>OZ022415.1:33732234-33802234 GCA_963989365.1 Rhimphoctona megacephalus | reverse complement strand
TATCCACAAAATATAATCTGTAAATCTCTAAAAATAGCGCATACATTGCTTGCTGTAGCTCTCGATTACACGCGTTACCTCTATTTACTTCTTCTTTGAATATTTGTAACAGCGTGTGTCTACGCGTTATATATATTGACTTTCAATGAGGAAAAGTGCTCAATCAACGCAATATAGTGAATAAAATGATGAAGATACGGTCAACTTTCAATTGTGTATGTTACACATATTTTTCTTTTGTAAATTTGTTTAAACGTATTTATGTACGAACGAATAGTTTTCAAAGATTATGTCAATGTACAGCTCGAAATGGCCACACACATACACGCATAGGCACAAACACACAAGTATGCGAGATACTTAGGTCTCGTTTATTTCGCATACACGTAAGTGACGCACTCTTGAGCATCCTCGTACATTTATTGCGTTCGTGTATATGCCCATGTGTGTACAAGCCCATTAGATACCCTTAACGTGACGCTCACTAATACACCTTCGAGATATCGGAAATGATATAAAATTGCGTCCACTGCGCCGCGCTGATATTTAAATTGGTTCGCTAAACCACAGATTAATGCCGTAGAGGAGAAACGTGTGTTGAGCAAACGGGACTGGCTCGGGCTTGAGCCCGGTTTTGTGTTTCTCTACGAACACGTTTTACACGACCGCCATTGTGCACGCTAAAAAGTCTCGCTATAAAGAAAAAAAAGGCGCTTTCGCGGAAGGTCTATAAAGAATTTTAACCAAAAATTTTGATGGTTTTAGGCAGAGAGGGTTCATCTTTTTTTTCGAATTATGCATTTTTGCTTGGCAGTCTCTCGAAAGTATTTTTCTTCGACTAATTATATTAATTTATCGTTTTAGTCGCTTAATTCACTTATTTCAGTTGGGAAAGCAAGGAATATCGATTAAAGTAGACGTCTATACGAATAATAATGATCCGAGTCAGAAATACGATGTATCAAAAAAATGTAACAACATGGTCAGGAAAAATATACCATTTTTTACATATCGATTGAATGGTTTAATTCCACGAAGCACGTGTTAATTTATTTCCTATTTTTATTGGTTCATCATCAATTACCATTTATGAAAAAATGATTATTTTCACATAAAAATAAAGGACGTATAAGGAAGAATTTTGTCAAATGAATAAATGGTATAAAAATAGAATTTTCACTAATTCAAGGTTTAATCTGAATAAATAAATCTAAATTTCGTTGCAGGAAAGACGTAATTGATTGAAATCCATGAAAAATTTGAATACCGAGCAAATAAGCGCAAAGGAATTGTTTTGTTATTCGTGTAATTGGCAAAGTTCATTCAACGGGACTGCATAAATAAATACGAAATAGAGGGAATAATATACCGATCGATGGTTGATTGAGGTTTCGCTCATGATATTGAAGAGCTCGTGTGGTCGTAGAGAATTAACGACGAGAGAATTTCATTGCAGACAACGAACAACAGAGGCATGTAAACGAAGAGAAATATTCGATAAGAGATTTTTAGAAGAAACCATGCACTATGTGTGTGGCATTCGGGCAAAACGAAGCGTCGCGTGTTATTCTTGCTTTACAGATGAACAAACACACACATACATATACGTTGATCGACGGTCGTTACCTCGTTACTCCGAAACACACATCCGGTCTTTCTTTCGCCGTGTATGGGTGTGTATCTGCATATGTATGTGTGTCGAGTCTCATCTGTTCGTTCACGAAAAACATATATACAGTCTAAAATATTAGTACGAAGCCCTCATGAGAACTGCTATGGAAAAATATTGTAAGCTTCTCCAAAAAATTCATGTGCTCCAAAAAATAATATTATGCTCAAAAAATTGATTTTGTGCTCCAAAATCGATTAACGCGTTCAAAATAACATTTTTCTTATAATATCGAAGTAAAACGATTGTAATGAATTTTAGCTCTCAAGTATACATTTTTATGCTCCAGAAAAACGTACTCTAAAACTTAAACTTGTCTCCAAAAATAAATTCAAGTATTTTACAAGTGATTTGTTTGTTTGGAAACAGATGAAATTAGGCTTTAACCACAATTCTCGCCTTTTCGATCGTATCGAGTTTATAGATCGATCGAGTGCTCGTATACGATCGAGTAGATTTAAACGTAAAACTGATAGCCCCAAAATATGCTCCAAAATGTATTTTCATATTCGAAAATAAAAGAATGCTCCAAATCTTGTTAGTTATTTAATAATGAATTTTCAAGTCTGCCTATTAGTGCAGAATAAATTTGCAATCCCAAAGTCCCAATTTTTAACTCCGGAATATCTGGCAACCGATGAATTTTTGCTCCAAAAATAATGATGAAAAAAAATCCTATGCTCCAAACGACCAATCTTAATGCTCCAAATAAAAAATACTAACTGTGAAAAAACGAGTTTTCGATGTACGAAAAAACAATCATGATCCTCCGGAAGATAATCAGGGCAAAAAGAAAACAAAGCACTTCCAAATCCTGTTTTGTGATGTCGGATATCCCTAGGGTAAAATAAACTGGAACGGAGTATTATTTCTCTATATACGAAGCGGTGGAGGTTTATCCTTCAAAGAAGGCGGCTTTCCACTTCCTACACCACGAACAAATGAAGCACAGTGGCACACAGTGTCAAGGACAACTTCACTGAGAAAACCGTATCCAACAACTGAGGGAGCAACTTCTCGCGAGGCACTGACCATTCACGGGTACCGCAAGAATTATTCAACCAAGTCTTTCGACCATATACAAATGGATATAAACATAAAAGTATATACCGTGTATGATATACAAAATATCCGTATGTCCGTATGAATATAGATATAAGAATACAAACGCATGTCAGGACGTATAAAATGGAAGAAATTTTCGGTTTTGAAAAACACAAATCGAAGTTATATTATTCCTCGTATACAATACACCGGGCAAAACGTCGTGTCGACGAGAGACTTGATCGAGAACGAATGCGCGTTTTCGCGATGAATTTCACGAGACCGGGATCCGGTTCTACGGTGGTGGTGCTGTTACGGTGCAGCGACGAAAACTATATAGTTATATATAACATTATGTATATCTATACGTATACACTTTATACTTGTATCGATTGCTAAGAAGCAAAAGGGCCGAGTCAGCATCATTTTATGTATTATATTTTGTTGGTTACGAGCTTTTGTTTTTTTTTATTAGAAATTACATGAAAATGTAATACAAGGAACTACTTGAAGACAACAAAAATCTATTAACAAATTAATTTTAAAGGTTCTACAATGTTTGCCATAAAAATGGAACGTTTTGAATACCTTTTGATAGTTGAATTGTACTGATTTTTTGAAAATTGTAGGAAAAGATTAGTTGGACTATTGTCATTTACTGCAAAATAAATGTTGCTTTGTCGGTGATAGAGGATCACAAATTTAAACCCGTTATGATCCTAAATGCCTTGGCGAATATTGAATATACTCGCGTCGTTTATCTTTTCAGCAATTGAAATGAATCGTTATATAAATAAAATCGCGATATACATGAAGCAGGAAAATCGGCTCGGTCTATATCGAGGTGCACGAGAATATCAAGGGCAAGGCGAGAGGCTGCGCGATTGGCAAAGACGACGAAGACGAAAGGACATGGCGTTGTCTCCGCGATCAGTGCCGATCAACCATGAGAAAAACAGTGAGAGAGAGAGAGAGAGAGAGAGAGAGAGAGAGAGGAGAAGAGAGAAAAAAAAGAGAAATGCAACATTAACAGCGTGATCTTTCCCCGGCGACTTGTGCGGAGGCTCTCACGAGATTTCGCGAAATTGTGGCGGCTGTTTCGCATTGTGAACCAGCCAGAGAGAGAGAGAGAGAAAGAGAGAGAAAGAGAGAGAGAGAGAGGGAGAGAGAGAGAGAGAGGAGCGAGAAACAGAGGAAGAAAAAAAAGGAGTGAAGAAAGTGAGACGGAAAGACGAGGAGAGAGAGAGAAGGAGAAAGCTAAGAAGACCGAAGGAGAGCGCGAAAGGGAAAGGGAAATAGAGAGAAAGAGAGAGAGAGAGTTAGGCAGACGCTGGGCCCCCGCGTGCCGATTCCGGGGCGGCGGGCGATAACTGCAATAAAAAATAAGAAAGGGTACCCGAGGGACCGGTGCGCACCCGTAAATCTTTTTTTCTCTCTATTTTTTTAACTCTCTCTTTCTCTCTCTAGGGCGCCCGTTGTTCTCGCGCTCGCACGAGACCGTTCTACCGATCGTTTGTACATATATATTTATATATAAAAACAATCAAGAAGCAAAAGGACGCAACTTGTACAATGCAGTGCATTTAACGATTGTGATAAAAACTTTTCGTTTCTCAACAGTCGATTGAAAGTGTATTAAATGTATGTATCAACTGCGAAGAAACAAAAGAGCGTAAGCTCATATTTCTTTGCCCTCAAATGGCATTGGTTATGCCCTTTTGTTTTTTAGCAACCGGTATAACGATATTCAAACTTTTGTAAATGCCCGAACCACCCGCTCCTCGTTCTCTCTCAAGTTCGGCTTTCCGCTCTTCGTTCATCTTTTTCTGTTACCCGATGCCCGCGTCGTGATCGTTTCTCCAACGCGGATTAAGCATACGCGAGACCACGATTTCACAAAAGCCCAAGATTTAAATTCAGCTCTAGAAAAGGACCATCGAATATTCGTGCCGAAAATGAGGGACATACTCAAGTACGGGTATAAAAAATAAAAAAAAATTTTTTATCCAATGAATATGAGATTCTATGCAAATACCAAAATAAGAATAAGTTGTTAAAAAGAACGAGAGCATATATTAAAATATTTTTTTGAACTTTTAAAGTTTTTTTTACACTAATTTATGGAGCTCTTGGTCACAATCCTTTCGTAATGATAATTCGAACTCTCTTAAATCAAATATAAATCGGATTATTTGGATATTATTTGGTTTATATTTATTCGGAGATTATTTGGTGAATTAGCAAAATGAACGTTAAAAAACTGTATGGCGATCTCAACCTCTTTTCCTCCTTCACCCCCGTCTATAAATGATTTGATTTAACGCGAAACACCTGCAAATCTTTTGTCGGATAAGCATGTGTGTATGCATGTGCATGCGTGGGTGTGGATGCGGGGGAACCGAGTCGAGCGTGGCAAGAAAACTCTCGAAGCTTCCTTCACGTAGTATATATGACGGAAACGAGGGAGGGAGACTGCGACGAGCTTCCGCGTAGTGTACGAGAAAGCCGAGTATCCTTCGCGTACTCGCGAGACTTGGACTCGACCTTCAAACAATATAGACGATCGGAACTACCGGTCAAGCTCAAAGACATTTTCTTATTTTTTTACGATTAAAAAAATCAGCTAAATCGATTTCGAAGTGTTGGAATTTTGTTTTCCATACTCTTGTTAGATCGTTAAATTTACCGGACTTTTATATCGAGTTTGGAAGTTTTCTCTGGCCTCTGAAAAACATTTAATTGGTTAAACAAAATTTGGAGTAGTAAAAATTATTCCTCCTTGATCGATTTTGATTTGATTTCTTTTTTAACTACAATTGGATTTGAAATTTGTTTAAAGAGTAGTTCTAACTTAACTTTTTACTCATGTTTGAAAGCCTTTGGATCATAAAACCCTTGCTCTGTTGCTTTTCTCCTTCAAAAATCATAATATTCTTGCGAGTCTCTCTGAATTTTTTGGGTACTATGTAACTAAAAGTCTGCTCCTTCTTCAATACTGTTTTGGAGTAAACACGAGGCTTTCAGTATCTAAACAGTTATGGAGCAGTGCAAACATTATCTTTTTTTCCCATAATAAAAATATTTCGGAGCATTGATATGAACGTAAAAATAATTTCGGAGCAACCGTGTAAAATAAATAAAAAAAAAATACATTTGGAGCATTCCTTTCGTGAAAAAAATCATATTGGATAATTCCTTCAATATAAAAACCATTTTGGAGCATTCCTTCGAACTTGTTCAACGTGTGAGCATTTTTCGAAACATTTCTCGGATCTTCTTTGATTTCGGAGCAGCTTTTCGGAGCATGGCATTTTAGCAAAGAAAAAAAACTTTCGTGTACCACTGAATTTTCATCTTTTACCAAAAAGTCATCTCAAAGTAATATTTTTTTTTCGGAGCACTTCGAATTTTTAGCTTTATGTAAAAACCCTTACACAGCCTCTCTCTCTCTCTCTCTCCTTCTCTTGCTTTCATCTTGTTTCACGCACAAAAATTCACCCGCGAAACTGGAGAAAGAAACACTCATTTCCGCAGCTGCGACGACGCAGACCAACGAGGACAAACTTATGCCGAAAAAAATGCTACGAAGAAAGAGCGATAGACGGTTCTCATCGTCGTCGTGGTCGTTTGTCGTGCTGGCTGCTGCATTGAAAACCAACGAAAGTGAGTGTGGATGCACACACGCTCGTACTCTCTTGCTCTCTCTTGCTCTTGTATTCATCGCGAATACGAGGACAGAAAACGACTTGGTGTAGTCGGCACGATGGAGCGTAGGTGGAGGAGACTGTACGAAAAATCCAAGAACGTGTGCACTCCAAAATGAGACTCACAGAGTTCTTTTTCTCGCTTTCGTACTCGAAGAACGAAAAACAAAACGAACGATCGAAAAACTTTGAAGAAATAAACACAAGAGCACAAGACTACGTAACCAACAAAAACGTTGTAAAAACTGCAACAACAGACGTGTGAAAGTAAGAACAAAAAAACATAAACAACGTCACACGCACGCACGAAAACACAAATTGATACCGGCGACTCCGTACAGAACCAGGAACGAAAAACATTCGTTGGTCCAGCACTATTTTCTCGTAAATAAAATAGCAAAGAACTCTTTCTCTCTCTCTCTCTACTTTGATTATCATGAAATTTCGTAATATTCTTCTCACCGATTCTATCTCCCTTCGATCCCTTCGCGTGTTTAAATTAATGTCACGCTTCTGTCTGGCACAGATCGAGGCGTCGCGCGGCGTCTTCCGGACCGAGCATACTTTTTTCGTTAAATATTTGACCTTTTATTTGAATGAAAAAATGTGAACTGTGGTAATCGGCGCTTCTGTTTACATGATTGTCGAATTCTCCAGGACGCGGATAAAAAATCGAAAATGAAAAGAAAAAAAAGCGTGAATATCGCTCCGTTTACATATCCTCGTAAAACGCACAAGTGATCACGATCATTTAATCTCGTTGTTAATGCGTAAACGGTGCTGTTGTTTTTGACGTTGTTTTTCCTCGTTCATCCGGGAGCTCCGTACGCGCGAACCCTCGAACGAGTACTGAAAGCGAACACGCGCGCCCGTAACCGTCGACTACGGTCTTGTTTTTTTCTCTCTCGCTCTCCTTGCTCTCTTTCCCTCTCGTTTCACAGATTCAAATCGAATTTTTTTGGTTTATCTTCCGGCGCAAAGGGAAATCAGGAATAGAGTCACAACGAACAATTTTTTTGTTTGTTTGTTCGTTTTTTCCCCTGCCTTTCGATTGCGATGGCTAAATCGTCCGCGATCTTTTTCTTTTCGTCACATTTTACACGTGCGATATTGCCGATTTTCGCGGCAAGTTTCGTCTCGGGGGTGGTGGAGGAATTTCAACCAAATGCAAAAGAGAAAAAGTATTAAAAAATAAAGCAAACAAGCCCACCGGTCACTTCGTAAGTGTACCTTTGGTTGCGGGCTGCCCCGTGCTGAGTGTGCTCGCCGCGCAGTGACTGTATGCTCCAAGAGAGTATTCTTTGTCCGACGAGTCGCAGCTGCCCGCGGTTTCGGTCCTCGTGTTCGCTCGTCGATGTTCGGACTTTCTCGGTTGTCATCCAGCCAGAGTGGCGGGAAGCCAGGACAAACCAGGATCTTGGCGAACGTATGAGAGCGAGGGAGAGTGAGTGACAGAGAGAGAGAGAGAGAGAGAGAGAGAGAGAGAGAGAGAGAGAGAGAGAGAGAGAGAGGGAGAGAGAGAGAGAATAAGAACGTGGTGGGGAAGGGTGTGAGCGAGGGAGAAGGGGAATGAGGGAAAGGGAAAGCCCTCCGAGCAGCTAGGAAATTCGTATGCGTATATATATATATTTATATTTATCGACACACACATATGTACGAATATATATAGGTACACATACGCGAGTCTCTCGTGTGTGCACAACAGGAGAAACGTATATAGAACAGTTCAACGGTGTAGGGGCAGGAGGGGCGAAAACTCGAGGGTTGCGCGCGCAATGATATACTCGCGCCATCTTGTTGCAACCCCCGTGTCCTCGTCCGCGTAGTCACTATCCGAAGAGAGCGAGAAAGAAGAAGAGGAGAGAGAGAGAGAGAGAGAGAGAGAGAGAGAGAGAGAGAGAGAGAGAGAAAGGGAGAAAGAGAGTCGTAGTGAAAGATTTGAGGCTCTCGAGGGATGCTGCGCGAAGAGAACGATACGAAAAACGCGGGCATGCATGGACACTCTGACGCAGTTTGTTATCCATTTTTTTAAAGCAGGAAAAGGGTCGAATTTGGTGCTTTAATATGTGCAAATTTTTATTCAATTTCTCGTAATTCTTTATCAACTCTTGATAACGCTAATTTCAGGAATTTTCTCGAAATAAAGGTATTTTGGGAGAAGATTATTTTTTTTTCCTCACTTCAAGCTAGTCAGCTATAAAGAGAATCACAAATTTTAGGAATACATTCAGCCTTAATTTTATCTCGTTCTGATACAATTTCGTTTCATTGAGTAGATTATTTTTTTATTTTTATTTATTATTATTTGAATTCACAGTACGGTATACTTTCGAACGATAAATAAATGATGCATATATATACATATTAAAATATTATCGTCAGTTATATTATTGCCTTTGCATTGGAGGCATCGACCAAGACTCATTTATCGTTTACTACTTTGTACCGCGAGCACATGACCTGCAAAGTGATAACTTGGAGACGACAGCTCGCAATTGAAATACGAATAAATCACAGTGGAAAAAAAAGAGGAAAAGACTCCCAAATGTTCCATGTTAATAAATGAAAAAAATTGAATAATCAATGTAATAATTACATTAAATTTAAAAAATCCCATGTTTGAAACAAACAATCCCCTAGTTCAATGACTCAAATATTCACCAATTTCTGACTATAATTTTCAACGCTTCTTATCATTTTATGCAATAATATTGAACGAGAACTAAAATGTAAAAAAAATCTCAAAAACAGACAGAGAGAGAGAGAGAGAGAGAGAGAGAGAGAAATGATGGCAAGAATAATCGAGCAATGCTTTTGAAACTCATTTCGAAGTACTTATCGTCGATAAGATCTCAATTCAGGAAATAAAGGCAACAAATAAGGACACTAAATCACGATTTTAATCATCTTGCTCGTAGTAGATAAACACGAAAAGATAAAATTGTTCTTCATTCTAACGTGAGGGCACAGGACGTTCAAAGACTTCACAATCAGAAAAATATTTCTTAATGTCTCATCGACGACCCAGAGGCTCACGCAGCTTTTTCCTTTTTCATATATGCCCCAAAAGAGTAAAAAGTTACGAGGAGTTTGACGCTCTGCACGACGTAGTAGATTTTTATCTCAGGTGTCGACTCACCACACAGACGCGAAGAAACCAGAGAGACGGGGGAGAGAAAAAGAGAAAAAAAATGACCATACAGCGAACCCCCGTAGCCCAAACAATATTTATATCTTTCTATAATTCACATAGTAAAACATACATGCATAGATATGTGCATGCATCATCAAATATGTAAATAGATATGAAAATACGGATTTTATCAGGGATACATTCAGACATACACATGAAAATCACTATATGCTCCAGATTAATGTTTTTTTCTTTCATTTCCCTCTTTGTAGTATTAACATGTCAACAAAAGCCCTATTCTCACTGACACATAGCCACAAAAGTCAATGATTTAACGATGGAAAAATCATTAACAGCTTTGCATCGAAAGGAAAAATATTTCTTCGAATTAACGGCAACCATTTTTTATAATTGAATCCTTTTTCAATAAATATTTACTCTCATAAATATATTTTATAAAAAACTAATAATGTTTCATAATCAAAAAAAGAAAAATCATATAAAAATATCGAAAAAAAAAAAACATTTGATGGATTATTTTTTTTTGGCATGATCGTAATGAATTTCCTGCATTTCTGTTTCATATGCCCCATTATTCGAATTTCATCGATCGTTAAGATTTAAAATTCATTTTCGCCTTCAACCCCTGCCCCCATGTATTTTCAGTACTTTGTCGGGTAAACCACAAATATGCAATTTTTTTTTCTCAACCCAACTGTCGTACCATACACTATCTCATTATTCTCGTAATGCCTGGCCTATAATGGGTACTTGCAATTTTTTT
The DNA here is from genome assembly GCA_963989365.1 of Rhimphoctona megacephalus. Taxonomy (NCBI): domain Eukaryota; kingdom Metazoa; phylum Arthropoda; class Insecta; order Hymenoptera; family Ichneumonidae; genus Rhimphoctona; species Rhimphoctona megacephalus. The sequence continues at coordinate 33,791,900 of OZ022415.1, read as the reverse complement.
TACGTTTACCAAGCAGCAATTATCATCAGAATGTATAAATATACTATGTAAATGAATAATACTGGGGGGTATGTATGGGTAAATTAGATTCTATTCTCGTGTGGCCAGACAGAACGGACGATATGTGCGTCCGGCGTCGTTGCGTGCTTACAAGAGCTGCACAAACCCGCGGTCACAATGTGTTCCAGTAAAGTGCAAGCTGAGTGCATACGTACATATATTTATTTAATTGTGTGTGTGTGTGTGTTGTATGTGTATCGTGGATAAATGTTCTTTTTCCTCGTGGCCTCTCTCGGGGTCGTTTTTTCCTTCTTGGCGCTTACAAGAAAGTGCGATCCCGATTTTCCCAGGTAGATTTTTCCTGCCGCATATATTTACGAAGAACCCGGTCACGCATACGCAGTCACCGGGATGCATAGCTATACATGATAGGGCTCAATGAGGCTAGCTCATGTATCTTTTCATTTGCTTTAAAATCTTCTTTTTTTTTTTTAATTAACTTTAAAACTAATTTTATAACATTTTTTCATGATTTTTACGCAATTTTATACATGCAACTAACTTGGCTGAGAAATGAACACACGATTCGCTGTATACCGTGCGAAACCACATAATTACGAAAGCAAAAATACACATAACGATCTCGAATTATGTGCCAAACGCCAAAACATGCCCGGCAAATATTTGCCAACGTATTTTTCATTTAGTATTAGAAAATCCCGAAATTTTTCATTAAAATTAGTTCGTTCGAATGAAACCATAACGGTTCAATTTTTTATTCTCATCCTGAAAATTCGCTCCCGAATTATTTTCCATCGCTGTTTCCTTTTTCTTTCCAAATAAAATTAGCGAATACGTCATAATGTATATATCTATGTATATAGTCTTCATGTATACAAGACTCGTACAAATACAAGAACGACGACGTCGGACCAAGAGCCGTAGTTCGCGGTCATTATCATAACAATACCCGGCGTAAGCAGATATAAATTAATGCGTATTCTTCTATCCTGGGGGTTGATGTACGAAACACACAGCGCAGTAAGAGCGGTTCACCACTGTTCTCTCTCTCTCTCTCTCTCTCTCTCTCTCTCTCTCTCTCTCTCTCTCTCTCTCTCTCTCTCTCTCTCTCTCTCTCTCTCTCTTCTTCGCTCTTGCGTTTTTTCTCTTTTACTCTATAGTCAAACTGACAGGCGAGATGCATCACTGGCGAGCTTATATATGCATTAAATACTATGTACTAGTCCTATATACATACTATTTACATGTATGGGCTTTTCCATGCCCGTTAATTCTTCACAATTAAGAACACAAGGAAATGGTATAAAGTTTCCAATGTCTGTCCTAAAATACTGCTTAAATATCGAGAATATGACAGCTGTTCAATGGAACATTCGGGCTAATCCTTTTTCTGTAATTCCGGAAAAAACTATTTAGAAATTTGGAAAACTGTTCACTTTAATAATTGAATAATATCAAAACATGCACTGAGAAAAAAAATTTGTTCATCGAACTAAATCCATTTTATTGAACGAAAAATTAGTGAATCCAACAATTTTTTTGTTGAATGACAAATGATTTTGTTTATTCAACTAAATATCATGAAAATTTCTTGTAAAGGAATCAACTAAATCACCGCTGCCAAATGATTTCGCTCGAACAATTGGTACCATTTATTTGCTTACGCATACTTTTTAGTTCCTTTAATAAAATATTTCTTTGAATCTCAATTACCAAATTGACTAAACGGTAATCGTTAGGACGAATAAATGAATTAGTTTATTTGGATGATATTTTGTTACATCAACATTGGTATTGTTTCGCTGCACCAAAGTTTTGTTGGTTCCGCCAATAACTTGTTTCAGCTTTCACAAATTATTTCGTCTTATCTCAAAAATATTTTGTTGCCCGTATCGAACTAAATATTTTGGTTGAGAGAAACGAAATTTGTTTCGGTCAATAAAATTTTTTTCTTAATGTGGAAATAAAACTACAACTATTTTTTCATTCGTGTATGCTTGAATTGAACTTTGTGACAAACATTCAGTCGCAAAAAAACGTACTCAATGGAATGACTCGTACCTTTTGAATCGTCCTTGATCCTGTGAAAGCTTATTTCATGCACGACCATATATTTATTATATATATGGATACAAAGCCACCCCAATGCTCGGCCGTTACCGCACGATCAATTTTTTTTCGTTTTTCTCTCTCTCTCTCTCTCTCTCTCTCTCTCTCTCTTGGCGTTCCGGTTTGTGACGCATCCTCCAATGAAGAAAGTACGTTCGTGCGCTGGAATAGGACGTGAATTCATGAAGATTAAATGCCATATCATCGTGCGGTTACGTTGAATACAAGGATAATTAGAATATGGCGGTTTTTTGAAGAGTTTGACAAACAAAAACGTGCGGATTCGTTAGTTTGTTGTTTACGAAAAAATTGACAGAGTTGATGAGGATATATGCACTGAAGACAAGGGTTAAGACTGCCAAGGCAGTATTACGTGTTGGCGAACTCGGCCTTGATCCTGCTAACCTTTTCCTCATGTACTCTCTTCTTCTCCCTTATATTCATCGTTTACGCACGGATATAAATGTCTACATTTACGTCTTGAGGTGCATGTATAACCGTGTGCAACTCTAGACCTACATAAGCTTTATAGTTTCGTATATATAAATATATTTATATATATATATATATGTTGTACTAATTAAATCACTACGATTTGCTCTACATGAGGTATCTACTCGAGGTTCCCACGTTCCAATGAACGAACACACGTGGTACGTAAGGATTGCAAAAGACTTTTACGGAAATACCTATTCTCTGGAATCAACGATACGATTTATATATATATTTTTTTCATTTTCTTCATAAAGCATACGAAGCTTATTTATATACGAATGATTTTTATTCATTATTTTAATCGTGCTGCAAATGCACGATTAATGCAGGATGATTTTTAATTGTTTTTTCCCCGCTGGTTCCCATAATTTATTCCAGCATTATAATTATTTTATTACTAAGATTTTTTTTTTCTCTCAAAAGGAAAATTGTGTATGGCTCGATAAAATCATAAAGTTGAAGGAAAATAAACGCTTGCGTTCTCTACTGACTTACTTTTCCGACTTCTACGGTGAAAATTTCGGTACTTTACGTGCTTTCTTATATATACAAAACTCCGTAATATCAAGGGGTAGTACCGGAAGTCCTATATAGACTTGGCAGGGTTGCCGTATCAGAGCACGGATAAGGGCAACGAAAATACTGAATATCTTATGTCCCGAGTGAGCCTCAAGTGACTGTGACTTAAATAAAAGTTGCTGTCCTCCTTCTTTCCGAGGGTTTTCAGCGAGAAAAAAAAACGATCGCCCACCATCAAAAATTTGAAAGCCGAAAAGTCTTTAAGGGGAAATGATGATACGAGATGGATTTAGCCAGAGTGCGAGAGAATTATAGTCGTAAATTCGTTTTATATATCTTTTTAGTGATTGCTGACATTTTGAAATAGCCTAGAAAGTCATTCTTCAAGCTTTTAAAGGACGTATAAAATTATGAGCTTTTTTATTATCCGAAATGTCGATGTTAAAAAATATACAGCTTTTCAAAGACCTGCCGATTTGGACAGTTTGGACGAAATTGACACGACGGAAAAGTCTAAAATGAATCATGAAAATTCGTCATTATTTATAAGCCATAACGTTTTTTGAAGTTTTTGAAACATCGAAAAATTGTGATAATAAATTTGCGACTTCGGCACTTCCAATTTACTGCAAATTTTGATCTATAATATTATACTTGAAAATATTGAAAAATTCATACTTATTATAGGAAATACAATCGTAATATTTTTTTCCCTTAAATAATCAGAAAAAAGGGTAAACATGAAAAAAATTGGCTAAAATATTGGTTATTCGACGATTTTCTGAATTGGTTCAAGCAAGAATTACCGTATTGATTTTAGTTTATCGAATTACATATGCTGTATGGAGAATTTTTCTTCTTCTGCTGAAAATTTTGTACTCAAATTCTACATTTCTCTCTCTATCTCTCTTGCAAAAGCGACTGAGTCCTTCTGGTCACAACTACAGAATCCGAACAGATGCGCAACGTTATAGGTACAATGATGCCGAAATAAATCAGTTTATCGAAACCAGGTATAGTCAGCAGCGATATATATATATGTATATATAACGAATGTAGGAGACAACTCACCGAAGAGCTGGTCCTGGAAATTCGTCGCATTGTATTATTCGTGCATGACCAGAGGTTCCCAATTTGGGGTTCCAAAATCCAATGCCAATGTGTGCAAGCACGCAAGGAAAAGTAATAAAAACATCTTGGCAAAAAATAAATGTGAATGTGACATAAATCTCACTGCCATTTATTAATTTAAAATCTTTTCTCATATAGTACAGTAAAATTTAAAGAAGAGATGGAAATTAATATTTTTGTGCGATTAATTCGTAATCGTTAGTATCATTTTTGTGAAAATCGAAAAATCCATCGCAATTTCTTAATTTCGTTTGTTTCGATCGAATATAAAAAATTTTGTAAGCAGCAAATCATAGCTCTGTTCTCCAGAAAATCAATCATTATTGATCCACCACATTGTCAACAAAAACTTTCGTGGAAACAATTCGCAGTGAGTAAATTATTTTAAGCTTTTCATTTGTATGCAAATTTTCTTTTTTAATTCAGTTCTGAAGATTCACCATACGCTGAAAAAAATGAATTAATGTGGATTTTCGGAGTAACCAGAGTTGCCCATCCCTAATTCACATCACTAAATCAACCGACATGGAAACTTTGTAATTGTGAAACAGAGTTTCAGCGTATACGGTCCGATAAACACTTTTGTATAAAAATGAATACGAATGGATGGTAGAGAAAAGTGTGTATGTGCGGTGAATCGATGAAGGAAATGAGGGATGCGAAAAAAAATACGAAGAGAAAAATCCACGAAGTAAAGACCTTGATTTATAGCTAATGCACGAATAGCCTATTTCCGTAGGACTAACCGAGAAATTTTTTCACAATCTTTTTATGCTTTTTATACATATATATAAAAATATATACACGCCTTTCTCTCTCTCTCTCTCTCTCTCTCTCTCTCTCTCTATATATATATATATATATATATATCAGTGGCACTAGTCTAGCCTTTTTTACATTTACGTTTTTTCTATTTTTCTCGCTCTTTCTGTTTTTAGAGTTACGACGTAGCGAACCGAGAAAGAATAAAAAGGGTGGGAAAACGATTGAGTTATTGGCGAAAAGGCGAGTGCGCGTACAACTCAAGGAAAACTTTTCACCCGGTCGCCTCTTCCTATGCGCGTTAGTATACAAGCAAAAAACAAAAAAAAGCTCGTGTACCCAGAAGCTGTTTACTGGCCTTTGGGTGTAAGGAAGGAAAGCATATTGAATAAATCCATTCGCGAAAAATGTCGAGTCCCTTTAATTTATTGACCGACATTGAGAATTCGCGAGCTATTCTTTTGGTCACCAAATTCTTGTTCTCTGAATTTCGAAACATTTTTTTCTTTAACTAAAAAACAAAATTCAAGAAATCTGAGAAACCCTGAGGAGACACACACGGAGGACTTCAGACTGCCTTTTTTCTGTGTGTTCATTTTTTTCTCTCCTTCTTTCTCGTTGTGACAAAAGTTTGTCTTCTTTCTTTAAAGTATACCTGACGTTTGGCTTCGGTTTGCAAGATATATTTTATCTCTTTTCCTCTCTCTCTCTCCCTCCCTCTCTCTCCCTCTCTCTCTCTCTCTCTCTCTCTCTCTATCTCTCCCTCTCTCTCTCTCGCTTGTTTTCCTTGCTTCTTCCAAAATCGAACCAAACTACTATACAAAATGAGAGAGAACGCGATCGAGAGGCAAAAGAGATTTTTATCTGTCCTTCAGATCCTTTCGAATATCGATCTTACATATATACCTATATACATACACACAGTTGCACAAATAAATATATATCTATGTACATATATGTGGCAGACAGAAGAGATCACAAATGCAGCTGCTATAGCCCATCCCACAAACACACAGTAGACAGAATAAAAAACTAATTCTAATTTATCGATGTGAGCTACATCGAATGAGGATTAACGATACTTGCGAAATATCCTCCAGCAGCAGCCCTTCGTTCAAGGATCTCACGATATTTCATCCATTTTTCCTGTAGATTTAAATTCACCCCGAGCGAGACAGAGAGATAAATGCAATGATTACACGAATCATAGAAACGCCTGGTGTGGATAGGTGGATGTTGGAATTCTGATTAAATATAAATATCATTATCGCGAAAATCTCATTAAATATAAATATCATTTGAGTCGTATGAGTAATGAGATTTTAATAATTGTTTGGCCTAGTTTTATGAAGAAATATCGACCATAAAAAACTTTAGGTAGAACAGCATGAAGAACTGTGTTATTGAATTTGTCTACAAATTCATATGACACAATCAAGAGTCGCGGTAGCGGCTCGACGCCAAGTATTTAAAAAAAAAGCCAGCGCGAGTCCTGCCGTACTCTTATATACTCCAATATGACGGTTTTCGGACTTTTCTTAAATTTTTATTTATACGACACATACGCCACTACACTGATACATAAAAACTCGATAAATTATATTTTTTATTGACTAAACTGGTAATGAAATATTTGTATGACATTTTTATTGTATTATTTATTATACTAATTTGATATTTATCTGAAGTTTTAGATGAATGATTGAAAATTTTGTGCAAATATGATAATCAAAATCGGTGATTCAACCTGGTGATAAAATTTGCAAGACGACAGATAAATTACTTGTTAAATTGCTCACGTGTACTCGTTAAAAAAGTATCAAAGTAGATACAACGAACGTAAATGCATGAATCGAAAAATGTATTCATTTCTTGGACATAGATTACTGCACGAGGCGTATGTATACGTGATTGTAATTAAAGATTAGTGTTTGCTCATGGTAATTATTCCTCGTGGTCTGTGCTGAGAAACGAGATCAGTCCGCGTTTATATGCGGTCACCTGTTCCGATCGTTTCTCTCGTCCCCAGGTATACAGCACTACTTTTCAACAGAGCGTTTTATACAAAGGAGAATTCACCGCCACCGCTGGTTGTGCGGTCGCACTCCTCGTTTCCCTCCTTCATTTAAACTCCTTCCTACAAACTTTTCGTTCAACATGAATATCTGTATACGTTTGATGTAATAATATAAACTAATAGAATGTGTGTTCTTCCAGGGCAACGGTAAAAGAAAAATAGGACTTTACATGAAAATGAACGACTTTTGAATTCCCGTAATAAAAACGAACTTTTAACAATATTTGGTCCCTTAAACGTCAAAGATCAATTGCAAATAATAAAAACTACCGTTTTCATCATTAAGCGATCCAGGTGAACCAATTTTTCAAGACAATAATCGGTTGAATTGACTTCGAACTGGTGTACACAAAATTTGGCGAATGACACGTATCGATTCAATTTTAATTCAGAAATAAACTCATCGTCTTATATAAACTTTTCCAGGTACAGTATCGTTTTCGAGGTATAGTGCTTAGTTATGCCTCGACTTGTTGCAAATGACTTTTATTTCCTGAGCGGTGAGTCAAATTGCTATTGTTCAAAAACCCATTTTAGTTAGCTCCTAAAAGTCTCTAGATATTGAATCAATTTTCATTGAGTTTAAATTCCCACAATTCCAGCATAATTTCAATAATTTTTCGTCTAACCCTGATTTTCGCTGAATGCAAGTTCAGATATTTATAAAGGTATAGTGAAGTGAGTACTTATGGTATAACTGTAAATGTGACGAATGTACATTTATCTATACTAAAGTTGCACACCGAAGAGAGAGAGAGAGAGAGAGAGAGAGAGAGAGAGAGAGAGCTTTGATCTCACCAACAGATCTCATACGTTCGTCGATGTGAGCTCCATCATTTCTTTCTCTCTCTTTCACTCGTGGTCAAAGCCTTACAGCGGCATTGCCATGTGTGCGCGACAAACAGTGGCCCTCGAAGCAGCTGCTACTATACGTCGTGACACGCGTCCATTGTCGGGGGTTTTGGTGTGGCATCGAAAAATGAAAAATCGTTCCGCAACGACGCTCGAAACGAAAGAGAGAAAGAGAACGAATAATAAAAAAAGAAAAAAGACCGCAAGAGTAAGCGACTAAAATCGTCGTCAACTAGTAGCAGGCCGTTCACCTGGGCGCACCAACGAACCTGGAGATCGAGATTTCGAAAAGCCATGCAGGCTCCTGGTTTTTAAGAAGAGAGAAAAAAAAAAGATTGAACGATCACTTTGCAGCGTGTGAAGAAAACGAAGATGTAAAACGACCTCAAACAGCCAGCTGAAACTTTCGTTGGTATATGTATACACATATATTGAATAAAATAAACACTGAAGAAAATCTTTATTTGTGTATATATGTTACCGGTCAAATCCGATTTCAGGACAAACTAGTTTTCGCTATCCGATTTTTAGGACCCGCTAGTTTAGGCCTAAGTAGAATCATTTGATCCTGGAATCCGGTTGAGCGGGTATAGCAAATTTATGTTTGTTATTTAAAAATATTAAAGAACTGCTATTTTAATTTTTTCATATTTATTTATTTTACATGAATATTTTGTACATTATTGAAATCATTATTTCTTCCAAAAGTCAAATAATTTCGTTAGTACCGAATGCATCTTAAAATATAACCTTTCCAAATTTCAACTCTAATTATTTTTTTACACCAAAAACAATATTTTTCCAAGCATAACGAAAAATTATGAGAAATTACAAAAACAAAGCTTGTTTAAGGTGAGTCTGGTCCACGAAGCCTGCATGGAAAAAATTATATCAGATAAAATTTTAATAATTTCAATCTTAACTATGTGAAAACAGAAAAAATGTAGTAAAATTTTTTTTTATTTAACGAATTTTACTACTTTTATGAGCTACTTCTTTTCGTGATTGTACGAGCCGAATTGAGAGTAATAATCCAGAAGAATCACCGAACTACATTCACGTGTTGTGATACGTGTTTTGGGGTCGCAGCTCAAGTCCCGTGGGTGGTCAACTCAACCCCCTTATAGGAGGGGAAGGGACAACCCAAAAAAGGAAAATGAAGAGAAAGAAGAGAAATAAAAAGAGCATTTAACCCCCTTGGCATGGATATATAGAGTGCTACATTATATATATATATATATATATATATATATATATATATATACTTACTTACTGTATAGGTACATTTATTTATATCATATGTGTATATATATACATTTAGTATATATACAACAACCCAGATAAGTTTCCCATTGAGTATACGGAGAGAGAGAGAGAGAGAGAGAGAGAGAGAGAGAGACGCGAGATTCCGAGCTACGCTCTCCATTGAAGAGGGCACGCGCGCACGCTCGTTGTTGACGAGAAAAAGGCAGCCGAGAGCAAAACGTTGAGACCCCCGATTCGAGCGAAATACCTAGAGCAATCCCGGGACAAACCTCGGAGCTAAAAAAATGAAAGAGGGGGAGAGAATACAAGAGAGAAAGAAACCACGCGAGAAAGAGAGAAAGGGAGAGAAAGCACCCTCGCCCCGAGGTCCTTCACCAGGATCCACGTGACTTTTTTTCAGGACAAACCCAAAGAGTCCAAAGAGTCTCTCGCACCCTCCTTATTACATCGAAGCTAAACTCTCTCTCTGTCCCCCCTTTTACCCAGGCAAGGTGTAACACTTCTGTGTTTAACTCTTTCGATCTTCTTCACCCAATACTCTAATATTCCCACTTCGCTAATATAACCCACGCCGGAGATGACAATTAAAAACTCCAAAAAACAAAGACGTCGTTGATGAGATTTTTCAAGACTTTTTTCCATCGAATCGTTCTTTTTTAATTATTTAGTGAGCAGAAATGTCTTCAAAGTATTTGATCACGTATAGTTGGATATTCTTCATTGAATCGTATACTTTTTTTTTCGTATATATTTTTTCGTATTTTGGAATATGTTTTTTAGTGAAAAAAATCGGAGCAGGGCATCAAGCTCATTAGAAAATTTGCATTTAAAGATTGAAACATGAATAATAATAGTACTATAGACGTACTTACTTTGTTACACTGTCTCTGCTTTTGTCTGACGTCATAACCGTCCGATACTTGAAGATTTTTCAGTTCCATTTTCCTTGGTAACCATTAGATCGTTATTCTGCCCCACTCACACGAGTAGCACCCGTTTGAATAACTAAAAATGTTTAATGCGGTTTTTTTTCAATAGCAAATTTTTAATCACCAAGTCATTCGTTTTAACAATAATTATCTAATGAGGCAAGTCCAAAATATGGAGTAGGAGAATCCGGGTATTCACGCCACGAACGGCAAGTATTGCTGGACACTTCAAATTTTGAATAATTACGCACATAAAAATAAATTTAAAATTTTTTCTTTTCAATCTTTGGTGTATAATTTTTTTCAAAATTTAAAGTGCCCGGCGCTAACCACCATCTGAAGCTACCCAACTTTACCTTGTGTACGAATAAAAAATAACGCCTAAAACTTTGTTCTTGGCCATCTTCAATCGTTCCTAATCTTGCTTCTAATATGTATACTCCCAAAAAATACGGGCCTTCGCGAAAAATTTTTCTTAACCCATTAACGCCGAGGTGATCAGAATTTTTACTAACTTTTCAACGTGTTTATTTATTATGTTATCGGACCAAAAAAATAATGCAATACCTCTATTCCTACGCGGAATTCGATGCTCTTTCAGAATCTGAGCTCAAAATTTCGATTAGACACGGAGAAAAAAAAATATGGCCGATTTAAACGTGAAAAACGTGAAAATTTTCGAAAAAAAATTTTTTTCGCATTTTTTTTCACAATGATACCGCAAAGCTATCAACTTTTTACAATGATCAGAGGTGATCATGGCACTCGAACATTAAGAGGTTTTTTTTTCAGAAAAATTCATCGACGCGTTTTTTCAAAATGGCGGCGAGAATGAAATTTTTTAATAAAAATCTTAATCTATCGGTTTCTTCAAAACTATAAACTTGAGAAAAAAAATTCTAAGAACAAAAATGGCTTAAAATTAGTCGAAGAATACTCTTAAACTTTTCAGAATTTTTGAAAACAATTTTTAATTTTCGAAAATTTCAAAAAATCCAATTTTTCAAAAATATCTGAAAAATTTTTGGAAAAATTTGAGAGTATTCCTTGACTAATTTTAAGACTTTTTTGTTGTTAAAAATTCTTTCGTAAAGTCTATAGGTTTAGAGAAAAAAAAATTTCTTGAATGGTACATAAAATGTTGTTTCTATCTACCACTACAAAATTCACGAACAAACTCGTATATCCTTTCACTTGTGCATGGACACATATGTTGTATACAATTTTTACATGAATTTAAGGTAAAGCATATAAAAAAAATATTAGTTTTCACTTTTTCAATACATTTGTTATGTCACGAAAACGTTCAAAATCTTCTGCTTCATTGCATGCAGAGTATGAATCAGATTATTCGGATAGTGATTCCGACGAAAACATTTTGATTCCGAATGCAGACAATTCAGGCTCCGATGATTCTGATTCCGATTGTGATTCGATATCTGATTCAGATTCTGAACATGAATTCACAATACCAAATATTACTTATAAAAAAGCTTGTGCTACTTATTCTGAAAACTTAGATCAACTTGAAAAAAATCACGAATTCATTTGGATCGATGCCGAGAAATCATATCCAAATACTTGTGAAGAAACAATATTATTATCTGAAGCTACAAAAAAGAATATACAGGCGTGCGAGCCTTTCCAATTGTTTGAAACCTTTTTTTCCGCCGAAATGAAACAATATATAATTGATGCGTCTAAAGAGAATAATTATGATCTGAAATTACAAGATCTTGACACTTTTATAGGTATAGTTATTTTCAGTTCATTCAATAAAAGAAAGTCTCAGAGAGATTATTGGTCATCTGATCCATTCTTATCTAGTGAAATTGTTTCTTCTGCAATGACTCGCGATAAGTTTGAAGAAATCAAGTTTAAAATAAAATATTCAAAAGCTGAAGACAAGGATCCAAATGATAGAGGGTGGCGGGTTCGTTCGATGTTGAAACTTTTCCAAAACAACCTCCTAAAGTTCGGAATATGGAAAACTTCTATATCTATTGATGAAATGATGGCCAAGTCTTATGCAAAAACTGTTTTGAAACAATTTATTCGAGGGAAACCAATAAGGTTTGGTTTGAAATTTTGGGGTTTATGCACTTCAGACGGCTATCTACTAAATTTAGATCTATATTGCGGTAAAAATTCCCAAACCGGAAACAAATTAGTAAAATGTGCTTTAGGTACTCGTGTAGTATTGCATTTATTAGAACCTTTTTTTCGGCTAATAAATTATAATAAAATCCCTGCATTTCATTTGTACTTTGATAATTTTTTTATAAATATGGATTTAATTTTACACTTGCAAAAATTACGTTTGAAATGCACTGGCACTATCAGAGACAATCGAGTCAAAGAAAAGAATATACTTGAAAAGAAAGCTCCACGAGGTACTTATATTGTAAAACATGATCGAAATAGTGGCATAAATTTCATCACTATTATGGATTCGAAGCCCGTTTCAATAGCTTCAACTGCTGCAGGTGTAAGTCCACTATCAACTTCGAGAAGATATAGTTCAGAGGCTCGATCCAAAACTGATATACCTTTTCCGCAAGCTTTTCATTTGTACAACAAATTTATGGGTGGTGTTGACGTGCATGATGGACACTGCAATAATGTACTTCCAAGTATACGTTCCAAAAAATGGACATGGGTCGTTATTATAAGATTTATACAGGCATCCATTACAAATGCCCACGTAATTTTCAATGCTACACGTGATGGAAAGAAAAAAAGTGGAATAAAAGAGTTAACTACTTCAATTGCTAAATATTATATTCAAAAAGGTCAAACAAGTAAAACACTTCATACACGATCTAATAGGGACAATTTAAAAAATTGTTCAAATGAAAAATGTCCAATAAGAACAAGGATCTATTGTGAAAAATGCAATCTATATGTATGCAATAATTGTTGGGCAAAAAAGCACTGATAAAAGAAATGTTAAAATGAAAGACAAGAAGACTCACGAAAAGAAGCACTCCGAAACGTGAGAGGCAAGGGGACTCACGAAAAAAAGCACCCCGAAACGTGAGAGGCAAGGGGACTCACGAAAAAGCACCCCGAAACGTGAGAGGCAAGGGGACTCACGAAAAAAGCACCCCGAAACGTGAGAGGCAAGGGGACTCACGAAAAAAGCACTCCGAAACGTGAGAGGCAAGGGGATTCACGAAAAAAGCACCCCGAAACGTGAGAGGCAAGGGGACTCACGAAAAAAAAGCACCCCGAAACGTGACAGGCAAGGGGACTCACGAAAAAAGCACCCCGAAACGTGAGAGGCAAGGGGACTTACGAAAAAAAGCACCCCGAAACGTGAGAGGCAAGGGGACTCACGAAAAAAAGCACCCCGAAACGTGAGAGGCAAGGGGACTCACGAAAAAAAGCACCCCGAAACGTGAGAGGCAAGGGGACTCATGAAAAAAAAGCACCCCGAAACGTGAGAGGCAAGGGGACTCACGAAAAAAAAGCACCCCGAAACGTGAGAGGTAAGGGGACTCACGAAAAAAGCACCCCGAAACGTGAGAGGCAAGGGGACTCACGAAAAAAAAGCACCCCGAAACGTGAGAGGCAAGGGGACTCACGAAAAAAGCACCCCGAAACGTGAGAGGCAAGGGGACTCACGAAAAAAAAGCACCCCGAAACGTGAGAGGCAAGGGGACTCACGAAAAAAAGCACCCCGAAACGTGAGAGGCAAGGGGACTCACGAAAAAAAGCTCCCCGAAACGTGAGAGGCAAGGGGACTCACGAAAAAAGCACCCCGAAACGTGAGAGGCAAGGGGACTCACGAAAAAAAGCACCCCGAAACGTGAGAGGCAAGGGGACTCACGAAAAAAGCACCCCGAAACGTGAGAGGCAAGGGGACTCACGAAAAAAAGCACCCCGAAACGTGAGAGGCAAGGGGACTCACGAAAAAAAGCACCCCGAAACGTGAGAGGCAAGGGGACTCACGAAAAAAAAGCACCCCGAAACGTGAGAGGCAAGGGGACTCACGAAAAAAAGCACCCCGAAACGTGAGAGGCAAGGGGACTCACGAAAAAAAGCACCCCGAAACGTGAGAGGCAAGGGGACTCACGAAAAAAGCACCCCGAAACGTGAGAGGCAAGGGGACTCACGAAAAAAGCACCCCGAAACGTGAGAGGCAAGGGGACTCACGAAAAAAAAGCACCCCGAAACGTGAGAGGCAAGGGGACTCACGAAAAAAAAGCACCCCAAAGGAGACAAAGTTCTACCACGTCCACGCCGTTGTCTCTGGGTAATGCTAAGAGTAGAAAAAAACAATGTATATGCACAGAATCAGAAAAGAAGTAGTCAAGGAACACTTGAAGGAAATTTTTCCAAAAATTTTTCAGGTATTTTTGAAAAATTGGATTTTTTGAAATTTTCGAAAACTAAAAATTGTTTTCAAAAATTCTGAAAAAATTTAAGAGTATTCCTCGACTAATTTTAAGCCATTTTTGTTCTTAGAATTTTTTTTCTCAAGTTTATAGTTTTGAAGAAACCGATAGATTAAGATTTTTATAAAATTTTTTCATTCTCGCCGCCATTTTGAAAAAACGCGTCGATGAATTTTTCTGAAAAAAATTCCTCTTAATGTTCGAGTGCCATGATCACCTCTGATCATTGTAAAAAGTTGATAGCTTTGCGGTATCATTGTGAAAAAAAATGCGAAAAAATTTTTTTTTCGAAAATTTTCACGTTTTTCACGTTTAAATCGGCCATATTTTTTTTTCTCGGTGTCTAATCGAAATTTTGAGCTCAGATTCTGAAAGAGCATCGAATTCCACGTAGGAATAGAGGTATTGCATTATTTTTTTGGTCCGATAACATAATAAATAAACACGTTGAAAAGTTAGTAAAAATTCTGATCACCTCGGCGTTAATGGGTTAAGCAACTTATTTTCACATATTTTGATCCAAAAACACAGACCATTTTTCGTTTAAATTTTTCGTTTCGTGAGAAAATACCAGAAACCTACTTTTTTCGTATTTCCCGACATCATTCTAATCGTCGGTTGAGAACTAGAATTTTTTGGAATTTTTTCTGCAAAGTTAATAAAAAACCGAGAATAATGGCATACGGAATAGAATAAAAACAAAAATTGAATCATGATTTAATCAATTTTTCTATTTTCTTTCTTTACCAATGGAATCTACATAAATTTTCATACAATATTATACACAAAACAATATTATAAAACAACAGTCTTTCTTGAAGCATTAAACCATTACTCAAATTACCAACAAATTTCACATCTCTTCGCGTCCTTCACAACAGTTTTTTTCTCCTTTTACATAAAATAAGCAGTACTACAACTCTATTTTTCATTTCTCTATTCCTAAATAACTGTATGGTTAAATTTCTCTATTCTGACACAACTCTATTCTTGAATATCACTAATTTTCATCAACTCTATGGGTAAATATCTCTAATCTATAGGCAACTCTATTCCTCATTTCTCTATCCTTAAATAATTCTCTGTTTCTCTATTCCTAAATAACTCTATGGTTAAATTTCTCTATTCTGACACAACTCTATTCTTGAATATCACTAATTTTCATCAACTCTATGGGTAAATATCTCTAATCTATAGTCGTGCTGCAACTCTATTCCTCATTTCTTTATCCTTAAATAATTCTATGGACAAGAATTTGTATTCTGACACATCTCCATTCCTAAATGTGTCCATTCTTAAATAACTCTGTAGTTAATTAAATGTGTTCTTATAAAACCTTATTCTTAAATACATATGCTCGAAAATATGCCTACTCCAAAATATCTCCATTCTGAAATATCAATACTTTAAAATATGTCGTATCGGAATCATTTCTATTCCGATACATCTCTATTCTTAATTAATTCAAAAAACTCTATGGCAAAATATCTCCATTCGTTCATATCTCTGTTCTGACAGATCTCAATTCCGACACATCTCTGTTCTAAAATATCTCTCTTTCGACACTTCTCTATTCGTGTAAAATAACTGAAAATTAAATTACTCGAATATTATGTAATATTATCGAGCACTTTGTTTTTCAATTGTTTTTGCACGAATAAAGATGTGCCGGAATAGAGTTGTAGCACGACTGTAGATAAGAGATATTTATCCATAAAGTTGATAAAACACAATAATATTTAAGAATAGATTTGTTTTAAAAAGAAATTTAGCCATAGAGTTATTTAAGAATAGAGAAATGAAGTATAGAGTTGTAATACTGCCATAAAATACCTTTAAGCCTGAAGTATTTCTCTTCGAAACAATTCAAAAG
Source organism: Rhimphoctona megacephalus (assembly GCA_963989365.1). NCBI lineage: Eukaryota > Metazoa > Arthropoda > Insecta > Hymenoptera > Ichneumonidae > Rhimphoctona > Rhimphoctona megacephalus. The sequence continues at coordinate 33,775,466 of OZ022415.1, read as the reverse complement.
GGATCTCTTATCATGATCGATACTTACCAACGATGGTTGGGTTTGCCTCGTACTGTTATTCATAACATCTGCCCTCTAGGGTATTAGTATATTGTCATTTCGTGGCCAAGACGCGTGGCTCATTTGTTCCCTGTCTTCCACTTTCCTTTAGATGTTGATATTCGAGAGTACGAGAATGAGAAAAAAAGAACAGAGAAAAAAGATGACATCACAGGTCCTCTGCTCATCGAAGTCGTGCATTGTCTGCCGAACGACGTCACTCCTTTCGTTCTTCCAACTGATCGACTATTGCGATAAGCCTCATTTTTTTACTCTCTCATGTTCATATATAGACACATACATACATACACATATAAATCCGTTCGCCGTTTCAACGAAGTGTGAAAAACCATCCTCCGTAATTTTCTTCATGCCTCGGGCGTCAAGCAACACTCAAAGAAACGTCCTACAACTATCGAGATCCTACGATCATAGCACCACAAAATCCACCATGTATTTTATCTTATCTCTCTCAGTGTACGAAGTTTTTCTAGTTTCCTTTTTATTTATTTTTTGTCCAACTTGTAATATTCTCAAGCGGCTTCACCGTCTTATTACATGTATGTTATATATATGATTGTGTATACACGTTTAGATGTACGCCATATTACATTTAGTTTGTGAGAGAAAATCTCTCGCATCATAACGTGCCACTATGAGAGTGGAAACACCTGGACCGGATGCTGTGCACGCGCTCAAAACCGCTGGACCGTAAAACATGAAAAATTCTTTAAAATTATTTATTTCCTGCATCAGCGTACAACCCTCGTGTCCCTGCTCCGATGCTGTTAATTTCCTTGTTTTTTTTTCTATTTTTTCATGAAAAAATAAACTTACACGATTTTCGGGGTAACGATTAAAAGAAAGGAGCTGGTTTGTGGAAAACACCTTTTTTGGCTGAATGAAAATTTAGAAATCAGAATTATAACATTAAAAAATGAAAATAAAATTGAAATTCGGTATATTGCGATCTGTTTTTGTTTTTTTTTCATTTTTCCAGCAAAATATTGGTTTCAATTTGTCTCATATCTACAAATGATTATGTTGAAATTAACAGGATTTTTCGAAAAATCCAATATAAAACGAAAACAGGCAGAAGGTCACGTAAGCCCGAACTAATAATCAAGAGACTCGGTAGAGTCTCGGGACAAGTATATTGACAGCTCTGTCGTCTGCTGGCCCGAGACTCGTCGAGTCTATACTTTCTCTGAATAAAGCGATTCCCGGTCGTGGGGGTAAAAATGGCATGTCATTTTGTTTAATTACGAAGCTCAGAAATCGTTTGGTGTTTCGAAAATTGAACTGGTATATTTATCTCTTTCTTTATTACTTTCAAAAACGTTGATAACCTTTAAAAAAAATCGATAACGATTAACTGTTTTTATAATAATTAAACAATTGTTATTTAGAGAAAACTCATGATTCTTAAAATATAAAAGTCAATAAAAGAAGGAGAGGAAAAGAAAAGGGAGCAGCAAAACGGTGGACTAATGGGAGATTAGTCCACCCCCGTAACACGGATATTGGGGATGCAATAGGATTTACGGGTCCTCTCTTGGCAACACGACCTGATTTCCTCCTTTCTCTCGCTCCCTTTCTCTCTTCCTCTATTCTATCTCGTTTACTGTGCCTTTCCCTCTCGTCCGCTTGACCTCCAAATTCCCTTTTGTTCTCTATGACTCTTGGCCAACCCATTTCTCTACATTTTGAAATGCGGAATTGCCAATTCTCCATTTGTAAATAAACCAGTCACATTAATCGAGGGAAAAGGTATTTTCGTGTTAAAATAATTAGAATCAAAATTGGATTTAGTTGAATGGAGCTTTTTTTAAATACCCAGCGATTGTAAAAAAAAAACAATTGTTTTGTTCGAATTGTTGAGCAAAAAATGTTACAGGAATTTGGAAAATGGAGAAACGAAGCTCTAAAGAAGAGTATAACAACACGACCGAATCTTCAAAAGGCTGTGGTGATTGGATACAAAATTCTTTAACATTGTTTAAATTTAAAATTTACGAAATAAAAAACGAACGAAAACAAAGGATTGGGGATGAAGAACAATATAAGGAGGAGGGGAATCAAGCACGTGCGAAGTATATCAAATGGAAAAATAATCCGGAAGTTGAAAAATTCCTCGCTTCGTCCTTCTTAGATCGTGTCTCACGTTCCGAGATCCTTTTTTTCGGCAAAACAACGCGAGACTTTTCCACGCGTTTCCTCCCTCCTTCACACGATTATATATAGAGAGCTACGAGTATCGAATGAGGCACGCATAGTGCGTACGTTTTTCCGAGTGCGAGAGCGCAGCTGCCCTACATTTTAAGGAGTGAGAAATGAGGACGAGGGACGGAGGGTGCGAAACAAGAGAAAAAGTTACAAGATAAGAGGGAGTGAGAGAGGAAAAAATAAGTGGGGGAAAATCCGTACACTGAAATGTTGTTTTCTTTGCTTTTCTGTTCTACGATTCTCCTCTGCCTCTTTCCCTCTCTCTGCCTCATCTTTCCACTCTTGGTTTCCTCCTAATTTTGCTCTCCTTTTTTTTACTTTTAGCATTTTCAACGCTCCTCATAATTTCCCTTTCCCTGCTGATTTTCCTTTTCCCGCTCTTTTCTCATGCTACTCTTTCTTGTCCTCCCAATTCTTTTTGTCGTCCCCCTTATTTGATCGATCCCTTATTCCTTCTTTCACTCTTTTCCATTCTTTACTTTGTTCTCCTCTCTTTTCCTGGGTTTTTCTCCAATAATTTTCTCCCGTTCTTTCTTTCTCCATCCTCTCTAATAATTTGTTGTCTCTGATTAGATAACATAAAACATTTGGCATCCTCCTCCCTACGCTAAATGATCCCGCGAAGAACCGAATTTATCTATATAGAAAAAAATCACGCTTGCATTCGCATCTCTCCATTATCAATACGTTCATTCAAACAACATTTATTTTATTCAAACCTAAATATCGTATCTGTTGTTCGTGTTTGCAATAGCAAATGCACACCTCGACTTTTGCCTTCATTTCAATAATAAAAAATACAAGATAGTATGTTTTTCTCAACATCAGCAACGAACTGTGTTCTTGTATGTAATTATCGAATACATGAATAATTTTGACCTCCGTTGACACACTGGATCGTCGAAGATGTAAGTGAGAATTTACCATTGGGGATCCTTTTTCAGATTTCTCATGCCCAAATAAATATACCGGACTAAACGATCTAAAAATGATCCCAATGTATTCTAGAGAGCCTAAAAACTGTTACAGAATTTTTGTAAACTTTTTTGGTGTAGAGAAACAAGTTAGTGAAAAGAAGTATGCCGATCAAGGGTTGAAGGACCTACAGAACATTTTCCCTAACCTGGTGAATGAAAAATACAAATCTAAAATAGTTTGGAGATTTTTATAATCTCTAGCACGACATGAGCAGTAACTTCTAAACTGTATGAAGCTTTATATGTTGTAAAAAAAAAAATATATATAAATATGTACAAATAAAATGAATCATTCGCGAGGCAGTCGCTGCAGAGTCAGTGAATAATGATTTTTTTCTCCACTTTTTTTTCAAGCCTTCGGCGCACGCACCGCCTACGCACCCATATACATGTATATATGTTTGCAATATGTACTATAGTTCATGTAGTATGTACGTAACTCCCCAGGTTTCGAGGGATGCGAGCCTAGCTACAGGCAAAATTACTCACGCATACATATACGTACGTATAGGTCCTTTAACGAAAAGTTGCACGATTTCTGATCAAGAAAATTGTTAAAAGCCCCTGTCAGCCAAAAACAATCATCTAAGACGATATTTTCAACGAACAGAGTCTTTAACAGCACAATTTTTCAAATTAATTATTCAAGGCACCATTTACAAATCGAACTAAAATTCCTTGTCCTTCGAAAAACTCTCCGACATTGATTACAATAAGAAATATTATTGCCTGCTTAACACTTCCATATCGCGGACCCCAGCTTCGCAATAAGGCCCTGAAGGTCAGAGGTCATAATTCGAAATTAGATCGTTCACGATCGGTTTCGAAAAAGTGGCGTATTAAACCATCTCGTGGACGCTGATCGTTTATTTCGTTAGGTGCTTTTTTCAGGTTAACATCTATACTTTTGGAAGGTGATAATCGATAAAATATATAAACAAGAGAACCATATATTCTAATATCTATAAACTTGTATACATATATATACATATATATTATACATTTACCCATACATGTGCGTTTGATCAGGGGTGGAAGTTATGGCGAATGGAATGTGCGTGTTTGTGATAGGTGGTCCCGAAGGCTGCAGCGTGTCTCGTACATACACGCTATATGTAGATATTATAATCATGTCTCTGGATACATATGTACACATATTCACGTATACTCACACATATAACATACACAAGTAGTAGATTGGTATAGATATATGCGTGAAAAGCCATCAAGCTCGAGCGAATTCCGCGCGATAGGGAGAACGGCGTAGAAGTAAAGAGTGGGGGAAAGGTGGGCGGTGCGTGCGTACGGAGATAGCCGAAGAGCTCGAAAGCGCGCTCGAGTTGTGCGTGTCGTGCGTGTTCTACTGTTAGTACAGTGCGCACGACTACGTCTCTCTTTGCAAAACTCTACCACGCTCTACTACGATCTTTCTCTCGCTCTTTCTCCCTCTCTCGACTACTCTTTCTATCTCGGACTCGACGCACACGGGGAGTCTGTGCGATCAATGCGTGCCACACTGGGATGGTCGCTATGGCAACGGTACGCGCAACGCACCGTGTCGTACGCGCCCATCAGGACACCAAGAGAGGGAGACAGAAGAGAGAGAGAGAGAGAGAGAGAGAGAGAGATGAGAAAACACGAGAGATGATAGATATCTAGCAAAATTCGAGTACATATACGTAAGCCGCCTGCAAGCGCATTGAAATTTTTCCATTTTTTTTGTGTAATACGTAAAAAGTTACCACGTAACATTCATCGCGATAAATTGTTGAAAATTCGAATGTTTTTAATAGGTTTATTGATGAATGATCTCGGTTTCTGTTGTACAGATTGAATGGTCGAGTTGTCATAAAATTGATGACAATTCATTAAAAACGAAATATCGAATCTTTTGGAAGTTTGCCTGCTTTACCGATCACCTATCGCGTTATTCTAATTAATATTGCACCATACGATATATCATATTTTTGCTGTATTATATATTCTATTTTTTTTCTCAGCTTTCATTGATAAATCCTTCTTCCATAAATAACTCTATTGTTATCATTTAGATTACGTGTTCTTATTTTAAGAAAGGAGAAAATTTGAAATAAAATTCAGTCGTCTGAAATGGAGTAAAATATTGATCGAAAATTGCACCAACTTCTCGATGTCGTGCGTTGTACGGGTTCTCGGAGTTTTTCCGCGTGCGAAATAAGAGTCCGCGCTCTTTCACGAACCACGGACGAAAAAGTTCGTAACTTTGATACTCGTAGTAAATTTATTGTACTATATAGTCGAACTATATACCCGATTTTTGCTGAATACGCGCGCGTGGATTCTTCCGTTCTCTCTATCCCCGGATTTCCCTCCTCTCTCTCTCTCTCTCTCTCTCTCTCTCTCTCTCTCTCTCTCTCTCTCTCTCTCTCTCTCTCTCTTTCGTGCTTCACCCCTGCCCCTTCCTCGAGGGAGCCAGGACGAAAACGATCGATGCTCCGCGAATTTCCACGTGCCGAGCCGCCTACACACCGCTTTCAGGACCACACGAACTCTCATTTTCTCTCTACGCCCCCCCGCCCCTCCCCCCGCCCTCTCACTCCCTTTTTAGGTTTAAGATGAAATGGCAACATAACGAGAAAGCAATGAAAAATAAAATAATTTCAAAGAAAATTTATACAACCATAAAGTCGTTAAAAACGTTTCCGTTGCGACAAACACCAAACAATTTTCGCTGGAAAATCCTCCCTCTCCCCCCCCCCCTCTCTCTCTCTCTCTCTCTCTCTCTCTCTCTTTCTCTCTCTCACTCTGTATTCATACAAGCAATTAAAACGAGCCTTAGATTTTACCGCGTTTAATTTAAAATGTTAATGCGTACACCCCTCACGATACAATTTTTGAAACAAAAAATAGCGTAAAATTCCTCTATACAATTTTCTCTTCTTCCTTAAACGTCTCTAAAAAGTAGTACAAGCGAGCTACACAACTGTATGAGAGTCGCTCGGTCCAGTAATCCTGTGTATCTCTTGAAATACCATTCTTGTTGCAGTTTTCAAAAAAAATGATTATATGATGAAACAGAATATTTCTGCGATTCTATAAAAATAATGAAATGTTTCGTTTCCTCTCTAAATGTCCCTTCAAAATTATTTAATTATTGATAGGCCGAACTTTTATTTGCTTTTTTTGACAATTCACATTTTTCGATAAATTTTAATTAAATATTATATCATCGATCTTCAAATATTTTCTCACGCATTTAAGGCTGCATGTTTTGAAAAAGATTTTCGAATACATTTATAGCGACGAGAATTCAAGCGAGTTCACGTTCAGGGGTGATACTCGTCGGCACAAGAATCAAGCAGACTCCAGAGAATGAGAGAGAAAAACGTAAGAGAGAAAGAGAGGGAAAAAGGGAGTGACTACGTCGCACGACAACACGGTGCGTGGGCAGAGAGAAAGAGAGAGTGAGAACTAAATTCGCTCTTGTCGTCGTGGAAGCGATCGATGCTCTGCAAATTTTCACGTACGATGAAAGGAGCACGTGGCCACTCGCGTAGTGCGTAGTAGCTGTCGTCCTTCGCCCTCAGGACCATGCGCCGATCGTATTATCCCGCGTTTTCGTACTCTCGCCTATAGCGAATACGAAAACGACGAGATTGGATCCAAGAAAATAAAAATAAACTCATTTATTGCGAACGGAAAAAATTTTTCTTATAAGTTATTTTTTCAGCTGAATAAAAAATCAATATATGAGTAATGGAAGTTAATTGACGGTAAAAATAATTGCGTTTTTTTTGGAGCTTTAGTAGCTGTATTTAATCCTTGAAAAATAACAAATATCAAATCGTTGAAAAGAATTTTACGTACGTTACATTTATTAATCAATTTTAGACTTTATCGAAACGAAATTTGAAAATTATAAATAATAACTGGAAATTAAGTTTAAAAAAAGTATTGTCGTAATATTAAATAAACAAATTGTTGATTTTATGTATAAAATATAGAGAATTAAGTAGGCTCAACATACCAAATGACTAATCTTAATTATGCGTAGCAATGCGAATGAAGAATACACGTACGAAAAGGCAAGAGTTAATATCGTCCATTTGACCGATAAAGTATTTGGGTTAAGCCGTGAATGGCAGACCCGGGGAATACACACAGTGCCTGGTTTTGGAGCGTTTTCACAAGGAGTGATAAGGGCGTGAAGGTTTGCGGAGGAGGTGGAAAAAGGAGGGAATCCTCTTCCACGTGCTGGTGCTTTCACCGAGCGAGCGAGGGTAAAAGTGGAAATGGAAAGAACAAATTCACCCTCAAAACACGCCTTGTGATGACGCAGTTTTTTTTCCTTTCCATTCACTCAAATTTCCTCAGTTTCCTGCTTTTCTTTCTTCCTCTTTTCTTTCCTTTTTCACGCATCTAAATGCAAAATTTTTCTTATTTATTTTTATATTCAAATGAATTATTGATCGGCCGATATAAGCGTTTTGTTTATTAGGTCGTGATCGAAGAGATTCTAATTTTAGACGGGCCTACGAGGAAGGAAAAAAAATCCTGCGGTTGCAGTTGTTAAACATGTATTTCGATGCTTTTGTGTATTCTTCGAGCTTAACCAAACCGCAATATTTCTCAATGGACCAGAAAGCCACGCATGACACAAATTCGAGACGTATACAATACAAGGAGAAAAACTATTCAGATTAAACATTTATCATGCATTTTTTGTTACTCCTACTCATTTCCAAAAAACTTTCGAAACCTCACTGAGAAAAAAATATGGTATTTTTTACTATAATTCAACTATGCCTAACATTTCCCTGAGGTGACAGAAATATTTTATGGTTACTGTAATTCACCAAAATATAGTTTTATTTACTATATTTCAATAATCGAATATATTAAGTGCACATGTTAATTGCAATAATGACATTTTTACATATAAAGTTAAGTATCTGCTACTAGTGGATACTGGTATGTCACACAAAATATGTAGATCTTTTTACTATCAAAGGCAAATCACCCAATTATAGGTATATTCAGAAGTACTATACAAGATACCATTAATAACTTTTCTGTTGTTATGCATGCCAATGACGATACAGTGAAATACAAGAAACCATATATAGGGACGGGAATCATCCTATGCCGAAATTGTTTTAATTTAATTAATTTAATTTTCTCTTACCATATTAAAGGAAAATTACATCTGTTTTAAAAGTCCAATCATTCCAAAAGACCAGACGCGATTTCTGATAAAAAAGAAAAACGTTTATATTCACACTATATATATTAAAATATTTTTTTCTGTGGTTCGGGATCGAACTGTCTATCTACGAATTTCCTATCTGATGCCTACCTACTTAACTCGGGACCTTAACCACTAAACTATCGACTACTACGAAGTTCTTTGGAATTAAATGTCATCTATAAGCTACATGTTAGTGCACTCGGATTGAAAAAACTGGATTGCAGTAGAAATGTGTATCTGATCGTTCTTAAGATGACTGAATCCCAATCTAGAGTCAGAATCTTAATTCGTTGGCGAAACCATAATCATTTGAGTTATCAACACAAAAAATCCAAAGTTCCGAAAATTCGGTGACGAAGTCATCGAATTATTAGCAAGAATGACTTTTTTACAGTCACAGTGACCATCCTAGTTGCTAGTGGCCAGTAGCTATACCAGTTACAGTAACCATAGTAGTAGATAGTGGCTAGTAACCATTCAAGTTACAACAACCATACGGCCCTGATATGCATGTACCATTTTCTTTCGATGGTTGATGAAATATCTACTTAGCAAGCTGAATAAAGTGCTAGACTCGCATTCAATGTTTTTGAGTTCAATCCCGCCGAGCGGACTTTTCTTTTTATTAATTGCATGCATAAATATTTTTTTTTTCTTTTTCTAGATAGACACGTGGATAATTAATTCTAGATATTATTACGAAAATTATTTTGCTACATGTCTATTTAGAAGGAGAAACAGTTTCATGAATGCAAGCAATTATAAAAAAAAAAAAATTAAGTCCGTTGGGTGGAATCGAACTCAAGATCAATATATTGCGAGGCTAGCACTGATTCAACCTGCTAAGCTGATATTTTGTAAATTAATGAAAGAAAATGGTACATGCTTATCAGGGCCGCACTATTACTGTAACTAGTATGGCTACTGGCCACTAGCAACTAAGATGGTTATTGTAACTGTAAAAAAAAGCCATTCTAGAAATAAAATTGGTTGTAATGTTGCGTTGATAGTTACTGTCGTAAAGCATTTTAGTGAGCTTTACTCATCGGAAATTAATAATTACTATGTAAATAGTGTAAAGGTGATTAAAATTGCGATGGTCCGATCGAAATGAAAGTATGCTGCTGTTGATCATATTTTTGTCTAAATGGCAACTTGTTCATAGTTTTGTATTTACCATATTTTGTATATTAAAGCCTTACATACGTCCAGCAGCGCCTAAGACGCGCTAAAAGAAAAACTTTTTTTAGAAGAGATAGCAATAGAAATTAATAAAAATAATTTTTACACATTGTTTATTAGTATTTAAACTTTATAAAAAAATTTATTTCATTTTTTTTTCAAAAATTACAACATAAAAAATCACGTTTCCCGAAGCACTATGAAAAAAAAGTTGCTCCACGGTCTGCATCATTTCTTCTTGAAATGCTGATGGATCTGCAAAAGGCAAAAAAATTCTTGTAAAATAAAGTTGTAGTTATAGTCTGTCGAGCCGGATTTTTGAAATTCGAAAAATTTTGGCAATTTACGGCAGTTTAAAAAAAAGTGTGCATTTTGTGTCATAAATGTCACACTTTAATTATGTTTATAAAATTTTTTAATCACAACATCAAAAATCCGACTCGACAGACTATAGAGAAAACAATTTCGAATATTTAAAAAAAAAAGCATCAAAAAATATTAAAAACTGTATGAGTTATCATGCAGACCGTGCCAGAAAAAGTAGTTTTGAGAAAAATGCATTTAAAGTTTCAAGTGCGTTTCGCTCGAGACATCTACCTGCGCGCATCAGACTCTCGTTGGGCAGTCACGTTTTCTATAATAACTTTCGATCTTTGGGGAATTTGTACAATCGACTTACGCAGAAATACGCCTAAAACTATAGAGAATAATAATCTGTAAAAAAAAAAAATCGATTTTTTGAAAATTCTGGACGTATGTAAGGCCTTAAGCTTTTTACCATGACTAATAGTACTTTTTATCTAAGATATTATTATACACACCATTCAGATCATATGTTCAAATGAACATTTCAATTATAGTTAACTTTAATATGATATTCCTGTCAATACTTTATAGTTAATTCTACTATAACACATTTTACTATGTTAGTTTGTGGAAAAATACCATGGTCTTTTCTCTCAGTGGCTCATTTTATATTTATTTGCAATAGCAATATACTATTTTTTATGCTCCAAATGGAATTTCGCAAATTTCTAATCAATGTTCGTTCATTGAAAAAAGAAAACAGATCTATGCACGTTGTTAGTTTGGTAACGTATCGAGGTTCAATTATTTTGACTGTCGTTCAAAAAAAAGTTTAGGTAAATGGAAAAAAAGAGTTTTTTAAATCGTTATATTTACATTTAAGGATATAAACTCGGTATTTATTTAATTCTAATGAGCCCCGCTCGATCGCAATAAATATAATTTTCTTGGAATTCAAGTCTGGTGGTGTACATGTCTATTATCATCGTAGGTTGGGTACCGAGTAATGTAAATGCGAGCATTTCGGTGTGTAACAGTCCGAGACGAGGTACGAGAGAAGCCGACAGGGGGCCCTGAGAGCTTCCCGTGAAAACGCGCCCGAATATTTATATATATATATATATAGCAAGAGCGAGAATTCCGTTCTCTCTCTTTCTCTCTCTCACTACTTGGCTTCAGGCTCGAAAGCCCAGCGTACGAGCAAGCACACGCACTATCGATTTTACAGTATGTCGCGTGCAGCAGTAGGCAGCAAGGAGACTCTCGAGAGTGAGCACGACTACGTTCTACGATTTTTATACGTCTATAAATTTCACCCGTGCTTCTCTCGCCCTGGGCAATATGCCTCGTCGTCTTGACTTATCCGCACAGGACTTGAGAATTCCCCACTTTTTATTGAATTTTTTTTCCTCGAAAAATTTACCGATAACCCCCTCACTTCCCGCCTTTTTTAAACTCCCACGCGGACACCCGTCCTAAAAAAAACCAATAAATTTCGGCGGATGACTGCGGAATGTCGGATGAATTATTTCTTGGTCTCACAGCACGTACAACGTAAAAGAGTACTTATTAAAACGCAATTTTGAAGCAAATGGAAAGTCAGCTTGTTATAAAGTTATTTAATCTTAGGAAGAATGAAAAGTGAGAAAAAATTATATTGAGAATCCGAAAGATCGATGTGAGAAGACTCGAAAAATTATTTATATTCGATTGTTCAATTTATTCATTATTTCGATCAAGTTTTCATTTGTTTGTCAAATGAAACAAGGTTTTTTTCTTAATTATACGATATCACATTACCAATTTTCTAATTATTCTGCAAATTATCAATGACGTATACAATCTATTGCGAAAAAGAGATTCTCAGAAGTGCATTGGAGATTTTGTGAAAGGTCACTAGCCGCTTTTTTATGCAATCAGAAGAGGTCAGAAAAGCTAAGGGCTCGCAGAGAGGGTAGGAAAGAACTACGGCGAGGACGTCCAAGACTTTGAATGAGAAAATCCAGGCAGAGACGTGATTCTGTGGAAACGGGAAAAATCTAGCGTACACCGTAGATATGTATACATCTATTTGTGCGTCTATGTACATATATATCCAGGGCGAAACACAAGAGCTGGAGGGATGGCCGTTAAGCCCAAAGGGGTTTACGGAAAACCGGGACATCACGTAAACTTGACCCGCTGGACCACGTGTTCGCTTTACTATAGTGTTATTATCGTGCACTATATCGTCCACCTGTGAACGCTATGATCGTATGGAAATAATGCTTCACTTCAATCTAGGTCGAATTTTCCTTCACAATATCCCCTTCAATTTTCATCCCATTGTGAAATTAAACGAGAAAATTTCATACCGAAAACACAACTCCGATTTTATCATTTTGACTTTTCGTGTTTGATATTGATGAATAAAAATCATAAAAGTAAATTTAAACGATAAAAACATTATATATATGGGCAGATCCACTACTTTTCGACCGCAGCCTGCGGGCTTAGGTCAGCGATTTGGCTGCCGATTTTTTCCAAGGACGTAGGTTTTAAGAAAAGATGATCTTCCAAATTTGAACTCAATGTAAAGAAATTTGATGGCTGTAGAAATTTTTGAAATTAAAAAAAATCAATTTTTTAGTCATTTTCACGATTTTTTCATGAGAGCTCTATGAAACTTAAAGACTCGTATGAAGCGGCATTTCTCTTCTTCAATCTTGTATTTTCGAAAAAAAAATAGTTTTTTACTCCAAACGAAAATCTGCTTAAATTAGCACCATTTTCTTGAATTACTATTTTCACAAAATTTCGCGTATTTTTGAAACGCTGCCGGGACAACAATTTTCCAAGTAGACGTCTTTAAGATGGCTCAAATTTTTTATCTAGGTACATTCTATCATTACTTACACTAATTTTTAAATATTACCACGTTCCTTTTTGTACACGGCCTCTCAAATCTGATTGATTTCTGAAAAATCGCTGTTTTCAGATAGCTGTAACTTTTTTCTATTAGAACGAAATTGCTTCAAATTTTCAGGGAATATACTTTATTCTAGCCCCAAACAACACTAAAAATTTCAAGAATGAGTTTGAGCTGGTTAGCGAGCTGTAAATTTTTTAAATGTTCAAATTTCTCGCATTTTTTACTTGTTTATGGCATTATTAATAATTTTGATGTTTAAAAGTGATAATTTATGATGTTCATTTGAATGATTTAAATTTTATTCAAAATGATAATTCATTTTTTTCATGTGTATGGCAATATTGATAATGCCATAAACTTGTAGAAAAATAAGGAAAACTTGAGCATTCAAAAAAATTCACAGCTCGCTAACCAGCTCAAGCCCATTCTTGAAATTTTCGATGTTGTTTGGGGATAGAATTAAGTATATTCCCTAAAAATTTCAAGCAATTTCGGACTAATAGAAAAAAGTTACATCTATCTAAAAACAGGGATTTTTCAGAAATCAGTTAGATTTGAGAGGCCGTATATAAAAAGGAACGTGGTAATATATAAAAATTAGTGTAGGTAGTGATAGATTATACCTAGACGAAAAATTTAAGCCATTTTATAGCCGTTTACTCGAAAAATTCTCGCCCCGGCAGCGTTTGAAAAATACGCGAAATTTTGTTAAGATAGTAATTCAAGAAAAGGGTGCTAAGCAAACCGAATTTTGGTTTAGCGTGAAAAACTATTTTTTTCTCGAAAATGCAAGATTAAAAAAGCGAAATGCCTCTCCATTCGAGTCTTTATGCTTCATAGAGCTTCAGATAAAAAATTACTTTTTAAAAATTTCTACAGCCATCAAATTTCTTTATATTGAGTTGAAATTTGGAAGATCGTTTTCTTTTATGATATAACCTACTTTCTTGGAAAAAATCAGCAGCCAAATCGCTGACCCAAGCGCGCAGGCTGCGGTCGAAAAGTAATGGATCTGTCCATATATATATATTGTTTGTTAAGGCATTACATACGTCCAGAATTTTCAAAAAATCGATTTTTTTTTTACAGATTATTATTCTCTATAGTTTTAGGCGTATTTCTGTGTAAGTCGATTGTACAAATTTCCCATAGATCGAAAGTTATTATAGAAAACGTGACTGCCCAACGAGAGTCTGATGCGCGCAGATAGATGTCTCGAGCGAAACGCACTTGAAACTTTAAATGCATTTTTCTCAAAACTACTTTTTCTGGCACGGTCTGCATGATAGCTCATACAGTTTTTAATATTTTTTGATGCTTTTTTTTTAAATATTCGAAATTGTTTTCTCTATAGTCTGTCGGGCCGGATTTTTGATGTTGTGATTAAAAAATTTTATAAACATAATTAAAGTGTGACATTTATGACACAAAATGCACACTTTTTTTTAAACTGCCGTAAATTGCCAAAATTTTTCGAATTTCAAAAATCCGGCTCGACAGACTATAACTACAACTTTATTTTACAAGAATGTTTTTACGTTTTGCAGATCCATCAGCATTTCAAGAAGAAATTATGCAGACCGTGGAGCAACTTTTTTTTCACAGTGCTTCGGGAAACGTGATTTTTTATGTTGTAATTTTTGAAAAATAAATGAAATAAATTTTTTTATAAAGTTTAAATACTAATAAACAATGTGTAAAAATTATTTTTATTAATTTCTATTGCTATCTCTTCTAAAAACAGTTTTTCTTTTAGCGCGTTTTGGGCGCTGCTGGACGTATGTAAGGCGTTAAACACATTTAGACACGTACTTATAGTAATTCTTTATCGCTCAAACTGATATCCTACCGACTGAGTCACCTTGACAAAGATACATAGCTACAATTTTCGAAAGTGAAAGTTTTTCTGACCGTTCGACCGTTGAATAGAAAAAGTCCCAGCCCATTTTTGCCTTTTTTTTGCATGGGCTACGACTTTTTATATACCCATCAATCAAAGGGTGTCAAAAATATTCACTTTCAAAAATGCGAAGTGGGCGCGGTGGCTGATCCATACCCTTAAATATAGAATCAAATTGAAATCGATATAAATGATATTTTTATTCGTGTTTAGAAAAGGTAAAATGTAAAAATGATGTGGATACTTATTATTTCATTGGTGGAATCATTTTCATAAGAGCACTGCATCCACGGACAGTATTCAACCTACACATTGAACCGGACGAAAATCTCGATCACGCAGCATCCAGCCCGGTAATGGAATAGCGCGTCAACGTCGGTGTATACATACTACAGCTGCGGGGGTAGAGAAGGAGGGAACGGTCGAGTCCGAGAGCAGCAGAGACGTGGCAATGGACGGGGGAAAGGGTTAGAGATTCGAGATTAAAAGGAAGTCATCTCCCTGTCCTCCCCCGCCTTCATCTCCCTCTTCCGTCTCCCCATCAATCACAATTATATACCCTCTCTCTTCTCTCTCTTTCTCTCTCATCCGCGCTCTAACTCCCTTACCATCGTTCATAATTACTGCCCTCTCGTGACTTTATCCAAGAGCTTTGGTAGCCTCGAGTTCCTCAATATCGCATCCACTCGCACTTGTTCATAAAGAACGTTAGAACAGCAACCTTTCAAAAAAGTAACAACACCATGTTCGAAGTGACAAAAATTAACTACATAAATTTGTCACTGTTTGGCATTGTATCGCGCATGTATACAGGCAAGAAAATAAAGCCGAATCATTTCAATCGAAATAAATCCATTCAAAAAGTAATAAATAACGCAAACTAAGAAATTATCAAAAATATTTCATAATTTCCTTCCAGATTATTGATTCATTTAATGCTTGATTATTGATCGTACCTTTTTTTATTATTTATTTTACGTAGACATAAACCGATCAGTTCTGCCACTTGTGCAATTCATTTATAGCCAATTTGAGGACGTTAAAACTGGCTCAGAAACAACATCAATAGTTGAGCGACAATTTGGCGAATTAGAAAAAAAAAGCGAACAACGTTCCGTTAATTCACCAAGAAATTCGTTCTCCAAGAAAAAAATACTTCGAGCTGAAGAGTACCTTGGAGTTAAGTGTGTTGAAAAGTACATGTTATGAATACGAGCATACTCAAAGTTCGCGTACTTAGTAAAGAGCAAAAAAAAAAGTAAAAAGTGCTTCATCGTGCGTTCTCGACCGAGTATTCGACCACGGTGCGTATGCGCCGTGTGTACGGAAACAACGCGCAGGGAAACAAGCCTGAAGCGGGTGAGCGTCGTCATCCGGTGATGGCAGCACCGACGGGTGCCAGCCGAGCGCGAAAATCTACGATAACGAGGAATTCGTAAAGAAATTAATACTGATTTTACCATTTTTGTCACGAGTAATATGGAAATGGTAATAAAAAATACAATTAGTACAGATTTGATTTGAAAAAAGAAAAAGGTTTTTTGTCGTATAACTTATCAGGATAAAACGCATTTAATTTCATTTTGTTATAATACGTCATTAATTCTGAAAAAAAATCACACGTTGCCTTCTGTTTTCTTCTAGATCAATTCAACACTCATTCAAGCAATTAGTTCTGTCAAAAAAAAAAAAAAGTTTGATTGGCTATGGCTAAAAAATCTATTTTGATAAAAATACCAACTTTAAACTTACCAAAATTTTAATTTTACCGAACTTCAAATTGTCACAAAGAAAAAAGTTCAAATGAAAAATGAATTCTAGATAGAAGCAGTACTACTAAAACAGAAGGACCCGCCATCAACCTATCGATACCGCAGGATGACCAGCCAAGTCGTAAGTATCAACTCTCAAATATGAAGATGAACTTTGCAAAGTCATTTGTTAATTACGTTAAAATGAAAGAAGTTTGTACATCACTTCAGACGTCTTTCGAAAACAAGCTCCGCATGCAATGGGAATAGCTCGTCAAGGAGGCTGCTGACCCGTAAGTAACAACTCTAATACATTTTTTATCATATTCAAAGGTTGATCTCATTTCATGATAATAATCTCACGAATCGAAAGAAATAAAGAACATTAAATTGATACAATCATTTTGCATTTTCGATCGGTTTCCGCATTTCAGCGTGACGCGAAGATCAAGCCAGAAGCATCCATAACCAGTCGATTCTTCTGTATATGAGAACGCGTTGAATCGAGGCTGTTGCTCAATTTTTAACGTTTCTTTAAATTTATTTATACACGTGCAACTGTCCAAAACTTGAAGTACCCGCTGTCCGGGACTACCCAACTTTCGACTGAAAAGTAAAAAAAGAACGCCGCATCTATTAAAAAATCGTAGCTCAAGTATTTAAACGACCACCCTAAATTTGTCTTCCTACACCAGAGAAAAGAATCTTTCATTTAAATTAAACTATCTAGCTATTAAAAAATTTCAGTCCGTCGCAAAAATGCAAACTTTACCATAATTTATATGTACTTAAATAATGACAAATGGCGTAAGTCCTGGATGAAGAATAATAAAATGAATGTTTTAATGTCCTTTCGAGCGTCAGTGGACGATACCAAGTGCAAATATACACACACACGTATACGAATTCTGTTGCAGGTCTATATACTGCTTTTGTGCTTCTGTTGTATCTTTATATACTGGCCCTTGGTTTATGTTGAGGGAAAGTTAGGCCTGGATATATGCATGTACGTACAAATAGGATATAGGTAGATCTTTTGGCTGTGGGGCGGATTTTTTTTTTTTTTTTACGTGTGCGAGGGTTGATGAGTGCATGCGTGCGTACGTGCCTAGAAATCAACCCCTTTTACTTCTCTACGCGAACGCAGGTGGGGGTGGATGTATATATCGTATATCTGTGTGAGTTCTGTGCGTATGTACACACTATATATATATATATATATATATATATATATATAGATGTGTATAGTACCTTAAGAGCGAATACGACACGTATGTACAAGTGCACGTAGGGTTACACCAGAGCACCCAGAGTGCTCTGCATTTTCTCTTTTTTCCCTCTCTCTCTCTCTCTCTCTCTCTCTCTCTCTCTCTCTCTCTCTCTCTCTCTCTCTCTCTCTCTCTCTCTCTCTCTCTCTCTCTCTCTCCCTCTCTCCAACTTGCTCCTCAAGCCTGCCTCGTGCCTGATCATATCCCAACTATTCTCCTGAGCTGTTGCTGACTCTCGTACGCATATATCGTGTATCCACGCATCCATATAGGTGTAGAGGGTTTATTGCCTCCTGTATAGGGAATTTAACGTCTAGTGAAAATACGCATCGGGCCTAGAAACTTTTTCAAAGCAAAGGTTTTCATTCGTCAGGTGGCAAGAATTATCAATTTTTTTAAATATTTTTGATGGTCCTGCGTATAGCTTTACGAATTTTTTCGAGCCCATCCCATTACCTTATCCCACTTTTTCCTTATTTCACTAACTTCCATAATGCTGTGAGACCCCTTGAGACTGTTGCTCACAGCAGTACGGTATCGTATTTGCACAAGGGCTAAGGGAAACTGTTACAAATCCGGCCGACATAGACGGCCATTTTTTTACTGAGGTTCAATTGATTAACTCTAGCTGCACACTATAACTTTTAGTACCAAATTCGTCTATTGAGGTTTAATTGTAGGGAAATCGAAACGTCAGACTCCGATCAATCCGGAGAAGCAATCTGTAAAACCAAAAAGTCGTTTGATAAAAAGTAATGACGTTCATGAAAAGGCGTGTTGTGAAAAAAAGGTGAAAATTTAGTATTGCTGTCGGTTCATTGGACCCCGTAGTGTGCAGCTAGGGTTAACGCTATCAGAAACTCAAAAAAATTGCCTTCGGCTCAGTAATCGATACAGGTCGTCAGTAATAGTTATTTCAGTGGTAAAAATAACTAATCTGAAAGTAAATTGGGAAAAAATACCAGTAAACGTAATATTTACTGACAAAAATGTGAAATTCCATCGAAAATATGAAAAATGTGAAATTCTATCGAAAATATGAAAAATATGCACACCTAAAATTTTGTCTCACCTACTGCTATCTTGGAGAGCAGAAAAACAAATTTTAAAAAGATGCGAAAAAACAAGCCAGCGCTTAAAAATGTTTTTATTACGTTATCGAATATTCTCACTATCTTCTCCACTACTATTTCTAATTTTATGGGTCATCATAATATTTATTTTTGTCACACCATCTTCATATGCTCGACTATGCGTGTGCACGAATTTTCCCTCTTCTTTCTTCTTCTTACTCTTTCTGGTTGAAGATTACTGCAACGCGTTTCCCTCCTATACCCGATTTTCTCCCACTTTTATGACACTTTCGCTCGTATCCCTTTCGAGTTTGGGGATAAAAACGAGAGTTTCAGTGGCAAATAGAGGCGGGTGCAACTACGATCACTTTTTTTCTCTTTGCTGTTGGGTATACGCAGAGAAAAAAAAACGAATGAAAAAAATGAGGGTTAGAAGGACGTCAGTCGGTGGAAAGTTGACCGACGCGTAAAAGACAAGGGGTGTGTGTTGTTGCCACATGCGTTCAACCATTTATACACGTACGTACATACGCATGTATATATATCGATAGATCGCGTGTGTTACCTCTTTCTTTCTTTTCATCGATGTACCGAAAATCCCTCTAAAAGTTCGTCCTATTTTTTCGTTCATTTTCTTTTTTTTTCTGTCAATATCCATCGATTTTTATAGAGCCCGGAATACTACTCATGTGATTTCTATTCTTCGTCCCATAAAATTCAACTTCCATGAATCTTGGGATATTTTAGAGAGTGAAAAAAGAAAAATAATATGAGACTTGTAATTCATCAATTTTAGCGACGTCTAATATACGAGCCGGGAAAAAAATCAATTTGATGCCAAATTGACAAATTTATGTTTGAATTGTACACGAGATACTTTGTATTTTGATTAACTTTTTATTGATACATGTTTGCTATAAAAAAAAGTGTAGCAAATCGATTTTCTTCGAATAAACTGAAAACAATTGTTTTTTTATGTAAAGGGACTAAAAATGGTTGAAAAAGAATTGACGAATGATCAGCATTTCTTCATTGGATACTAAAATTATTATATTTAATTTGATAAATTTTCTAATTATTATCGATTTTTAATGAATCCGTCGACTGCTTTTTCCACGATTTCTCGGGTATAACGATATAATCTGAAACATTTTGATAAAAACCTTGCCCAAAATTATCGTTCCTAGCTCTAAAAGATCCTAACCAAATAAAAAAAATACTCTGAATTTTTAGTCACTGAAAATTGAAAATAAATATTTGAGAACAATTATTTTGCGCTTGCTGATTATTAAAAATTTTATATTCACAAGTAACAATTAAATAACAGGATTCTCGAGCAATCGATGATTCGATCCACGCCCACATGCTTCATTTTATTAATAAAAACATTCGGAATAAAAGCGAAAAATGATACTTTACAAATTTCACTATCCCCAAGAACAACACGGTTCTTGTTCAAAGTTGTATAATTAAATTCTGATTGATTTATTTATACACGCTATCTTATTTACGAAAATGTGGAGAAAATACGTAGTTCGAATCTAAAAATAGCCTGGCATTCCGGGAAAAAAACTAAATACGAAGTTGTATATATTTGATGGGGAACGAAACGAACTGTGGCAAAGTAGCGTGGCGCCATCTCGCCATAAAAATGTGAATTAGGCCTGAAATTTATTTTCAGCTTCACGTGCACTTGAACACGTGCGACAGTCGGTCACATTAACATGTAAATATGTTTATATGCCCTCACGCATCACTTACCATCGACTTTCACATTTTACCGACCGCAAAAACTGTCAAAAAAAGTCGTAATAGGAATTTTTAGGAAAAAAATATGAAACAACGATGAAAAAATGATCGATACCTAAAATAAAATATTAATAGAGGATGCGTTTTCTAAAAACTTCACAAACATTCAACAATATTATTTATATATCTCTATAAATTTCTCTAAACATATACAGAAATATTTTTTTTGATTTCTACATAATCAGAATCTAAATAATCTGTCAGTTTCTAAATAATCTGTCAGTCGAAATTTTCAATATGATTTCTTTTTGGCAGCCATCAGAATGAAAAACCACTTTTTTCCGATTTCTGACTATCGAAGCCTTCCTTAATGAATAATTTTCTTTCAAGAACACACGTGAATGTAAAATATATTTTAAATCTCTATAAATGCTTGAAGCTCACCGCTACTATCACGAAAATGACATAATAATTTACGCGGAAATACGTAAAATCGAAAAAAATTAAATTTTCCAATGACATTTGCACTATCGCAGATAATGATGAATTCTTCGGAATATTATTTTCATCAAAATTCAACCGTCATTCATTCGCAATTACAATCGTAGAGAAAGCTTTTGGGAAATTTATTTTTTTTCGATTATGATGGTAGACAAATATTTCTGATACACAGTCACGTGTTCGAAAATTTTAGAAGAACTCGTTCAAAGGCTCAGCGACACTTCACACGCGCAACCGTGAGGAAACCAAAATATATCGGTATACAATCGATCTCCGACTCCTTCGAGCGCCACCAACCTTTTTTGCACGTACTTTTGTTTACATTTGCTCTTGTAACCTTCTGGAAGTGAGCACAAACCATTGCATTCAGTCGTTCTGCAAAAAAAAATGCAATCAGATTCAAAAACTCGCTATT
Organism: Rhimphoctona megacephalus; assembly: GCA_963989365.1. Classification (NCBI taxonomy): domain Eukaryota; kingdom Metazoa; phylum Arthropoda; class Insecta; order Hymenoptera; family Ichneumonidae; genus Rhimphoctona; species Rhimphoctona megacephalus. The sequence goes on along the minus strand of OZ022415.1, from coordinate 33,753,941 downwards.
TACATTTATATTTGCAAATCAAATTCGTGAAAATTGTGATTAAAGTGAAGTAAAGTAAAGTTCGAGCAGTTTAAACATTGAAACAAACGCACAATTTGGAAAAAAATTTTTTTGTAGAATTTTTTATTGTTACTCACGAGCAAGTCTCGCTTCGCACCAATTGCGTGTACTTTTCTCGAGTTTCCGAAAGATTAACGACGTACCTCCAGTTGCCCTGACTGTTTAATGCCGCACGTGGTGAAATATATCGCGAATCAGTTCGACAAAGTGGTATTGCTTCGGTACTACTGGCCTGTCTCTTTTTTCGAGCTCTTTTCGGAATGGTAAATTCCAGAAAAGGATTTTCGAGACGAGAACGAAATGATTCGTTCGATGAGTCCCTCGAGTATCTGCATATAATTGTAACGATTTTCTACAGGGCTTCTAAGACAAGCTGGGCATCAATTGTAATGATCGTGAATACTTTTATACTTTATTTCATTAAACCGTTTACAGAAGAGCGAAGAAACAAACCAAACTAAACAAACGCTGTTTTATTTTTATAAAGACAACAGAAATTTAACGAATTGCCTGCTAGACCTGAAAATAATTAACTGTAAAATATCAATTTGTTTCTTTTACAACTTCAAAAAATAAAACTTAAACTTGTCCCTTCACAAATTGGATGAAAATAATGATAAAGCAATCAGTCAAATTATGATGCTGAAGTTTGCATCGTTGGAATGCAACCAAATTCCTTTTTTCTTACAAGATTTATGACAGTATTTGGCTACGATAATTGGACAAACTTTTTTGGTAGCTCAAAAATAAATCTGCAACAAAAATAGGGACAATTTGAAAAAAAATTTTAATATTTTTCGTTGCGTTCCGATGTTGCAAATTTCAATACCGTCTCAAATTAAAGAGCTTACTGTAATTATTCCCATAATTTTGATACAAAAAATAGATTTATTAAAATTTTATTTGGAATATTTAATTCCGTAATAATTTACCTGTTCGACCACAATTCTTGATGCTGCTGATTCGGAGAATCAATCTGAAGATTTTCGTAGGCTCTTGCATTGTGGAAGTTGCGAAAATTTTTCTGTGAATTGAGCAACGTTGACGTCCTCGTCTCTTGTACGTAAGAATTTCGCTGAGAACGTACCGGTGGATCGTAATTGTATCTGGAACAAATGGTTACGTGGAAAATCTTATAATAATTCTATTTATATGTGAGAAAAAAAAAGTTCTCGAGGTAAGACACCTCGAGAGTTGATGGGACAAATGCTCGTATAAAGAAGCGGAGGGAAGGAAAAAGAGAGAGGGGGGAAGTGAGATCAACGAAGTGTGGTTAAACACGTCGAGTAATTTTCCGGTACTAACCCTTCGTGATCGGTATCGTTTGAGGGAGGTCCGTAAACGATCGCCGGTTGTCCTTGGTGCACTGAATACTGTGGCAACGAGCTCGGTACCACGACAGGCAAAGCTTCGGGATAAAACTGAGGGACTTGCTGCCTCGGATAGTCGTAACCCTGATCATACTCCGGCTTTGATCTTTGGAATAGAAAATGAGTCAATGCGACAGTGAAAATTGAATTTTCTTTCACTTAATTAATTCATTATTTGTTTTTTAATCTTGTCCAAAAGCTTTTAAAAATTCATTGAAAATCTTCAATTTTTTATTTGTTTTTATGAAAAGATTCAACATCGTATACACGAAATTTCTAAAGCATCGAACGAATAATTTCTCAAATACTGCTGCCAGAAAAACTCAAAAAGAAGAATTTCAAAAAAAGGGGGAAAATTCCAGAAACATTCAAAAATTTGATAGAAATATCAACAAATCAAATAGTTTTTTTTTTAAACAATCTGAAAATCATTTTTGGGTGATTTTATTATTGCACATCAACGTTCGTAACGTCTTAAGGATTAGCTGAATTTTTTAAAAATTTTTGTGGACTGCTGAGTATTTGAATTCGTATGGAATGAAATAATTGGCATGAATATTATGTAATTGATCCTTAATAGAAGAATGATTTTTTTTGTTACATAATATTACGATTGAATTTATGAGTCTTCATTGAACATCCGAAAAGGCCTGCCAATATTTATTTTATGCAATTGCTTGTTTAAAGTTTACAAAGAGAGAAAAATAGAATGTAAATGTTGAAAACTGAAAAAGTTGTGAAACCGCAAAACCAAATCGAAATATCATTTTTATAATAAAATTGTTATGACCGATCGTTAAAGGATAAACTTATGCCTAGACTCCGTGACATTTGTAGAGGATTTAAAATTACTCAACATAAAAAATTTAATTATTCAAATTAACTCTCAATCTGATCGATCGATCAAAACGAAGAGGTATAATTTATACAAAACATTCTCAATTTGTAACCTCTCTTTGCAATCAAAGCTTTCGGAATCCTACATGATTTTCCTATTACTTGATGAGAAAATAGTTTGGCAATAGCTTCAGTTGAAAAAGTTTGAAAAGCGTTTTTTAGAACGGCGCTATATCACAATTAAAACGAAACGGAATAAAATAAATAAATCAGTACATAATTTCAAAATGCAATTAAGGCGACTTCTCACTTTACAATTTTCAAAAAATTGATTTTGTTTTTTTATTACATTTTTCGAAAGTATACATATCCAAAAGTGTCATACTAAAATTTTATGAAGATCGGAGGAGTCTAACTGTATTTTTGTGTGACCTTTACTTTACTACCTGAGAACGTTCATTTGCTCCGCTCAGAGGGTAATCGCGTTTTTCTCGAAAAAACGTTTTTCGACGGCTTGTTGATAAAATCTCCGAAATTACTGAACCGATCCTTGTGAAATTTCAACCATATATTCTTTACAACTATAGCTATAGCGCATATCAAGATTTTTTTAAAATTTTGATATTTACTATTTTTTTTGCCAAAAACGGTGAAAATAAACACGTTTTTTTGGTTTTTTCGAAAAATGTCCGCCATCTTGTTATTTTTGCATATATCAAAAATCGTATGATATGCGCTATAGCCATTAACATACTGAATCTAAAACCGTTTGATTTTTTTGTTTCGATGATCCATCTCCGAGATTTCATCAACAGTGCAGACCTACAATTTTTTTAGAACATTTTTTTAACTACCATTTTCGTGTATAAATGATGACTTATATAAATAAAAAAAAATAATAATAATGTATTTCGAAAGTGTATTTATTAAGTGTAACAACTTTTATATCAATATCTATAATATAAATCTATCAAAAAAATTCATGAAAATAGCCTTCTTTTTAGCGTCTAAAGTGAGAATTCGCTTTAATTATTTTATTAAGCTGCATATAATTCAATTATCTATAATTACAAAATGAATATATATTATTTGGTAACATTTCAAGAAGCATAAACGATGAAAAAAAATATTTGTCATGCTCACTTGTACGAATCGAAATCGAAATGGGCCTCGTCTCTCAGAACACTTGCGAAATCATAGCTGCACTTGTCGACGAGAAACTTGATGAGTAGCCTGCAGGAAAATGTGCGAAAAACACATGATTTAGAAATTATGCCTGAGGCAATTTGGTTACTCCTTGAGTTGAGTGCTTCAGCACTCATCCAAGAACCTCCCGTTCTCTTTTTTGTGTTGTTTTACTATTTTTTTCTCTTTCTCGCTGCTTTCTACTATGTCTATACAAAGTTGAAAGTGCACTCGACTGCACAGCCAGCAATTACACGTTAAATATGGAACGTTTTGCAATACATTAGATCGATATTATAACTCACAATTATACATAATTGTATAACTAATCTCAATCCTTTATGTGCGAATTCTTTTCCTCAGAAATTTCCCCCTTAATTTATGTTATTGCTTTACGATATAAGATGCTCCATTATTTTCAATTTATCTATTCTTCGGATGAGAAAACACGAATCCTGAACATTTTTACATGCAAAGAATCAGCTCCTCGTAAAGGAAACATAAGAAAAATATTCTAGAGGAGTTAAAAATTTCGATGTGCGATGCCAATATCTTCTGATTCAACTAACGCCTCAAAAAATATCTACTTGCAAAAAAATTAAAATTAAAATTAAAATTGAAAGAAAGCGACGTGTGAATTCGAATTTGGACCTTTTTTCAGCGTTAAATGTGCAATATGCCCGATGTATTTGCTGTGTGTTTTTTTTTGCATCAATTCAAATCGATATTTGATTGCACCCATTCAACTATCGCCTCTTTATAAAAGCTGCATTCACTTTTAGACTGTTACCTATTCATACGCCGAAACGATTTATTTGTCGCCTATGAGTAGAAAGCGAAGTATACATTAATGGAGTTCACGCGAGGTCATAGACACGAACTAAAAAGAAAAAAAAAGTGAAAGAATAGTGAAAAGAAAAGATCGAACAGAGGCACATACGTGATATGTCGTTCTTTTTATTATGCTGGGTGTGCCGCGAAATCTAATGTACTCGGTTTATTAGCTGGTCGTAAATATCTTGGACTTGGGCTGACTTCGTTGTCGAATTGGGTTTTAAAAATAACCGAAACATTCCGACAAGTATACAACACTTTGAAAATATATGGCAATTTTACATTTATTTTTTTGTACCAGTTTCACGATGAATAGCAGAATTGTTGTACTGCTTTTCGTACATTTAAACAATCGGTTTAAAGATCTCGATGTTTTATTACGAAGAAGGTATATTAACAAAATAAAAATGAAAATTACAATCATCGATCGTCAATCATCAAATCAATCCTCAATATTTTCTTTGATCTGTCTCATGGCGAGTTTAGTCTACACAAAATTTGTCGTTTGTACGATATTCGTGAATATTCGATATGAGGAAACGTAGGTCTGAGAAGTTTTTTCCCCCGAGACAGGGCTTTTTTTGAACTTTCACCGTGCACGGAACGAGATACTAACCGAAGAATCGTCTATACTGCTCAAAGATAGTAGAGAAATGTGTGTCCGCAGAAGTTAATGTTTAATTCATGTATGAGCCTCGCGCTATTTGGGCCTTAAACACGTATGTACGAGGCATTCCCGGTCAAATCGACAGATCCGTGACCCTCTGTGCTTAGGACAAGGTTTACTTATTTTTACATTACTTTATTCCTTTTTTTCATAATTATTATGTATTGTTTTTATGCAGATTTTCCTCGACATCAAAATTCAATCTTTCCGATAATTTTCACATAAAACACAAATTTTAGAACGGTGAATAAATCTCGGTATAGTTTTGTATTTATATGAAAAGTATTGATAAATGCAAATAACATTTTGACCGAGAATAAATAAAAGGAAAATTGTTAAACATTTAGATGATTTCTATGCTCGATTTACTTGAGGTCAGAAATGATCGAAATACAAAATTGAATGAAAAATTACGTGAGTTTTTTAGATCGATGATGGTAATTGTTGAACGAATGCTCGAGAATGTGAGAGACCTTCAGGGATTTAAACTGGAATATCCCATGTACATTTTCTAATTCGTGTGCCCGTTATTACTCAACGTCGCATCTCATACGAGAACAAAAGAGGGAATAAAAAAATCTTCCTCGATTTCTATGCAGTACTTGCGTGCGGTTTCGGCTAGTATTAAAAATTATTGAGCGTTACGTTCTTCTATCAGGCGAAAAATTGTTAAATATTGAAGTACCTTATTGCTAATAAAATATAAAAAAAATTCTACCGCGAAAAAAAACACTGACACATCAAAAGTTTATTTGTCGTCTCGAGGATTCACTTGTTAGAAATTCATAAGTCGTATAACACCCACGACGACTCTATATTTACAAAATAATTGATAAGGTTTCCGTTCAACAAAATGTAAATTCTAAATCATGGGGTCTCGTCTTCAGGGCGAGAGACTTTACTTCTTTCCGCCAATTCTAGACAGTCTAGTAGAAATAGCTGAACAAATTGAAATCTTTCAGGAGAGCACAGAATCTGAAAATCCTATCAGATTTCAAGGTTACGGTCATGAACCACAGGTCCTGCGGATTTACTCAGTGATCCTGTGATCGCATCACTTCCCAAGGTGACCACACCGAATAAAAATTATTGGATTATGAAAAGAAATTGAAAATGATTTATTTAAAGCACTGGCTAATTAATTATTCTTGAATAGTTCAATTTTTTCAACGTTACTGTCATTTTTGCGTACCTAAAATTTCGAAGAATCATTGGTTAATAGGAAATGACTAAATGCTGTTAAAATATATTTTTCGTTTTGTAAAGTAACTTCGATAAATCGTTTTTTCCGATTATTAGATTTCAACGATTAATCTTACTGTGGATAATGATCTGGCACTTCGCAAAACGTTTGTCCAGGTTTAGCGCATCTTGGGGTTTGTCCTGGTGGGGCAGGAACGAAGGGTTCGTATCGAGGTCGATAAGGACATCCGTAAGATCCGCAAGGCTGACCTAGATTGCCCCTTGTTGAGCTCACCAACAAACACACCTGTCGAATTTAAAATAAATAGGTATTCTGAGAAAACTTTTTTCGTCCTCCTCTCTCTTTTAATCCAATGACAATATTTCGTAGAGGCGGTAAGTCACGTACAATGAGAATATCCTCGATGATGTGCAAATTCATTATTTCAAGAAATGGAGAAAGTATTATTCATCATGGGGAATTCCACTCATCCTCGAAATTTATTAATTGAACAAAGAGCCGTCACAATTAGCAGCTCGATTTATCAAATTTGACGTTGGAAATGAAAGCGATTGCGTGTAATCCTGGTTTTAAACTCACTCAGAACGTAGTATTTTCTATTTTTTTGTTTTAAGCAACATTACTTATATTTTGAATTGTTAAAATATTTTTATAAATACTCTTTTACAAGACTCCCATATTAATTAAATAGTAAATTTAAATAATTTAAAAAATTAACCAATATTTGATTATTACAACTGGCATCAAAAAATTTGTTGAATTTCTCGAGCCCTAATTATTCGTGTTAACTCAAGTGATAATAGTTGAATGGTTATTAATTTCATCAAATTATTCAGATCGACTAAACCTGTCGATTTTGCTGTAATTCTATCCTCTCCCTACTTACTATCAAACCCTCATAATAACCCACATGGAAACTAATAATATCACGTTGTACGTTCGATCGCTTGATGAAGATTGCAAGGGGAATCTCAACGTAACAATCTGGACGCGTTACACGAATTTAATCATCCACTTAATCAATTAGATATGAGAGTTAATGCGCTACGATGTTAACGGCGAGTTCGTTTTGGAAATCCACCAACTAAATGTCATATTACGACCAAACCCCCAATGAGTAGTAGTAGTAGTAAGTAGTTTTATTCAGTGTTCTTTCATTTACATTCGGTTACAGCTTGCCTTTGGCTTTTTTTGATCAAACATATGTGCTGAGATCCTCGGCGATTAACAATTATTTGTCTTACGACTATTTGATGTTGTTTGAATTACTATTTGTGTTTTCGGTTACGTTATTATTTAAGGTGGTAGGGGCGATGTGATGCGATGAGGGATTATTTACAAATGGGTGATAGGACGATTGAGCTCTCTAACGTCTCTGCTCTAGTACTGAGTTTTGAGGTCTTGGTATCTCGTTATTAATTCCGGTTAAGTTGTTGTCAAGGTCGGTTAATTTTTGCAGGTATGTAGCGAACTTAATCGTGGCTCTTTCTCTGAAGTTTGTTTCGCCAAGGATCTCGTAGAGGTCTTGGGTGGGAAAGCATCGTGGCAAGTTCCCCGCTATTTTTAACATTTTTTTATACGCTATTTCTATTTTATTAAGATTATTGTCGCTGTACAGTGGATATAGGCAGCCCATTCCGTAATCTAAGATTGGTAGTATGCATGCTCTAATGAGTTTATATTTTACGTGCGCGTCAATTTTGCTGTTCCAGCCGATAATTCCGGATAGCATATATGCTATTTTTCGTGTTTTATTTATAATGGTTTTGGTGTGGCGTGCCATATTCAATGTGCAGCGAAGATCTATGCCTAGGTATTGAATCCCGTCTTGTATTGGGATGTTCTCGTTGCCTATTTTGATTGTTTTTTGTTCGCGGTTTTGGCCCACTATCATGGCCTGTGTTTTGCCAGGGTTACACTGGAGGCCCCATTTTTTATAGTATGCCATGACGACTTGTGTCGCATTTTCGGCCGCTAGTTTAGCGCGTTTCGCGTTCGTTAAAGTGGATATTATGCATACGTCATCGGCGTATTGTGACAGCATGCTACATTGTTCGGGGATATCAGATATATACGCGTTAGATATTACTGGTCCTAATATTGAACCTTGAGGCACTCCGCATGTTTGTGTCCTTGGATCGCTCAGCTCGTTCAGGTATTTGCCCTATATTGTTCTTCCTTGCAGGTAATTTTGTATTATTTTTATGAGTCCTGAGTCTATTTCCTTCTTCACTAGTAGAGTGTTGAGAGCAAAGTGATCTATAGTGTCGAATGCTTTCGATAGATCCATTGAGACGACGCATGCGGTGGTGCCTCTGGTTTTTACATTTTGCAGGAAGTTTATTGTACATGAGAGTTGCGTGGCTGTGCTGAGCCCTGCGCGGAAACCGTGTTGTGAGTTTGGTATTAAAGATTGGATTGTGTTCATTCTGTTTAAAATAATGCCTTCGAGTGTTTTTCCTAGTAGGTTAATTAGGGTTATCGGCATGTAAGAGGAAGGATTTTCCGGGGGTTTCCCATGCTTATGCAACAATATACATGTTTCTTTTTTCCATTCGGGAGGAAAGTAGTTTGTCTCGAGGCAAAAGTTGTAAATATTTTCTATTGTTTTGATCATGCTGGAGTGTACATTTTTGAAGGGTTTAGCCGAGATGCCGTCTAGCCCTGGGGCTTTGCCGTTTTTAAATTTAGAAATTGCCTTCCTGATCTCAAGCGAATTCGTTTGGTCTAAGGGTTTGCTAGGCCAGAATTTGGTGTCTGTTTTTAGTTCGTCCGCTACATTTGTGTCGGTCACCATGGAGGCGTGAAGAAGACTTGTCGCTACCTCTCTTTTTGTGAGTTACAGTTACGAAATATTGGTGCAATTACTGGTGGCATTTTCATGGCTTTTTGTATTCGCCACAATTTTTTATGGTGGTCTTCATTAGATTCTATAATATTGCACCATCTTTCGTTACTGTATTCCGCTATCTTTTGCATGCTATTTTTTCATATATATATATATATATATATATATATATAGTTTTTCAGTCTATTGTGTGTTTCGCGGCTACTCAGAAAGTCTTCGTAATTTTCATAGCGTCTTTTCATTTCTTGTCTGGCTCTATTTCTGGCTCACACGATTTCCTTGATTTCAGGAGGCAGCGGTTTGTTTGAGGATGTTGTTATTTTTTCGCTTAGATCGGTTATTGTTTGTTGGATTTTTTTTGTGACTATTTCGATAGCAGAACTCAATTCCTGGGTATTTTTAACTCCAATCGGGGTCATTTCAGTCTTCTGTTTGAATTGTATCCAGTTCACGTTTTTAATTGGTCGTCTAGTCGGTAGCGTTTGTTTGGTTGCGATATTCAAGGTAAATAGAGTTGGGCGACGGTCGCTTCCTATGTCAGGCACGGTCTCAAAGTCCCCTTCTTCTTCTGTGCATAGGTCGGTAAGTATGAAGTCGAGTATCGTGTTGTTATGTTGAATGTCAGGTCTACTGCCGTCTATTGGGCCATGATAGTGAAGTCTACGGCTATCGATAGCTCTCGACAGTATGTTTCCTCTGTTTGAGTTTGTTGTGTAGCCAAAAAGTCTATGTTTTGCGTTCCAGTCTCCGCAGATGATAATTTGGGATTTGCCTAAGAGCGTTTCTAAGTCTTTTGTTACGTTATTATATCTAACAGAGCTAGCAGGTTTGCAGGGGGCTGCGTACATTCCAACTACAGTGATTTTCCTATGATCTTCTAATTCGAGTAAAATTATGCATGACTCAAGATGCTGCATCGATGCCATTTGCGTCCAGTGTAGCGATTCGCGTATATATATGTTAGTGCGCCAGTTTTTGTCTTTCCTGTCAGAGATTTTACAATAGTTCGGGATATTTCCTTTTATTTTTGTAGATTTGACTTCATTTATTACAATTATATCTGGATTATACTTATTAACTGGGTTTGTGATATCGGGCATTTTTTGCTGAGGCCTCTAGCGTTCATTTGGATTATTTTAAGTTTCCCTACCATACCTTGGAGATTGCCGTAACGATTGTTGTTATGGTTTCTTGCGCGCCGCCTGTTTTCATAGTTTTCAATGCTAGGGTGATAATGTCTATGACTTTTAGCACTGTTGTGATATCATCGTTGATGATTTCGGTGGTTTCCAGTAGACGGAATGTTGCCGCTGTGATTCGCTCTACGTTTGTTTGCCAATTTTTGAGATTCGTTCGGTCAGCTGGGATTATTCTCGGTATTCTCGACGTTGACGTCGTCGGCTGTTGGGTGTTTTTATGCTGTAGCTGGATCGTCTGGTGCATCTCTTGCTGCTCCAATTGAGATTGTGTGTGTGTTTCTGTGTCTCTATCTACTGGTGGGGGCAGATTGGATTGTATTATACGTTGAGTATTGTTTTAGTTTTTGTTTTTATTTTCCTTCTGGTTTGTGTATAGTTTTTGCTGTTTTGATTTGGCAACGGCTTTTGCGGCGTCCGCGTAGGACTTATCAGGATCGTTAGACATACCTGCTTTCTCAATTATTTTATTCTGCATCACTTCGCATTGTGTTGAATAGGCAGCGTGCCCGAGTTTATTGGAGGCCGTGCATTGTTGTCCTTGTTCGGTTATTTCGCTCAATTCCAAGCGTATGTATTTGTAGTGTGCTGCTCGATGGCCAATCCAAAGACATTTGCTGCATACGAGCGGTCTTTTTTTATCTTCTTGTTCTTTATATTTTTCTATGTATATTTTGCACGCGTCCATAAACTTTTGTTCGAATACGTTTTTCAGGTCAACTTCTTTTGACAGGATGACAAGTGTCAACATACCGGAATTGAATTTTACTATTTTAATCTGTTGTACTTGCCAGTTTTCGATGATTATATTTTTGAGCTCTTCCTCGCTGTAGTCTTCGTTTGGAAAGCCTTTAATGATTATTTTCTTGGTGTGGTCTTCTTTATGACCGTACGGGTGGTGTCCAATATTTTCTTCGTCGAGCCAGTTATTCATGGTGCCCCATTGTCGTATTGTTTCGCAGCCAATACGCCAGTTACCTTTTCCATCGGTTCGGAATTTTGCGTTTATTTTCTTCACCTGTTCGTGGAGCTTTTGGCGCTCAAACTTGTCTTCTTGTAAGTTCGGATCTTGGATTATTATCGGTGGTGGTTTACCTTTATATTTTTTGCCGTTGCTTATGTTGCGTTTTTTAGCCGGGTTGTGGCTTTCGTTATCATTTTGATATGATAATGCAAGTGATGACTGCGATTCGAGCTCCTCCTCTTCCGTGAGTCTGTCGACTGCGTCGTTTTTCCGTTTGTTACCCGCTCTAATTATACTGTTACTTTTCGTGTTTATAATGATCGGGCTGACAGGTTTTTTGTGTGGTGTGATATTTTGCTGTTCTGATAGGTCGTTGGTCTCCATTCTGAGTTCATCATCCTTTTTCCGGGGATCAAGCATTGATTCCCGGAGGATGGTGGAATGTTTTTTTATTTCTTTTTTTGTTTTTGGCGTAGGCCGTCGTGTTGCACTTTTCTACTGCATTGTATTTGGGTTTTTCACTTGTGTATCGTTTGTACATGTAGGATTAATGATTAATAGTGGGACCCACTCAGAGCGTTATCGATATACGTCCGCGCGCGTTCGCTACCCATTTGGAACTCAACCCCTAATAAACATACAGCCAAGTAATCTTCTGTGTGTCAATTGCCCAATTATCAGCACAAGTAAATTGTTTTACTTTCTTTTTTGATTTACTATCGAAGTAGTTACGTGCACGCGAATACAAAACAATACACATAATTATGCATGTTGCATTACGGGAACTTGAAAAAAAAAAACAAATTATCCTCGAATTGAGAAAAAGTGAAAGATGTAATACGTTACGTGTGAAAAAGATAGAAAAAAACTTGATGTTTTAACAAATAATTCTTTTGTTCGAAAATTTAATCATTTGACATCAACATTTTTTAGATCGTAAATTTTAGAAATAAATTTGTAGTATTTATAAAAATTGTGAAAACTATTTTTCAATGATAATCTTCAAGTAATCCAATTCAGAAATATCAAATATTCTTTGAATAACTTTTTGTTTATCATGGATATCCTGATTTTCAATTCCTAGTATCGAGAACATTTACAAAGTTACTTTTTATGTGTCATTAATTAGTAAATACTTGACGACTATATCTAAAGTCATAACGTTACTTCTAAAAACACACTGCAAAGATTTTTATATGCAAATATGGGTGCTAGTCTCGACTGACGAGCCATGAAACATCGTAATGTCTTGAAAACGATAAATCACCCCTACTATTAGCTGTACACATGCGATATATCACGAAAGAAATCAATTATTCCAAGTACAGTATTCTTGATAGAATTTTCTCGATATTTGAGAGCTAAAAAATTGATACTATTAATTGAATCTAGTATTTTAATCATTATAAACATATTCTAATTTATAATATAATTTTTAATTGATGGAAGTAAAAAAAACTCATAATATCTAGAGTCGCGGCAACGACTCGAGAGAAGTACTTTTACATATACTATAATGTCGAAGACGAGTCGCTAACGAGACTCTTTTCAGCAAGCAACGTAGTTTCGAGTGGATTTCGAAAATTTCCGAAAATTGTTTCCGCGATATTTAATTATTTACAGCATTTTGGAAAATGTTGCGGGTTCAGGTATTTTTTATTTTTTTTTCTTTCCATTGTGACTATTTAGAATTCTGCAACCTAACGCATATTGAAAATTTTAATATTTTATTATTTCGTGGCATCAAAAAAAGGTGGCGTTTTTCGCACACATTTTTGATACTCAATTCACAGTCACTATCTAGTAATACTAATAACTAGTATAACTCTTATATATTTATATAGCTATAATATATATACAATATATAATAAATTATTTAATATATAATAATTAGTATAATAATACCAATTATAATAATATCACCAGTATAATAATACCAATTATAATAATATATAATAATTAGTATAATAATACCAATAACTAGTATAACATTCTGGTGAAATGTGAGACTGTATTCGTTGATGTGACAGCTGAACCCATACATTTTTGACTTTTCATTTAGAGTGACAGTAGTGAGATTAATAAAATAAGGTTATAACGATCACGGATGTGAAAGCTGACGCATATTTTTTTTCAGTCTTCACTTTTGGTTAGAGTCACAGTCGTGACTCTTGGTTACAGATAAAGAATAACGGTGCGACAATTAATAAGTATTTTTCATATTAAGGTTATGGATCAGCCGCGTGAATACGAGAGTGATAGCTGCGAATTTCGAAATGGAAATTTTTCCGCACCGTTCGTTCGATCGTAATAAAGAACTTTCAACCGATTTTTCTCTTTTTTCTTCGTGGGCTACAACTTTTTTATTCCGATCGAACGAACGTTGAGGAAAAATTCTATTTTCGAAGATACGAAGCAAACGATGTGACTGATCCACCATCCACTCCCTAAATTCGAATAAAATTTTGAACTGTGCCCAAATAATTTTTTTTTAATGCGAAATTTTTTTTAAATTTAGTTTTTATTTGGTCATGGTTCTTTTATGCGTCGTATATTTTCTGAACTACTGTATGTTTTAAGTAATCTAATCATTTTATAAGGATAAAAGGTCAATTACAACGTTTGAATTTATTTCAACACTTCTTAAAAAATTATTTCACTATTCATTTTTAGTCCCGACACAGTAGCTCAAAATTTATTTTTAGTCGCGATACAGTAACTCAAAACTAGATCATGTATCCATTTTTAGCCGAAATTAGAAAAAAAATGACGCTTGAGCGACCTTTAAATTTTTTATTAAGGATCCAACTCTAGAATCACTTTTTTTTGCTTAATTGACATAATGTACCTATCACTCATGGTCATGAACTCGCCAAGTACTTCGGTCGAATTTTTTTTTTTCAATCAATTTTATTTCATTTGCAATTTTTTTTTGTATCGCAATTTTTTTCATACTATTTTTAAATTCTTGTTCTTGCTGTGTACTGTACTGTATAACGACTATACTTTCAATTAATTGAAAGATCTTTGATTAGAGGTTAATAGTATTTGACTATTACACTGCAACCTCGATTTATCGAATCTCGATTCATGCAATATTCCCCACTACGCGACCCGTATCGATCGCTCTGCGTTTGGTAGGGGAAACGCCCCGTCCAATTCGGCCGTTGGTCTGATGCGCAGAAACAGAAACACGAAGTGTGCGCAACGCTCTATATTTACAAGTGCGATGCGGAGTAATGCTTTTATATTTTTAATTTATTTAATGACTTTTTGTGACGTTTAGTATTAATTTTTGATTAAGTTTAAATTGGCATCTTTTGTGAGATTATGATTTTAATGGTAAATTTTTGTGAGGCTCTCATAACTTTTTGTGAGTTTCTAATTTATTGAAAACATTTTTGCGGGATTCTCCTATAATTTTTTGAGAGATTTGATATATATATGAATGAGAGAATTTTTGCAAGGTTGGTTTTTCCTGGAAGTAATTTCTTTTATAACTTTTGTGGGGGTTTTGTGATGAGAAGGCGATTTGTTACCGGAACTTCTATTTAGGAGGAGTAAATGTACGTATCTCAATTTTTTTTACAGTATTCTAATTATAGCATACACAAGTGGAAATGATGTTAAAAAATATCCTTATTTTTCAAGATCTGTATATTAAATCGAAAAAGAATCGAAATAAGTGAAATTTATTTTCCAAAATGTCCTCACAAATTCCTATTACTTTAAGATCTAATTAAAAAAATATAAATAAAGCTAATAAGTTTGTGAATATTTTCATCCTTTCCTTCTTACGAAAACATAGCTTTTTTAATATAAATAAAATGTGTATATACGGATAGAAAAAGCAGACAAGACGCGATGATGTCGTCGCCGAGACGGAAACGAGACCGAACGTTTATATTCCGATATCCTCAAGTATACGTACAAAGGTCGACCTATATCGTCGTCGAGGTAGTCTTTCCCATGAGTAAAATCGATTGAGACCTCTATGTGCAAGTTTTAGCAAAAAAAAAAGGGTCTTAAGGGTATCTTCTCGTTAGAATGTAAATCACTATAATATGCATTTAGTTTTACAGACAAGGCTAGGTTCGTTGCGAGCAATGTGTAATAAACACGAGACACTGAGTAAAGAGGTCGATTATTGCTGAAGGAAAAAGATGACAATAAAAAATTGGCCTTCTGGTCCAACTATCTTCCCATTATTATGGGTGGTCCTCAACGTTCTTAATGAGCTACAGTTCACCAGGATCTATATTAATCCTGCACAACACCTTATCCAGTTTTCTGCCTGGACGAACGACGTCGAAAAATATTATTTCATTGTAAAAAGACAAAATATGGCTTTACGTATAAGTAATTGTCGCAATAAAGGAAAAACGTGACTCCTCCTTTAATACGTTACTTTCATTTTTTACAACGCTTTTCGACTTTCATATGAACATATAATTGTTAACCCTCCGTCACACACGCCAAAAAAAACTGTCAATTTTATAATCAACTTTCGGAGCTTTTATCACACCGTGAGTTAAATCATTACAAGTGGAAACACCATAGAAATGTTCCCGAAAATTCCAGAAATGTATCATTCACCACTTTTTGGTTATTAATAAGAATAAAAAAAAAACGGCGTTTTGCTCATGACGCGTGTAACGGAGAATTAACGATCAAAAAAAAAAACATACATACTCAATTTCAGCACATTTTCGAAACCATCGGAAATGATCAATTTTGCCGATTAATGAAAAAAAAAAAACTACAAATGGTGAAATCGTATCTTTTTTGGCACCGTTCAGCCTCATAAAATTTGAGATCCGAACAAACGGCATTTACAAGCTTTATTAAGTATCTACCAAATTATAACACTAGTAATTCCAGGCTTATAACCATTTCAATGTTTCAGAAGGTCAAATCGTCGTAAGCAAAATCACTCACGCAGGAAATTATTTGATAATTTTATTCACGTTTTTGTTTTCAGTACTGCGTCTCAAAGACGCACGACAAGAAAATTTACTTTCACAAAGCTTCTTTGTAAGTAGGACAAAATAAATTTATGTTAAAAAATGAAAAAAAAATAATAATAATAATTTATCATGGGTTAAAAGAGATGAAATTTATCGATCAGAGTGATATATTTATTGCACAAATTTTTAATTGAATTTTGTTTTTTTTTTTGTAATTATCACATATGCTCATATGCTTTGAGTTGTTTAACCGACCAATGCTCGTTCTCGTTCAACACCCACTATAAAACTGTTCTCATGCTCTCCTCAAAGGAAAAAATTACCATATACCACTTTCACGTACGTGTAGTTGATTTTAAAATGCGTAACGCAATGTGTACAAGCTCACACTCGTCCATCTCGTATCCAAATACGTATATACACATACACAAAGGTTTACATGTACAAATAGATAGATATAGATATATCGTCATCAGGATTGTCGTATATTTTATTTATTTATTTATTTATTGAAAATAAGGTCGATTACGTTGGCACGACCCTAGACTCAATCTCAACCTAACGTTCCACGCGTGCATGTGAGTATATTGTAATAATACGAGTTTCACAATGACACATCCGGATGCTGATACACTGTATATGCTGCATCAACGATTTTTATCAGCATTACGAGAATCTTTTGAGCCACGATACGCCTCGAATAATCTATTGATTGAATGAAAAACTATTCGTTAATTATTCACAATCGACAACTGATTCACCCTCGTACATCGTTTCTATTCAATTAATTCAATTAGAGATCCCATGCCAATTCTATTACAATTCGTCTGAGTCATTATCGACGTGTCGAAATAATTATATTTACTCTTTGATTCTTAAACGTTGCATGGGCGATTTCTCTTAAAATATAAAATTCAAAACGTTGCCAATCGCCATAGAAAATGAAACTCTTGCGTTGATGATGATGAGGATTTTTATTTATTATTTACGATTAAAAGTGGGGAAAATATTCGTCCAAATCCTTTTCTTATAATTCATTGAATTTAAACATTTTATTAAATGCAAAGTTTATAAATAAAATAAAACTATTCTACAAATATTTCGATAAACTGCTCAACGGGAAACTTCTATAAAATACTTACCGCGAAAACCAGAAGCTCGATCAAGACTCTCCCCATGATCTAATCCTGTGACTAGGTTAGAAAACCTCGACCTCGAAAGAACCTTTGATTATCAAACAGTTTCCAATAGCTCTTTTCTTCTTATCGCGGTACTTTTCAATCACGAAATTTGTTCGATTCACATAATATAAAAAAACAACTACAAAAAAACAGCATCACAACGAACCACTTATATATTTCAAATGTTTGCGACAACAAAATGCACTAAATTTCACTTGAAATTTTTTTTTTAAACGAGCGCGTCTCACGAAGTGGGTAATTCTGTTTTTAAATTTTCTTTTAAAAGATATTGTAATTAAATAAGGAAATAATTTAACTTGATGGAAAATCACTGTTTTTGTTTTCAATTATTTAATGTTTTTTTTAAGCTTTTAATGATTGACGCACCTGTCACGAATTTACTGTATAGAAAAAAAACTGTCAACAAATTCGCGACTCTATTTCATGACCACGTGTCTAGCGGTCGTTCATGTATATGCGCTCGCGCGTTCAGAGTTCGAAGTGATTTGTCTCGGACGATTCTACCGAGGTTCTCTACCACCTATTCCGTATATAGTTAATAAAAAGACAGACAGAGAGAGAGAAAGAAAAATAAGAGATGTACGAGTTCCGATTCGAACGTGTCCGAGGTGGGGCACGGTGGCACTTTCACTGGCCTGCTCTTGGCTATCATCTCGCATGACTAAAATACAAAATACGAATTATGGGGCTTTTACGTCTGAACCCTGATTAACAGTTTCCGGCAATGGATAAACCGAGCAATTTATAAACAAATATTTAAAAAAATTCGAATTTTTAGCACCTTCCATGCCTTTTATAAGGAACTTAATGTTTTTTTTTGCAAAAATGTCATCAATAAAATAAAATTCTGTCATTATTAACCATAGATCTCAGAAACGAGGTCAAAAACGACCCCAATTTTTTTAGTAAAAAAACTTTTTTGCTCGATTTTATCATACACCCTTATCTTCGTTATTAAAAAACCAAGAGAACGATGTATAATTAAACCTTGTTATCCCATTGGAGGAACATTTTATGCTAGAGAAGATTAAAGTTGATTTGGCCCACGTCGTAGGGTTTACGTTCGCATTTTGTCAAAACATTTTTTTCCTTTTATAAAGTTTCCATTATTAAATATTCACCAAATACAGTCTTATCATATACCATTCTCTTTGTTATAAAAAAATAAAGAGAATGGTGTATAATTGAACCTTATTATCGCATTCGAGGAACATTTTATGCTAAAGAGAAGATTGGGGTCGTTTTCGAGCCCGTTGTAGATTTTACCATTCAGAAAAATGAATTTCAGAGGTCTAGAGTTTAAATCGGGATTATTTAATCGATTATTTTCTCCTTAGAACGTTTCTAATTACGATTTCTCAATCCGAGTAGAATTTATCTCCAGTAATGGGAAAGAAAAGAAAAAATGTATACACCAGTTCTTTTAAATTCAGATATGTTTTATTAGAAAATCATAATGTCAACAATATAAATAATGTTGCATTTAAAATCACGCTCTCGTTAAATACAAAACACCATTTTTCCAAAAATACTTTTTTCAACATAGATTTATAACGACAAATTGATCACGGGACTGCTAAACGATTGTTAAACTACGAAGTGCTTAAGCATGAAGAAGAAAAAATTAAATCTGAGTTTTTTCGACGTATTTTGCCTTCATCATTCCCTTACACGATCTTACAGGATGACAATCCACGTATTTTTAATTAACGACGATTAAACGCATCGACGACTTGATCCTCAATATTACTCGACTTCGAAAAGGAAGTAAAAGTTACAATTTTTATCACAGAAGGATTTGAGATATTAATTTTTAAGGGGTTAAAAAACTTCCTTTTTCTATCGAATATTTTTTGTCCCTTGTACGTGAACTCTCTACGTTCTGTACTTTTTTTACGTCTGATAAATATGGCCAATGTTTAAAAAATGTCGAGTATTTGTAGGCAAGCTCAAATGGCTCGAGTGGACGTTATCGTTGATATGATTGATTCTCTGGACATTGTCGATAAAAATTTTATTCTCATTCGTATTTTTAGGGGCCTCGCTGACGTTTTGAATGGTTAATATTGGAAAATCAATTGCCAAATTGGGCTGGTAAACAGTTGTCCTTTCATTGGAGAAATGTTGGATTACCCCTGGATAATCATTGTGCTGAGCTTTGCATTTTTTCTCGTGAACAAATAAACTGCCCGAATGACTATAAGCTGTGCCACAAATTTTGCACGCATATGGTTTTTCACCGGTGTGAGTGAATTTGTGCTCTTTCAAATACTTGAGTCTCCGGAACGATTTGCCACAAGTTTTACAATGATAATTAGCTTCGCCGGTGTGCATTGTTATATGAGCTTTCAGAGTACAAGATTTGGCGAAAGCTGCACTGCAAAAGTGACATACAAAAGGTCTGTCCCCGGTATGCGTACGTTCGTGATTGATGCAATTTGAATTGGAGGTAAATCCACGTCCACAATATTTACACACGTGAGGCTTGTAGCCCGTGTGAGTTCTCATGTGAAACATCAAACCAGTATTATGTCTGAATGTTTTGCTGCAAATGTGGCATAAAAAACGCTTGAAATCTTTGTCCTCTTGTTCTTTTTCACGCTTGTGAATTTTCAGGTGTTTCTCGAGTTTACTCTCTTGCTCGAAAGTCTTTTCGCACTCGTTGCAACGATGTTCTTTTGATTTTAACGCATTTTTACTATTGTCTTGAATTCTTATGTTACAAGTGCAATATTCTGAACAAACATTACATCGAGAAGACTCATTGTGCATTTTTGATGCGTGCTTCAAGAGTGATTTTTTCGTTACGTACGATTTATTACACTTATTGCATGGAAAACCTTTTCCCTCGTTGTCCGAGTCCAATTCTTCACGAATCCAAGTGTTTATCAACTTAATCGCCGATCTATTGTCACACGGGATTTCCGATTTTTCCGGAATCTCCTCAGCTCGGGATAAAATTGAGATTTCTGTGTCGTTCGTTCTGTTAACGAAGATGTTTGAGTTTTCAGACATGGCCCGACGGTCTCTCATGGATTCTTCCGGAATTTCATTACCGCTAACTTTTCTCGACATTCCCAGACTTAAATTATTCTCATTGTAAAAAATGGACTCATTTTTCCTTCTTTCGTCCCTGATTTCTTTCAAAATCGCGTACACAGCTCTTGGATTTTCCCTCTTGTGCACGTGCAAGTGTCTCACCATTGTCAAAGATTTGCGAAATTTTTTGTTGCATATTTTGCACGTCGAAGGCTTCGACTTGCTGTTCGATTCACTGGGCTCAGGGTCTTCCAAAAATTCAACGAACTGACCAAATCTCTCAGGACCATGAACGGATTGATGTGCCTCTAACAATTTTTTGCTCTTGTAAATTCGACAGCATTTTGTACATTTATACTGCAAAATTTTGAAGTCCGATTGTAATTGCTGTGTCGAGACTTTACAATTATTCATGTTTTTCTTGTCTTGGCCGCTCTCAGCAAACTTTGTTCTTTTCACATATTGCCTCTGTCTCTCTTTATACTTTTTCAAATTCTCCATTGAAGTTATTCTCCTGAAATTGAGCAAGCGTTTACATGGTTTTTTCTTTAGCTTCGATACAGGATTTTCCTCTGCCTTTAACTTGAAACTTTCAGTTTTTTCAGCAACATTGTTCGAACTTTCACCATTAATTGACGTTATTGATTCTTTATCAACAATGTTGCACGGTTCGTGAAGAATCTTTAAACTGGATTCTTCCATGAACTTTAGTTTTTGCTGATGTGCCACTGCTTCCAAAAATTTATACTTTATCCTTTTTATTTCTATTTCTTTTTCAGTCTCAATTGATTTTGTGTTTTGAAAAATGCGTGGTCCAGAGTTTTTTTCAGCCTTCTTGGTAAATTGTTGTTCCCTGTGAATCTCATTTATTTTGTCGTATTTACAATTTTCATATTTTTTCTTTTCTCTGAGCGCCTTTAACTTCTTATCGCTTTCCTTGCACTGTTTTCGAAATTCTTCAACAACACGTAATTTGGAAATACAGTTATTGCATATTTTGGAAGGAAATCCATCCGTCTGACTAACCTAAACAATTAAGATTTATTGTTTTGTCGAAATTATTTTTTGTTATTGAAAATCATGAGGAATAAACATACATACCTTAATACCACCATAAAACCGTAATTTTTTCCATACACTTGTCAATTGATAATTTTCAAAGATCACGTGGGTGGTAAAAATGCACTTGTTTTCTTTACTACATGACAAACAAACTCTGCATAAACTGTGATCTTGTAATAATATATCAGCTTCCTTCAAAATTTCCATATCAACTTGCATCGCTCCCTGTCTGGAGAACTTTTATTATATAAAGTTCAATTATTCTGTTATTT
>OZ022415.1:33489695-33732034 GCA_963989365.1 Rhimphoctona megacephalus | reverse complement strand
AAAAAAAAATGCGCGTGCGCACAAATCAGATAGAAAAGGATACGTTGCCACAGATCCACCCTCTCTCTCGGAACGGTCGGGCCCGTTAGGATCTTATGGGAGTCAGCGTTCCAGCATTAGTAGAGTTCAGTGATTCTGGTGCAAACAACGCGTGACCCGTCGTTTCCTTGACAACAAAATGCAGACGCAAACTGAATACAAATACAAACAATTGAGAATGAAAAAAAGTAATAACAAGTGGAAAGTGGAACGTAAAAAAAGTGGAATCTGAGAAAACTTTCGTAAACACATAACATATATCAACGAATACCGCTCACTTGTTATTTTTTAAATATTGTCGTGAAGATTTTTGAGAGATGTGGAAGAGCACCGTGATAGAAGCATCAGATAAAATATTTCCAGGCTTAGTGTATCATGATCGTGAAAAAGAATTTTGGGACATGGGTAATAATGATTAAAAAAACCAAAAATGAGATATTAGCAAATGGAGTTTTTTCCAAATCATCCAATTGTTTATGAATAAACAAATGTATCGTGGGTCATAGGACACTTGGTGAGATCGAGTCTTCCGTTGCAAATTGCCTTGTATACGAATGTCTGGATTTTCTGTATCTGGTTCCTCATCTCTCTCGCAAGTTTGGATTCCAAAGTAATTATCGTTAGATCAAACAAATAGTGTTCCAATTTTTTATTGTTGGAGTTGACCAGTGCAATTTTTTGCTTCCTACTGTGTAATTTGTATTTTCTTCATTTTCGAAATGTTTAAATATTTTTGGGTATTTAGTCTCCGAGTTGTCAAACTCAACAAGTCCGTGCTGCATCTGTCATTGAAAAGCTATGTATTTTGCTAATACGAAAAATCTGTTACATTTTATGCAGCACAAAAACAAAAAAATAATGCTGCTTTCTGACAATAAAAACTCCAACTTCATCAATTCTATGATGTATTCTTTTTTTTCAGTATTTTCATCTCTCCAGCTTGTACAAATTTATTACAATCATCGTGTTAATTGTTTACTCAGTGCTCGAGTGTGCTAGACTATATTTTGGATATCTCGGCAATTTAGCCGATAAGGTACAATCATGTTATTTTTCTCCCGTTACTCTCCGATGACCCAGAAATTTACTCCGAGCTAATTCTCCATTCGATTGCAGATTCCTGAGCTAGCTAGCTTTTGGCTTATTTCTACGCTGCTCCAATTGCCTCTCATGCTTTTCATGTTGCTCGATGAAAAAACAATGCCATTTCTTATAGAGAGAATAGCACATGGATGTATGATTGTTCTTCTCATCATAGAAATCATAACAGGAACCATCGCACTAAAGAAAACGGCGGATCATCATGCAAGGAGATTTTATACCGCCCAGACTTATGGAATTGATTGTAGAACGCTGAGCCGGTAAACCCAACGAATGCGCAATTTCTTGGCAGCAATTCATCCGCATTATTGAAATCAATTCACTATACAGAGGATTTCGTCTCCTTGAAAATATCACTTTTTGTCCAATAGTTCATCCGTTCAACAATTTGGTAAATTAATTTCATAATTTTTACATATTTTTAACAGGTGCTACATTTTTTCCAAAAATTGTCCATAATGACGCCTGTGACAAAAAAATAAAGGAATCGTCTTTTAACATTTTTATATATTCAATTGTTGTTAGATACGTAATACAAAACAAACTCTTTCAGAAAAAATATTAGAGAGTCAAATCGAAGATTTCAACTTTATCTGTAAAGTTACTCCGTTTCTTATTTTATGAACAAAGTGTAGAAGAAATTGCCTATATTTTCAAACGAAAGAACAACATTTTTGAAAGATACATTCAAATTTCCAGGTGATAAGTTCAATCGTTTTTGACGCTAATCCATTGTGAAAAAACGCTTTTCGAATATTGTTTAAAATATATGAGAAATATACTATGCTTATTGGACCATTTATGACTCGAACAATTTAACGAACTTAAACTCGAAAATTCAAGAAAGATATTTGAAAATGAAAATATTTTCTCTAAATATTAACACTATCGAATCAATGAAATATTCAATTCCTGTTATTCTCAAGACCGTATTCTTCGTAAAAGCAATGCAGCGTTTCCACATTGGTTTTGAGAGTTCTTGTAAAATCGCTCATCACTTGAATAATCGCATCTTCTTTAGGTGTTATTTCGTTCGCCAAAATCTGTAGGACGTACGATCGACTTGGTACCATTCTTGAGAGCAACTTGGAGAAAAAATAATCCGTCAGTTTTTTGAAAATTCTCGGTAAACATTGAATTACCATATGATTTTCTACCCCGAATAATTGTTTCGCCATCCAACCGTGGTACGGCTCTAAAGATTCCTCGTACGATTTCTTCAGTATGGCTACGAGATCCTCGGTTCCTTTCTCCGCTTGGCAGTCTTGCACGATTTTTTCGAAAAAAGAATGGATCATGTGCAAATCTCTACAAACGCAACAATTAAACCGCTCAAAACTAATGACTTATCGCCGCGAAAAATGATCGCAAACATTTCTTAGACCAGGTCTATTTAATATGTGGATGTGGATAAAAAAGACCCCAATTTTTTAAATAAAAAACTTAATTTTTGCAATTTTTTCGAAACTTTTTCGTTTTATACAATTTTCATCATTAAATGTTCACCAAATGCAATTTTATCATACACCATTCTCTTCGTTATCAAAAAACGAAGAGAATCGTATATAATTGAACCTTATTATAGCATATGAAGAAAATTTTCTGCCAAAGAGAAGATTGGAGTCGTTTTTGACCCAGTTGTAGGATTTACGTTCAGAAAAATAGATTGCAGGAGTCTCGGGTTAATTAATGCAGCATTATTTAAGCGTGCAGGAGAAAAGGTCATGCTTTCTGCTCTGAACGCCTCCGTTGTCATTTTTGAGCGATCCCGAATTATGATAATGAGCATTAAAAAATCAAAGATGCGGTTTCTGTTTTAACCGCTCAGTTGGAAATTTCCAAAAAGTCATCTGAAAGATGTCTAATGTCCATTCAAAAGGCAACTATTCGTTAATAGACTTGCTTTGGGCTCACATTAGACATCCTTTAGATAATATTTTGGAAATGTCTACCTGGGCGTAACTCGTACTGCGAAATAGATCGTACAGCGATTTTTCAAAATCAAATTGATGCAGAATGTACACTACCAAATATTAATAGACATTGAAAGCTACAAAATTCTTTTTTTCAATGTTTACTGCAATTTTTCGGGGAGCAGCTTTCATTCAAAAAATGCTCAAAAAATTGATGTAGATATTTGTTATTTAATACTTTTGAGCAGTGTATCTTATATCGATTTTTCAATTTGTTATCGCCAATCATAATGTTCAAACAGGAATTTTAATTGATCTATTCATTACGACGATACATTGATAAAAATTAATTATACTATGATAAATGTCATTTGATGTTGCAGAACAATAGTGAAAAGAAAAACTAATTGTATGAAATTGTGACGCGGTAAATTGTGCCGATACGAATCTTGACAAAAATGATTGAAATATCGGTTTTAAAAGTACAAAGATCATTGACATTCTGGTAAACCGCAACATAGCATTACCTTGTGAGCCAGAGCAATGCGTTTGTCGCGATATTCCTGTCACCTACCCCCACTTCCAACAAAATCATATCCTGCAATGTGGAGTTCATCTCTTTATCTGACAAATATCCCGCATTTACTTTCTGTAAAGGAGTCATTCATTATTTTCATTCCTTCGGAATGAAAGCACTTCGCCCACTTTGTTTTAATCTTGGACTTACCTCGATGTTTCCTTGCATGTCATATTTCACAGGAGCGAAGAGTTTACCAAATTTGTCTAAAATAAAAAGACAAAAACGAAAAAAAAAAAACAAGAATGTTATGTGTGTAACAGGCGTTAGCAGACCGAGAGGTTGGTGGAGCGAAAAATTCAACTTGCCGATCAATTTGACGACACCACGAGATGCATTCAAAAATGTTTTAGTGTCAATTTTGTCATTGACAACGTCAGGAAAGTGGGTGAATATGTTGCAAGAAGGTTCTCGATTGCTTCTCTTGCTCGTGTTATGATTTGACGTCGACATTTCAATTTCAAATACAAGAAGATCGTCTATTAAGAGACTCGGTAGAGTCTCGGGACAAGTACATTGACAGCTGTGTCGTCTGCTGGCCCGAGGCTGGCTCGCCGAGTCTATACTTTCTCTGAATAGTATATAACTGTGGTAAAATCGAGGAATGTCACCACCGTTTTTTTGTTTCTTTGGTGAATTTCAATCACCGACAACTCCGCGAAGAAAACCATTAGACAAAAACGCTTTAAAACGGTCCTTGTATAATTGTAGAGACCCTAAAAACTAAGGCATAATTTTTGTCAATTTTCTCGACTGAGATAAATAAAACAGTATTTTGACATATTCCTTTCTCAGTAAGTCTCCTGATGAAGGTTTAATACCTCGAGGAATCATTGAATTGGTGATAAAAAGTAGGACATTCAAAACAGAGCTGATTTGTAATTGCCATTGTATTATTTTCTCTCACATAGTTTATAATCTTTTCGGGGCTCTCACAGATACATTATATTGTCTTCTGTATTTTGTCGTTCGGCTAACCTAACGTTATTAAAATAATTTATGCAATAATACTGTACATATATACGAGAGATTAATACAATATACAAGTTTGGTACAGCCTAGCGAGTGTTGTGTGTATATTTCATGTATATATATATATATATACGCATATCACCACACTGTTTAGTAGTGTCGTATTATTCTCGAATTCTCGAAGGTGATAAATACGAAAAACAAATTGGAACCTATCAAATCGGCGCATAGGTGAGGATACGCATTAACTTTGTCTTTTTTTTCTTCTTTGTATTGTGCTTCGTGTTTTTCACGATATTTAACATAATCGCGACATCAGCATTTTTTGTCGAGACATGGATTAAATAGAATAAAGGGACACAGGGAACAAAAGGTTTTATTTTGTATCTTGAAACATACGAGACTATATCGCGTGCTACATACATTTGTATGCTTCAAGATTTGTACTGACTTGGTGGAATCATCCATCTTAATATTGCGTGAGAATCTATCCCGTCTGCCCCAATCTTATTCTCTCGGTGTTTATTACTTCCGGTTTATAGATTAATATAATTATTATTTCAAGTTCTTCTGGAATGGATCGTCTGTCGCGGTCGCGGTAAACTAATGCTGACGATCGACGGAGATAAATGAATAACTGAGTGGAAGCAAAAAGGCTCAAAGCTCAAACCGAGCAATTAATTAATGGTCGCACTAGCTTGTCGATAGCAAAACTTTCGGCTATCGATAATAATCAAATCGAACTAGCATTTTTATCAAGCAAAATAGACATCAATAGGATGATTCGGAGGATAGTAGATTTTTCGTTGATTATCCTCAGAAAGCCGTTGGTAACGGATACTTCAAAATATTTCCGAGCGTATCTTCAGCAACGATTGTTAAAGGAACTGGACACTGAGGCGGTGGCAATGGCACCAGTGCTTCTTGAGGAGGACGATTGCCCGGAAACTGCCGCGAGCTCACTACCAATCCACCCGAAGATTCTCGCAATTCCATTACTCGTACTCCGTATCGCGAACGCACAGTGTTTCTGCAAATAAATATTTTTTTCATTATACACTAAGAATACCGTAAAAATATTTATTTTCTAATTCAAAGTCTAGTAAAATAAAGACCCCACTTGCAATTACCTAAATTTTCGTATTCAATATTCAACAGATTTCCTATGTATAAATCTATTCCCGGCACTTGGTTTACTACTAATTTTTCGTTCAAATGTATGAACGTGAGATGACAGATTAAACTCCGTATTGAACTCAAGTTTGACCGCAAGGAATAGTTATTATGAATCGTGTTAAATACAGTGAGAATGTCTGTTGAAAGAGTTTGCATTCTTGAATTGTACTACCATCAACCCCAGGCCCTACGATCTATTTTTATGAACGTAAACCCTATAACGGGGTCGAAAACGACCTCAATCTTCTGTTTAGCATAAAATTTTCCTTGTATACGATAATAAGGTTTATTGATAAAGTCGTATTTGGTGAATATTTAACCCTAGAACCCCACAATATATTTTTTCCAACATAAACCCCACACTAGGGTAAATAATTACTCCAATTTTCTCTTTAGCATTAAATGTTTCTTGTATGCGATAATAAGGTTTAATTATATACCATTCTCTTCGTTTTTTTATAACGAAGAGAATGGTGCATGATAAAGTCGCATTCGGTAAATACTTTAATGGTGAAAACTATAAAACGGAAGGAATGATTTAAAAAAATTGGTTCGGGAAGGAAATTTGACATTTTCGTGGGGCAACTAATTACCCCGTTGTGGGGTTCTAGGATTAATGATGAAAACTCTATAAAACGACAAAAAGTTTCGAAAAGTGAAAAAAGGATTCACTAAAAAAAGAATTGGAATCGTTCTCGACCCCGTTTATTTGGCATCATACAACTCGATTAAAATATTGACTTCTCCTTAAGGGGGCATATACATTTAGAAGAAGTAAAAAGAATTCAAACACGGCTGTGATGCGGCTTCGTGAAGAGACTACTACCAGACATATTTCGGAAACCACTTGATGGATTTGTTTAACCCGTCAGCGGTCGTGCTATGAGACTTTTTCTCACACTTATATTAACCCTAGCTACACAACTATAACTTTTAGTACCTTACTTACACACTATCGGTCTGTTGGACCGACGACTTTTATTGCTCTATAATATTGTAATAAACGCGTCTATTGACGTTTAATTGTAGTGAAATCGAAACGTCAGACTCCGACCAATCCGGGGAAGCAATCAGTAAAGCTAAGTCCTGCGTACACCTTTGCGAATTTTTTCGAGCCGATCTCATCACCTTATCCCATTTTTTCCTCATTTCACCAACTCCCATAATGCTGTGAGACCCCTTGAGACTGTTGCTCACAGCAGTACCATATTGCATTTGCACGAGGGCTAAGGGAAACTGTTGAAAACCCGGCCGATACAGGCAGCCATTTTTTAACTGAGGTTCAATTCATTAACCTTACTTACACATTATCACTTTTAGTACCTTACTTACACACTATCGGTCTATTGGACCGACGACTTTTATTGATTTATAACATTGCAACAAACGCGTCTATTGAGGTTTAATTGTAGTGAAATCGAAACGCCAGACTCCGGCCAATTCGTAGAAACAATTAATAAAGCCAAAAAGTCGTTTGATAAAAAGTTATAACGTTTATGAAAAGGCGTGTGGTGAAAAAAAGGTGAAAATGTAGTGTTGCTGTCGGTCCATTGGACCCCGTAGTGTGTAGCTACGGTTAAAACGATGATTATTTGAAAATTTCAAATTGCATAAGCATTTGAAATTTTTTCTATCTTCAATAAATTTATTCTACTGTATGATAGAAGAGTTAAAAAATTTTTTTTTAATTTTTTTTGGTTTTTAGTGTCAATTATCGTTATATTTATGGCTTTTGAAAAATAAAAATGTTTAATAGCCGCAATCACTGCACGAAATTGTTTTCAAGTTCCTATTTGAAAATCTCTCATCGCGCGACCAATGTTTAAAGTATACGTAGCGTGACCGTTGACGGGTTAAAATAGGTCATGAACATAACTCAATTATCTATCGTGTATCGTAGGTATTTTAATGACCCTTAATTTTTGGTTTCTGGCAGAAAAAAAAACTTTAGTCTCGGTAATCTTCATTTTATTGTTAAAAAATTCGCCATTTCATTATAAATCGATCATTTTTCGCTACGATACACGAAGTATATTAGCATGTGATTTGATATCCTACTTCAATTCTTATGTCACTTTGTTTTTTGCGAAGTATTCTTTTAGCATTTTTTTTTAAGGCGTCTCGTCACAATACCGAATCGCAGCCAGATACTACATTTGTTAGATGAAAAAAATTGTAAACCTTTTTTGAAATGTGTGTTTTCAACCCTTGAAAACCTTGATCAAATTATTGAATTGGTTAAAAAAAATTCAATTAATCGAAGGCAAATCTGCGTGAATATACGCTCTTAATCTCAAGATGTCCTGAATAAGAGAAATAATAATAGAGAATCCGAAATAATTTAACAATTTGGAGAATACAAGAATTATGGAGAATACCTTTTTGCGTCGTACTGAATCATCTCGCGATGTTCACGAGTGTGAAGGTTGTCGACTCGTCCGTTGAACCAGCGATGATAAGCGAGTAGAGCGGCGCATGATGGGCCCCAAAAGGTTCGATCAGGTTGTGGAGAGTTTTCTTGAGCGATGATAGTTTTGGCGAAGGATCTGTTGAGTTCAGGGCTCGCTGGTGCTGACAATCTTCCGGGTTGTTGTCTGGGGCTGGAGGATGGTGATGATCTGGAGGTTTCGGAGAACAATCGTCCGCGTCTGGGGCTAAGAATAACAGGTTGTTGGACGGTCACGGTGACGCTCAAGGGTCGGCTGATTGCGATGGTAGTATGTTGGGGGTCCCTACGTATGGGATTACGATTGAGATCAATTCCGCAGCCACCGACGAAGACACGATCGACGTAGTCGAAGCCACGACCCATAATACCTTCCCGAGTGTGGCCAAGATCGAAAGTGTGACCAAGCTCGTGGAGTACCGAGCCGAGTGTCGTGGCTAAGCAGCCCCCGTGGGTGCCCCGATAATTGCTGTCGTCCATCAATTGTTCCGTATCAATGATCGTCGTGTCAAGAAACTTTGGCAAAACCTGGGCCATACAAGTTGGCCACGTATGAAGACAAGCCGAGCCAAAAAGCGCGAGGCCTCCACCTCCCAGGGCGGCATGTCCCTGCGTTCTCGCTAGAGTAGCCTCGTGAGTTCGTGGATTTGGCGCCCCCCTGTATCTTGTACATGACAAAAAAGCCATGTACTTTCGATCCCTCGACGCCAACGGCCCCGTCATCAATTCCCGTCCGATAAATTCCCAAAGCTGACGCTGCGTCATACTCCGTGCTTGATCGACATCCAGCATACTATGCATTACGAGGCACTCGGGACCATCAAGGTCTCTCTCAAGCTGAAAAGTTTTTCTCCCGTGACCAGCTTCCCGCAACTTTTCTGCAGTCAACGTTTGCAGCAATCGCGCTCCTAGACCTATTCGCGTTGCCGCGCTTTCCGGTGATCGATCCTCATTCCTTGGACCTTGAAAATATCCCTCGTGTCCCGAGCATATTACGTACACCGGCGTTACTCGCAGTCTCGTTGTCCGCGGCTCGTGGACCAACGTTATTTTCTTCCTGTGACTTCCAGCCTCGATTTCGAGTCTGTTTGCTCCGCGGCTCAGGTCTACTAATATCCGAAATTCTCCACCCACCACTGGCCATTGTGATGTCAAATTTTTTAAACCTCGCACACTCACGTATGAACAAAGTGAGGGTGCACGACCGCGTATCAAAGCGAGACTATACGTTAATGTTTCACCGTCAATGAGATTACTTATTGCGATTCCCTCGCAATTTCCATTTGACATAAAAGTATGACGGCGTTGGTTGTTGTCCGTTAACGTTCCGTCAGCAAGTACCTGTCAATTCAAATATTAGTTATTCAATAATCCTTCTCTCTCTCTCTCTCTCTCTCTCTCTCTCTCTCTCTCTCTCTCTCTCTCATCATGCTTCACAAATTTTGTCATCTCGAACTTATATAAGTTCGTGCCAACAGGGTCAATTTGTGTAAATCAACACTCGGTTTTGATTCCTCTTTGATCATCGAGTTTTATTTTTCAATTTAACTATTTAATGGTTATCGACTCGATGATACATCGTGCAATCGAAACTGTCATTTATTTCCTCTTGAAATATCATGGTTGAATTGCGCGGAAAGAGCTAAATCTAACATTGTCTTTTTAGTAAAAATAATGATGTTTCTTTTAGCTCGTTTTTATTTGATTATTTTAACGCCGTTACGTGCATTCTGTTTAGATGAGCCAATTTGAAAACCAAATAGAGCGGAGTTCTCAACTTAGATCTAAATATTAGCATTCAAAATCGAAATGTACAGGCAATCCTTGTTTTACGGCACTCCATTTTATATCACATTTTTAACTCCCGACTGCCCGCACGGGCCAAAGTCGAGAGTTATGCGTTTCACCGCGATCGGCTGATTTTCACGAATATTTCATGCAGAATATTTGCTAAAACGGTCAAAAATGACTTAAGGTAGTTCTGTAGGTACACGCACGACCTTAAAGTTTCAACCGCAGCATGCATTGACACCCGATTCCAAACCCATTTAATGCAAAGAGCGAATGAATGAATGAATCGAATCAATATAATTCGTTGTGAAAATTTATTTATTTCAGCTCCCTCTTGCCCATGCTAAAACTTAGGCAAAAATACGATTAGAATTATCGGGCTTTACCGTTGTATTGTGTTGCCAATTTGTTCCGTGTCGAATGAAATTAATATTTTTTGTGAGTCGACATCTCCAAAACTAAGTGGTCAAAAATTGCCGTTTTTTTTTAAATTAATCCCACAATAGTACTGCATACACGAGTATTGTTATTTAAAAATCCTAAGATCCGTTTAGCATCTATAATGACAAATGTGAGCAAAGTTCTATCCGTTCACGTGTTGGGTAAAGACATCGCGTACAAAAAGATCGATTTTTCATTGCAATTATCTGACAAACTAAGTGGAGGGTCGAGTTAAAAATTTGGGAATCGGTTCATGAAGGTTATGTCTACACTATATTAAAATTTCAGGCAATTCTACAGAGCTACCTTAACCAATTTGGGAATTTCTATTACCACTGGACATGGTTTACTACGTTTACAGTATAATTAGCGTAACAACAAAACGCTTTCGATCATATCGACATAAAAATAGGTAATGCCGCCAAACTACGTTCATCTGCAAAAGCTTCGATATACTTCACGCCGTTGCTGACTGGTTGTAACTCTGACTGATGCCTATGTGTATATTTTTTGTTGGTTATGTTTTTTTTTTTTTCATTATTGGATAGGATGCTTGTTATTTTGTTAATCTATTATTGAATTATCCGACTTTCAATGGATCGGTGTCGGTTCTAATTCACGACACCATTCCTCATATTTACGTCCATGATTCGCTTCCAGTCTCGAAACTAATTGTGAGCAATTGAGGTAAAAAAAAAATTGTTTTAAGGAGGTTGTATCGTTTCTCATGTAAAAATTATTTTCCAACTTTACACAATACAATTTTGTAAATAGAAAGCTTAAGACAGTATTAAACTTCTGGCGGAATATGCCGATGATTCATCGTCTCAAAATTGAGATATTTATTGTTGAAGTTCGCAATTTTTTAAAGCTTCCATAAGAGCCCATGTTAAACTTGTCATTTTCAACAATGAATATCTCGATTACCAGGCGGTGAAACCTCTCCAAATTTTTCACACATAATTAAATGCTGTTCAAGAAGATTCACGCCAAATTTCAATACATTAACTTGGAATAATCAAATATAATGTATTTTTCGTATGATGTCATATAAATATCAATACAACCTCCTTAAGCTTCTAACAATTTCCACGCGACAATACGAATATTCAAGTGAAATTTTGATCCTAATTTTCAACGAAATTTTGTAGGCAACAATGTTTAATCAACGCTCGAGAGGTAAAATAAATAAGACAAAGATTTGCACAAAATGTTATAAACGTATTTTATTATATTACATGAGATAATAACTAATGTAGCATACGATGGCTGTACAACGACTGACTACACGCTATCGTAAGATAAAAGAACAGAGCTCACGCATGCGCGGACAGTATTCGTCAGTCATACCAACTCTCGCACATTCACACACATGCGCCAACCTACTTTAATAAACAATAACATTACTCTCGTCTACAAATGTTATAGGGAAATTCTAGAAAGTGAAAAAAAGAAGCTAAACAGAAGCGCTTAGAAGATGTTTTCATAAAAAAAATAAAATTGTTGTAATTATTCGTATTATTTTGTTATTGTGTGAAATGCTGGCCAATGAAAAAAGAAGCTAAACAGAAGTGTTTAGAAGACTTTTTCATGCAAAAAAAAAACTAAATTGTTGTATTTATTCATATTATTTTGTGATTGTGCTTTATTGTGTGACTTTTGTTTAAAATAAATGAAAATTCTATCAAATGTTTGAAGAACGTTGTTATTCTCATATCTGAGAATTAACTAATCAGCCGTGCACATTTACGCGGTCGCAATGGTTTCTCCTTGCCTATTTATCCGAAACCCAAAAATTAAGTGGCATCTAAAAGAAGAGCAAATTTCATTACTGTTGACGTATCCGATTTCAAAAATTCGAATTTCTTCAATCTTTTTTAAACAAACAAAAATGAATTGTTTCGTCTAATATCGGCAATCCAACTTTCAGAACTCACTATTTTGTTTAAAATTCGAATTGTGAAAATCGGATACGTAAACCACAACGAAGTACTCTTCTTCAAGATGTCGTCTGATTTTTGTGTTTCAGACAAACGAGCAACAAGGCATCACTGTCACCATGCAAACGAGCACGGCCAGTTTGTCTCTAGGCTCAGATAAACATTCATGAAAAATGCATTTGATTACGACTCAAAAGGTATATACAATAATGAAAATAATCGATCACTTTTTTAATTAAAATAATTTCCGAATAACAAACGATGTTTTCGAAGTTTCTGTCAGTCGTGAACTGTATATGCATTTTTTATTGTGTTGAATTTTTTTTCTCTTTCAGGGCCCTTTGAAAGCAATTCACCTGATTTTTTTCAAATTTTTGTCTCAACATGTTCAGCAGCAACAAATTTTTGAAGAATTTTCCCATCTTTTTCTTCAAATATCAATAACTCCCTTAAAAATCGAGCAAATCGAATGGATAAGGGAATGAATTTTTTTGTTTTAAAACGTACTTTTGTTTAAAAATATGCATAATTTTTTTAAAATATTACATAAATCATTTTTTTTAATTCTAAGCAAGAAATGGTTTTTTTCCACAGTGTTGGCTCCTTTCGATTTTGTTGTTAAATTTTTATAAGAAACTGTCATATTTTTAATGACTTTTAAGTCTACTTTGTTGGTGGGGAAATCGTTCGTTGTATTTTTTTTTCTAATTAAAATGTGGATTTATAAAAAATCAATTATCTACAACTCCCTGAAAAATCAAACAAATCGAATGAATGAAGGGCCAGAATTTTCGTTTTGATAAGTACTTTCGTTTAAAAATATGTCAACAATTATTTAAAAATTACATACATCAATTTTTTTTTATTGTGAGCAAGAAATGTTTTTTTTCACATTGTAAGTCCCTTTCGTTTTTGCTGTAGAATTTTTATGAGAAACTATCATTTTTTTGGAGACTTTTAAGCCTAGTTTGATGGTGGGGAAATATTAATCTATAGAATAACAAAAATCTTTAATAGAATAGACGAATTGGAAAATAGAAGTATTTTCTCACAATCAGACTTAGCCTAAAATTTATGAAATAAATTATGCTTTCATATAAACAGTAAAGAAGCAAATTAATTCATTCGTACTTGCGCTACGAAAAAAATGTTTTTTTTGCTTAGAATTGAAAAAACTAAGTGAAGTAAACTTTGAATAATTTTTCACATATTTTTAAAAAGAAGTACTTTTTAGAACGAAAATGTTGACCCCTTTATCCATTTGCTTTGTTTGATTTTTCAGGGAGTTATAGGTAATTGATTTTTAAAAAATCCACGTTTTAATTATAGAAAAATACAACGAACGATTTCCCCACCATCGAACTAGGTTTAAAAGTCATCAAAAAATGATAGTTTCTTATGAATATTTAACAGCAAAAATGAAGGGGGCTAGCACTATGGAAAAAAAAACATTTCTTGCTTAGAATTAAAAAAATTGATTTGTAATATTTTAAAAAAATGTTGCATATTTTTAAACGAAAGTACGTTTCAAAACAAAATTATTGACTCCCTCATCTATTCGGTTTGCTTGATTTTTTAGGGAGTTATTGATATTTGAAGAAAAAGATCAGAAATTTGTTCAAAAATTCGTTTTCGATAAATGTATGGAGATAAAAATTTGAAAAAATCAGACAAGTTGATTTCGATGAGCGCGGAATGAGAAAAAAAATCAATACAATAAAAAATGCCAATTTCAAACGTGGCCGATTTAACCTGGAATGCCTCATGTGTAACGACAGGCGACTCCGTACACACAATTTTGTGAGAAATTCTATTTATTCTTTCGTTATTTTGCTGGGCAGCATTTAATATTTGAATTTGGTGCGAGCACACATACATTCACACATAATAATATTTGAAATGAAGATGCGAGTGAAAGAAGGATGAACGTGTTGATTAATCGTAGTATATTTTCAAACTTGTAAACATTCAGCGATTTTTATGGAAGTTAGGTTAGAAAGTCGAGAATTGATGCCAAAAATTTTGTGTAAAAACATTAAAAAGAATTGTTCACTTTAAAAGAACCGAATAAAACTAGTAATTTGAATACAATTATTAAACGTATATGACGAATCTTAACATTGCGAAAACATCGCTTACTCGTTTCGAGATTCTGCACCCGCCGCAGTTGTGACTTTTATCTTTCATCTTGTTCGCATTTATGTGACTAAAGAAACAAGTAGGCAATAAATGAGATATCTTACCATCTTATGATAAAAATTTTTGGTAAAGAAATACAAATGTGTATTACTGATAATGAACGCGATCTCGCGACTGAAAGGCAAACTGTTGTACTACGAAATGATAAACCGACTGAGAAGCGATGAATGCGAGACAGCTGCTGTTTGCAATTTTAAGTCTACTCCTAAACAACGAATGTTCCGAAAATAAGAATAAAAAAAAAAATTATTTCCACTCCATTAGAAAACGAACACACATAGATCGTATTTGGTTATTATCCCGAAATGTGAACGCTCTAGGAGTATAGGATGTGGAGTTCTTACCAACCGAGTAAGTCGCCAATTTTCTGTGTCCAGTCAGTAAAAATCCTGTGTTCAAGTTTTCTCCTATATATGGATTACATTGCAAGGGAATAATAAGAATCACAGTGTTCGATTTTTCAACAGAAAGTGGACGGTGGTATTTTTTATCCTTAAACATGTGATTTTTAGGTGCGAACTTAGCAGTGCGAAAAATGTTATTCTTTCCATATTTATAGCAGCTCGATCGATGTTCTCCATGAGATTGATAACTATAGCCTACAATCCAATTAACGACCTTGAAGCAATGATAAAAGTTGCTAATCGATTGAACGTTCGAGAGGCAACAATAGATGAACCACCCAACTTAACAGTACCCAAACATCCAGAAAT
The DNA here is from genome assembly GCA_963989365.1 of Rhimphoctona megacephalus. Classification (NCBI taxonomy): domain Eukaryota; kingdom Metazoa; phylum Arthropoda; class Insecta; order Hymenoptera; family Ichneumonidae; genus Rhimphoctona; species Rhimphoctona megacephalus. The sequence continues at coordinate 33,716,726 of OZ022415.1, read as the reverse complement.
GTCTTGCATACTCGTTGCTCCAACGCACTATCGTTTGACAAGAACTTTCAATGGCAAAATGCACGTTGGATACGAGTGTGTTTGAGTATTTATCAAAAGCATTGATAAAATACTAGATTTGGTTAAAAAATTTTAGTTCTTTTCTCAAATTTTCAGCTTTAAAAAAAATTTCAAAATCAGTTGATCGCGGTGAAACACATAACTCCCGTCTTTTTGTCTGTCCAAGTAGTCGGCAGTTAAAAGGAAACACCTCGCCGAACGCCAATGATGGAAAAAAATAACAGTAATATACATTTAGACAAGAAATATCGATTGCATACTATTGGCATAATATGTGAGCAGTCACGTGTGAGTGTCTGGTGTCTAGAGAAGCCCGTCTGTACGAAGTATAGAAATGCTTCACTAGGGAAGATTGAAGTAGCAAGTAGTATGAGTCAACGTGTGTCAGAAGCCAAAAAGCAACAGCCATCCGTTAGCTCTGTACGTGTGTGCGCGCGCGCGAGCGCGTTTGTGTGATATTGAGGCGGCGCCGGGGCTAGTGAGCTTTGCAGGACACGCGTGTGACTCACCACTTACTTATCAACGCCCACATACTGATAAATACAAGCTTACAAGAGCATACATACAACACACGTATACTTTGAGATAAATGAAAGAGCACTAATTGATAAAATTGGATAAGCAGCTTTATTTCCGTACGAGCAATTGATTCGTAAAAATTATGGCATCTAAGTGGCAATTACTATATCACGGAGTTTATTTGGAAAGAAGAGAGTTGTGAAATATTGTTAAATTAAATATATAAAGATCGGAAGGGTAGTGTGAACTTACCATTTTGGCAGGAAGCACAAGAGTATAATAAGGGATTGCCGCAGTATACGACGAACATCCAGCCGGTTCGGAACATGCGGCGGGACTGTGGCGCCGAAACGTCGGACGCCGGTACTACGGCGCCGATGCAGCGGCGCATGCAGCCTTCCGGTCTGCGCACCCGCACTATTTCAACCCCCACTCAAACTTTTCTCTCTCAACCCCATCATCATCAACTTGCTGCGAACCTCTCGCTCTTCGCTTTTTTATTTTTTGGCTTTTTTGTTTCACCCTTAAAGGGCCAATTTCGCTCTCTTTTTCTCACTTTCTCCCTCTTACGAGTACGCAGTATTTCGCGACCCGTCTTGCCATGCTTTTAGGCACGATTTTCTTTCATCTTCATGAACCCTTAACATACTTTATATTCAGAAAAGCTTGAAACTTCCTTAGTTCAAATTACGTCAACTTGCGATATATTCGTTCCAGATTATCGTTATAGGGTAATGGCGGGAATTCGACGATTGCTAAAGCACAGATAATTCACATTTTCATTTTAACCCTAGACCCCTCCATTCAATTTTTCCTAATGTAAATCCTACAACGGGGTCGAAAATGACCCCAATCTTCTCTTTAGCATAAAATGTTCTTCCTATACGCAAATAAGGTTTCGTTATATATCATTCTCTTCGTTTTTTCATAACGAAAAGAATGGTGTATGATAAAGTCGTATTTGGTGAACATTTAATGCTGAAAACTTTATAAAACGAAAAAAAAATTCGAAAAAATGCAAAAAAGAAGCGTTTGACTTAAAAAATTGGGGTCGTTTTCGACCCCATTGTAGGGATCTAGAGTTAAAGTTTCCTCCTAGAGGTCTTATATGCCACGATATTGAAGTTTGCATCGTTGGAATCCAACGAAAAACATTTTTTTATTCATTGTTTTTTTAATTTTTGAAATAATCCTATTTTTCTCGCAGATTTAGTTTTTAGGGCCCAAAAAAGCTTGGCCAATTATCGAAGCCAAATACTGCTAATAAATTTTGCGCTCTGCTAAAGAAGAAAAAAGGAATGTCGTTGCATTCCAACAATGCAAACTTCAACATCGTTATAGGCCAGGGAAATAAGTAGAAACACTCTGTTCACTTTGCAGCAAAGCGGACGCTATATCTCTTCTTGTTTCCAAAATATCTTATGTTTTGGAGAAAATTCGGAATGCTGAAATCAGCTATCTCTCTCGCACTTATGGCGGCTCACTATATTAATTATTTCATCTTAAGGTATATACTGTACTGCATGCTAGTCAAATGAGTGCTAAATTTTCACAATTATTTTATGCCCAGCTTAATGCATTAATTGAACGTAATGTTAGTGAATTTATATCACAACATATCTTATTAACGTAGAAAAATATTAAAAACGATAGATTTGCGAAACCATCAACTCATAAACGCAAATTTCCATGATGGTACATTTTCATCGGAATTCGTCAAAGAATAATCCGTAATTTTTAACCGATTGCAATGCACCACGTCTTATGTTATTCCTCAAGAGATCCTTTACGAATTCACCGCGTAGATTTCTTCTAAGGTCAATCGTTCCACTGTTGCAGTTAATTGTTTATTCAGCGAAAAAAACCTTTCGTAAACAAATTGCTATATATTCCAAACAAATAAACTTTAAAAAAATCTACATGGTGAATTCGTAGAAAATCTCTTGAGGAACAAAATAAGACGTGGTGCATTAAAATCGGTTGAAAAATACAAATTATTCTTTGAAAAGTTCCAATGCAAATGTGTCATAATGGAAATTTGCCACTATTAGTTAATGGTTTCGCAAATGTATCGTTATTAATATTTTTCTAGGTTAATTAGACATGTCATCTTACAAATTCACCTTCACTATGTATAATTAGTGCATTAAAGTTGGTATAAAAACATTGTGAAGTTGTAGCACTCATTTGACTAGCATGCAGTACAGTATTTACCTTAAGGCTAGGAGTCATACCGACTGAGCCGCCATGAGTGCGAAAGAGATAGCTGCAAATTTCGAAAGTGAAATTCTTCGACACGGTTTGGCCGATTACAAAAGGGCCCTGTCAGCCCATTTTTGCCTTCGCCCTGCGTGGGCTCACAGAGCTTTTTTGTAATCGGTCCAACCGTATCGAAGAATTTCAACTTCGAAAATTCGAGGTGAGGTTAGGTGACCGACCCATCCGACCAAGACAGCGCACAATGTTTGTTGCTACTAAAAGTTCGACTCATCGAATATTTTAGTACGGAGTGATTAAATTTTATACCAACTTAGTGAGAAATACTCGTCTTTCTATCGTAAAAACAAATCTTTTCTCGTTATGTTTACATTCCGAATATTAAAGGTGGCAATTAAATATTAGTGTGAGCCCTCTGAGCAATATCAACTGCGCTGTGATCTTTGCTATGCAATTTCCGTACAATAAAAACACTCGGTCGCCGATCCTGTTCCAATAGTCGGCTTTGGTTAATTTTGTATGCAGGGAAATAGTGTGGAAGGGGTTTCAGATTCACAGAAATATTTTTACGGAAATCTCTGGTTTATAATTGGTCGACACATGAATTTTCGAATTAATAATAACCGTTCAAACTACCGAGAAAAAACAATAAAAAAACATTTATTCGCAACTCCGCAACTGACGCGTACAGATTTGCGTCACGTGTAAATTTTATTGCAGCGGGAAGCTCCTTTCCCTCTGATAGGTATTTTTTCATATTCTTTAGAATCGTCGTGCTGTTTTATGGTTTTGTACCAACAAGAGATTTTCACTGTTTTTCGTATGATTTTTTTCTGGATAAAGTCGTATCGAAAATTGATTAAGTACACTTTTGTGCTGGCTGACTACTGGTTCTACGATTTAATATTGTAAAACCAATAGTCGATCCTCTCCAGCCGACTATTGCAGTGCCGGTTGAGACAGCTGACTTTTGGAGCGGATAATTCCACGTGTTGGCTGTATGAGATTCGGTGTTTGTGTGCCAAAAGTGCAATTCTAATCTCGGCCGACTATTGGATCCTATGCAGCCGGTCAGTGCTTCTAAGCGGCAAAGCACTGGTGAAAATGACGTTTTTCTAATAGATATTATTTTTTTTAAATATATTCGTGCTGATTTTATCATCTGCAACAATTTTTTTATCACAGTTTAATGAATAATCTTTCATTTAAGACTTAGTTTTCTTCGTTATATATTTTCTTGTTCATAAAACAATATTTCAATGTTGAATCAAGTTAAAAGGCCAACGACTATATCGGTTTATTAAAATGTTACCTGCACGAGGTTAGGCGTTACCTAGGTATCGCGTACCACCTGGAAATATTGAATAAATTGAACAATTTTCCATATCTCTCTCAAGGTGAACAAAGGTATAAGGGAGAAAAGGGGAGATATCATTTTACCAATAATTCGATTATTCGCTGATGTTACGAGTCTACAACGGTTCGTATACATTGGGAGTCACCAGACGTTTTCGCCAGAGCGTGTCAAGGTTAACGCAGAGACTCTGCTTGCTGCAGTAGGAATTGTCAAAGATTAGGTCGTCCGCAACTCACTGAGCCAGGTGCATCGAGGCACCGCACTTGCTACAATAACGTCAATCTTTTATTGCATTTATTTGTAAATTAGAAGAGAAGAGAGAAAGAAAAAATTGAAATGTATTGTTCGGGGCGTTTCTCTCGAGTAATCTCATAAAATTCAAACCCACAAATGTGTTTGAAGATGCCGGCTAAAAGGTTTTTAATAGTTCAAATGGAAGATCCGAAACAAACAAAAAACATTTTTTCAGAAACAATTTTTGGAAAGTGTTTTTCAAGGTGCCTCTTTCTGTTTTTGTTTTTTATTCGTTTGTCTTTTTCTTCATCCATATATTCTGTGATGTGAATTAAATTACTCGAAAACATGAATCTCAATGATGTGTTTGAAGTTCATTGAAATCGATGTTTTGCATTAAAAGATGTAGGTGCATTGAAATCTTTTATATCTAGTTCAGTAGGTAAGTTTCATTTGTTTTGTTCTCTTTGACATGGAATTTTCGATGCTTGTCGGATCGCAATATGTGGACTCTGTAAAATCGACAGAGTTTTGTCGCATGGTTTGTCGAAAAAAACGATTTGGCTGATATGGTGGCATTTTGTGGTTTTTTGGACACAGCAATGCTGATTTCGTATATACAAAAAATAACTTGAGAAAAACGAAATTTCAACGATCAAAAAAAAAGTTTTTTACACAAAATATACACGAAAAACGCATTTTTTTGGATATTACTTGAGTTACACTCAGCACAAAATAAATTAACAATGCCTAAAAATGGTCTTTTGTATATGCCTGAAAGTGGAATCGAGGAAAGAAGTCAGATTATTTTTTCTTTTCCTCTCAATTGAGAAAATGTTTTGGTCGTTTTCACTTCTCTCGCTGAACTACTAAGAACGATCTTAGATTTGCATAAAGGGCAGCTACGAGAGAAGTTGCGGAAAGAGATAGTAGTTACGATGAGACGAAGAAAGAGATATCGGGGCTCACCTATTATTGCTATGTATAGGAGATAGTAGGCCAACTTTCGAGATGACAGTTTTATCTCGATGCAATCCAAGAGAATGCTCAACTCTACATATACAGAGCAAACTCGATGCGCAGTATGCACCGCGGTGATATCGGACAACGAATACACGAGGGAACCACGTTGCTCACGTTTTCGCTACTTTCAGTCATGTACTTACATAGCCATATACAAATACATGCATGAATAGATCTCGTATACATGTTTATACTGAGTTCCACAACCGATGATCATATCTGCAAAAGTCCAAATTCAAAAGCGAATGCAGGGTCAAAAAGTCTATTGACGTTTTCCGATCAAACACCCATTCCTACGAGTTCCTAACTATTCAAGTTTACCGTGTACTGTACATTGACACCGCAGGCTGTCAAATGAATTAAAGGGAAAACAAAAATGCATAGAATCAATCGTCGAAAGCAAAAAATGTTCTACTAAAAATCCATTCGTAACATGGTTCTATTTTTGGCAGTTTAGTGTGCACAATAAAAGAGCCAGTAATCGTTCAACTTCAATAATTAATTAATGATGTATCCAACTATCAAAATTCAATATTTTTCAAATAAACAAAATTAAATTGTTTTGTCGATAATTGGCACTCCAGGTTTGAAGGCTCACTGTCATAATGTTCTAGGTTGTAGAAGAAACGTTCATTTATGTCCATTCTGGGTCCCGTACCTACTTTTACTAGAATTCATCAATATTGTTTGGAAACAATTTAGTGAACGCTTACAACCGTCTATTGTGTATATGTGGACCATATTTGCATGAAGTACTTGCCTGCAAATCCCATGTAAAGAGGCTGTTTTAAGATTTCAACCTTAAAATTGAACCTTGTATTCAACTAAAATTTTAATCAGTATCAGAATATTTCCAACGAAACAATTTGATTCTAACATTTAAAGATGAAAGTCGCTGACCGAAATGTTTGCAATATATAGAAAAACACCTGTGATATCGAAAGCAGAATATACGTTCATATTCCTTGAGTGGAATACTTTGCGAGAGAGTGACAGAGTTTGAAAGATGTCAGAGATAGGAAGGAAATGGCGGTTTACTATGAGTAACTTTCATACTATGTGTGAGCATTACATGTCGGAATGAGTTTCACGAGGTAAGAGTTATCATCTTTTTCTCTCCGGTATTAGGGGACGCAGAGAGACAGAGAGATAGAGAGGTTTTGATTTTATTTAATTTTCATGCCCTAGTTAAAGTATGGGGCAAAAGCTTGACAAACTTCGAGAATTATACATAAAATTAGTTGTTACCCGTGGTTATACTCGCGTGGCATTTGACGCGTGGTGTGACGTAATGAAATCTCTGGTTTCTAATTAAGAATTTAAAAATCATCTTCAATTTTTTTTTAATACTTTGCCCTACTTCATCATACGAATTATACGCATCCTAAATTTGGTAACGATTCGTTGATTAGTTGCAGAGGTATAAAGGAATAAAGAAATAAGCAAAAAATACATTCGGGTTTACAGTGATAACCAGGAACAGGACTGGGACTACGATTGGAATAGAATTAGGATAAGAATAGCGTAAGTATCTTAATGATTAAATACACAAATTATATTATAAATGAAATCGAAAACAACGGTTCTGCTCCCAGCAGAAGAAGAAATAGCCAAGTAAAAAAAAACTATAAAACAATGGTTTTGCATCCAGCAGGAGAAGAAGTAGATAAATAAATTAAAAAACTATAAAGAAACGCAATTATGATCTTGTTAAGCTTATAAGAATAAAATAAAAGATAAATAGTATTTAAAAATACAACAATGGTACCAGAAGTACAATTATTATTAGGCAAACACTTATAGGTGAATGAAAACTAAGTAAAGATAACAAACGATAAGCATGACCAATTTAAACAATAACGTAAATCATAATTGCATTTTACTGAAATTGAGGCCAAGAGAAATCAGTGTCAAAATTGCACATGAATCATGTGCTGAAATGAATAAAAAATGATATAAAGCAAAAAAATGTTAATCATATTTTTAGGTAGGCTCCAATTTGGCCTAGCCTTCTCTATATGTCAATGAATTATCACTTATCAAGAGCCGCAACAACAGTTCGATGCCAAGGATTTGAAAATGATTAAAAGAATCACAATTGTCAGTACAAAATCGGGCGCTCTTAAATATTTTTTTTTATGTGAGATTTTTTCAATTCTTTAATATGCAGCAAAAAAGTATGGTACAGATTAGGATATTAATAGCTGTGCCTATGAAAATTAACAAAAATGTATGGAATTCGATTGATACTCAAATGCCATGATGCCTTCCTGTCATCCAGAATGTTCTACGATAGTTAATGTTACGAATATTATACAAAACTGATGAAAATAGGAACAGAATAGCAGTCTTAAATTTATGCTACATAACATCTCAATCGTAATTTATTAGCTAGGGAAAATAATTGAAATACGTAAATACTACTCCTAATATGTCACTGACGTAGCGCTGACTCTACCCAGTATCTTATCCATGAATTTCCACAATCTATGCGAAACAAAAATTTAATTTAATAAAATCGTTAGTATAAAATCACACTCGTTGAAAGCCATTGCGGGTGATGTCGTGAGCACGGTTAGTTTTTAAATAAGATTATCAAGAAATTTTGAACAAATTGTTATACGAATTGTTCCCAAAATAATAAACGGACTCTCATATTTTTCACTTAAACTAATAATTGTGGGTGCACAACTATACGGACGCCGACATCAAAATATCTAGCAACTAAACTATAATTAGCATCGACTAATATACGCAGATCGACTGGGGGCCGAAAAATGCGAAAAATGTGGAAGTTTCTGTGGGTACACTGCGATCCCGATTTAAGGGACCCCGATAGATGAAATTTCTCCCACAATGCGCCGAATATCGATCGGTCTGCGCTCGATGGCACCCAGTCCAATCTGGCCTTGCGTCAGGTGCGCAAAGACGGAAAAACGAACTGTTATTTGTTACAAATGCACCCCGATTTGTTACAAATGCGATGCGGAGCCGGTCCCGCCGCTGTTCCTTAAATCGGGGTCTCAGTGTACTTGGTGTGTCATGCGTTTTGTTGTCTGTGTTTAGTCGCTCGGCAAACTGTTGTATCGGTGTTTAGGTGCACGGCGTAAAGTCATCGACTTTTAGTCGCTCAGCATTTTGTCGTTAAAACAAAACTGGTCAAAACAAACTGATCAAAAAATTGGCCTTGATAGCGGCTCCACAAAGGATCCGATTTCCGCAGATTGTACATACGCCGATTAGTTTTTGAAGATCCGTACCTCAGGACGAAATTCTCGTGATATAACTCATCATTCGTTTATGGAAATATCTGTCACAGTTAAATTTTGTTGCACTAAAAAATATATCAAGCTCAATTTTGGTTCACTAACCCGCATATATTTCAACAGCCAGGACATATTTGTTGGTCTATTTTAAAGGATCTTCAAGGTGTGAGCGTGAGAGTTGCATTTTTGTCCCTCTTTTTTTTATTATACCTTTAAAAAAGTTGTCATCGGTTTTCTTATGATTCTAAAATTCATTTGCGATAAATAAAAAATCTTCCGCCACGTTTCAAAGTCGATTTGGAGCATCCTGCTTTTGCGAGAATACCCTTTATTATCTAATGTTAACATTTTGCGTTACGAGAACGAAAAATGGTAAATACCGATTTTTTTTCTTCACTCTGCTCCATTCCACATCGAAGTTAACCGCGGTCATGGTTTTGAAATAAAACACACGTTTGTGGTAAGTACTAGTTTTTAATACGTTGCGTTTAGGAAAGAATATAGTAGAAGCGATTATTGTATTTTTCTTTATCTCTTTGAGCTTAAGCTGCGATAACGCCGAAATTGTGACTATTAACGCAAAAATTATGAATAACATTTGCAGCTAGTTTTTAACCTACTTTCATTTAAGGAATAGAAAATATCGAAAAAGACGCTTTGTTGAGGAAATTTCATATTAAAAAAAAAATGATAAAGTAAATATAAACAATTTGTTTTGAGACTCGGGCTATTTTTTCTTAAAGTAGGTTAAATAAGCTAGTAAAAGTGCTTCGAGTCGTTTTTGCCGTAATATTTATGGTTTCCAAGTAATCGCAGTTTGTACCCAGAGGGATCGAGGAAAGATAAAAAGATTTAATTGGCTCTAAGCATCGAATAAATGGTGAAATTAAACAATCTGTATATTTACTATTCACTCTTATAAAATAACACATAGAAAATTCGTACCGAAAAAAATGATCAGGTCTTCAGAATGAAACTTTCACGTGAAATGTCTCATATATACATATATTTATATATATCGGCGTCTCTCCCCGTGACTCTTTGCTGCCCATTGCAGAGAGAAGGGCGGTATCTAGGAGTAAGGAGTGAGGAACGTTGTCGCGGAACGTTTGTGCGCGCGACGTCGTCGGCGTCCCCGCGATCTCTGCTGGTGGCCGCGCGAGGTTAGCGACCGTGAAAGTACTCCTTGCAAGTGGGACGGCCATTTTTTAAAAATCGTTGCGACGATTGCGTGCGCCCACAACCGACCTACATCCCAGAGGTCGATGCGCCTTGCCCGGGGCACACGTCCCGCTCGCACGACGTGCATCGCGCTCCCAAAGCGCGGGCGCAATCAACCGATCGCACAGTTTCCTTGTTCTCGTCTCACCTTCCTTCGCAGATCGGTATATCCATATATACGGGGTGAGGCAAAATTAAATAGTACCTCCGATATATGTATTTGAAACTACAACGTTTCAGAGGGAATTTCACTCACGAAAGTTAAATAGTTTAAAAGGGGTCATCGAATTGTGGCAATTGGGCTCGCCCAAGTGAAGAAGGCGCCTTCGAGATTTCTTTCTCCTTTTTAAGTTAAAAAAAAAAATTGATTTATTATTTTCCCCCTGTAATTCGATAGTGGACCTCGTAAAAACTTCATTCCTGATCTTTCAAAATCAGTCATCAAGATTAGAAGTTGTAAACCGATAAACACAATAAGTTTTCATTGTAAATGAAACTTACGCTTGGATTCTTTCGCACATTACTCCTGCTTATTATTTCAAAATAAACAAATTATCATTAATCCGAAAGCTCCGAATGTGTCTGTTTTCTGTCCGTATTAGTGTCTGCCTGGTTCGCTTTATGTTGTTAATGAACCAGTTGCAATAATCTGTTGTTGCACATCTTGTACTGTACTTAATGCCTCTCTGCAAGTATGCAAGCCAAATGTGGCTTTTAATTACAATACGCTATGGCAGAGTAGCTTCCGTAGTCATTTTTTCGTAGGATACGTCACTATAAGTGCATTAGATACATAAATAAAGTCTCTTGTGTGATAGTAACTCGTTTAAATGCAGGCGCAACTCGACGGGCACTCTCGTCGTAACTAAAAGATTAATATTAAAAATGCTTTTTATTATTCTTGTCAGATCTCGTTTTGATCGATCATTTTGTCTTATGAGTTCCTGCATCGAAAAGTAGTCAAAAAATCTTGATCATATTATGAAACAAAATGTATTTGATACCTTCGCAGAGCCGTCAACGAAAAGTAACATTTTCCCCACTCGATCGCCCCTGGCGGATTTTACAATTTTTATTGGTAAAAGTTATGGTCTCACCCTGTAGCGTAGTAGAACTCACGAGACTTGAGAAGAATCCACTATCAATCCTTCTTTCATGATCGTATAGAACTATCCTTATGATACAGTAAACCACGCAAGAACGAACCGCTTGAAAGAAAGTGCAGCTCCTAAACGATCTCATTCGTCGATTGCGTTTTGCCTCTTATCCGCTTGTGGTGAATACACGCCGGGGACTGACCATGTGTATACGTACTGGTTGCAATTCTCCTGAACGTCGCATACACGAGAATTTCTCAACGCTCACACAACCGAGCGTGTGCGTCTGTGTTTGCGCAAAAAGAGCAACGATTTCCTTCTTCATCATTGCTTTCTTCGATCTTCCTCTCGCATATTTTTTCTAACACTCTCATTTTTTTGTAAATCCATATTAGTATCTTTTTATGAGCGGGTGCTACTCCGAAAATAGTATCTTAATTGAATTTATAGGAACTCAGATTACGCAAGGGAATGGAAACCTGAATTTTTTTTTTCTGCGTTCGGTAATTAGTAGTCACGTGCTATGTTAAAATTATAAATAAACGAGATTCTACTTATACAAAACAGAAGAAATATGTACTTGAATTGCACAGAAGAAAAAACTAATTTTCAATTCTTTAATTCTTAAGCCACGTTGAAATAGACCAAAATCTGCTTGTTTTATGTTTGTGTTGTGCTGAAATTGTTTTACTTACCATTACTGATATGAATATATCGTAAGACTTATTTTGGAAACGAAACACTGAATTGGCTGAAAAAAATGTTGGGATAATTTAAGAAATGAACACTTTCTCCGCCAGCGTGATGCTTTCACACTTATTTTAAAGCATACAATTTAAATTTGAAACTTGCAACACTTTATAAATGGCAAAGAATATTATTTGTTTTCCAAAAATTCAGTATTCCAAGGTAAATAAGTGCTCTTTAAACATTAGCGCTTAAACCAGGGAGACTAGAGAGAAGGAGTGGACACAGCATAGGAAAATAAGTAGTAACGGCGTCCTCAAAATCCGGTCTTGAATTAGTTGTTAGCTGTGCCACCAGGTGTACAGATCCTACACGTATAGTAATAAAATTAGTCCACACGGTGAAAGTGACCGTTTCGCGCTTGTGCAATAGAAAAAAAAGTCTCTAACCCAAATCCCAGTACATTGGACAGGATATTGGAGGTTAAAAAAACAGACTATTTATTGTCTTCGGTGCGTGGTTTCGTCTCATGTGTGAAACGGTTAAATTTTGCAAACAACATTTTGTGTCGACAATCTCAGATTGTTACATGCATTGATCCGGAATTCCGACCACCTTTCAAGTTTGGCAGATTTTTTCATGTGGTGTTTTCTGTGATACCCGCGTCGTTTTTATGCTGAATAAAAAAAATTTAATGTCATCAGTATTTATGGCATAAAAACGGAAATGTGCCATTGAGCCAGATAAACATAACTTTATTTCCAGTATTCACAAAATCAATGATAAAAAAAAAAATTGTACTGATGGGTCTGGTAGAATAAAACAATATCAAATGTTTACATTTCATTTCCTTCCAAGATCGAAGCTCAGTACATTAATAAAAAAAAAATTTTGTACACGTAAACTCCCTGACGTAAACATAGACATTGCACGTATTTTAAAAAATCGAGATTAGGAAATAAGTAGTAACAGTATGTCTGATCTAATAGGATTTGTACCGATACAGCGCCGCCGCTTCAGGCCGGGATTTCCTGTACATTTCTAAAGCACGCTGTGTCCACTCCTTTACTCTAGTCTCCCTGGCTTAAACAATCAATGGAACAACTGAAATGCATGGATGGCGAGGTATTTCATATTATAAGTACGTCAAAAAGAGGAGCGGCACACAATTCAGCACTGACCCCTGCCTACGAAATGTTAAGAATTTGATCAAATTGGCTGCGTTCAGACAAAGAAGGTTTAAACTGAAAGCTAACTGACATAACGGCAAAAAACCCCTGGTAAATAACATTTGAATATGATGATCCGCTATTAAACGGATTGTGATGTACCCTTTTCAATTTAATGAATATTCAACAAACACATAGGGAATACAGGAGCAAATCGGGATACTTAAGACAATGTAATATTTTTACTGCGTTGTCTATTTCTTTTTACTCCTAACTGATTAAAAAAATGTTGTACGCTATTTATTTCGTTATTCGTTCGTTAATTTATTCGATAAAACAGGCAAACCTACAAAAAAAAGCCAAAGTCAACCTTATTCGACAAAGTCTCAATATCAATGTAGATGATGCCAAAGGCACTCGACGCGTCTGTTTTGCAATGAGCGCAATAAAATGAATTGAGAATTCGATTAAAGATGAACCGAATTCTCAATCTTTTTATTATCTTGCAATTATTAAAACGGTGTGAGTTCACTATTGTATTTAAGCTAATTATCATATCCAGTAAATATTTATGTGTGCGATCTTTATTAACCTATTAACTGCCGTGCTAGTAGCCACGTAGCTGTTATCCGAAGAGACCTTATGTGTGTACACAAATAATAAACTAATGCATATTAGGATACTATATTTATATAAATAGTCATTTTGGTGGCCAACCGTTTTAAAATATGTCGTGGACAAAACTCACTCTAGCGATGCACCGGCGTTGTAAAGTTACGTAATTGTATGATCGAAAATTATTACCAATGCTTAACATTCAACGAATCAATTCTTGGAAGATGAATCAAGATCCGTGGCAGCGCTCAACACCCAGTATTAAAAAAAAGGTGATACGAGCTCGAGCGCTCTTGCACTCTTATATATATTCAATACAACATTTTTCCGATTATTTTTCATTTTTAATCCGCTCTCACGGAGAAACGAGTTAAGATACAAAAATCTAATAACAGCTAACCAATGAATTTTTTCCCCCTTTCCATTGGTTCTTGTTAAAACTAAATTAGTCGATGCAACCCCAAGCTATCGTAATTTAAGCGTTAAAATCGAATGCTTTCGGTACTTTTATTTCTGAGATAAATCTAAAATTAATAAAAGACAATCGCTATTATACTCAATATTTAATTGAACTTTTTAATAAATAGTGCAGTAAAATCATTGTAAATACAGCCAGAAATAGATAAATGATGAACGTTTGACGACCAATCAGAAAAACGACGGTCAAAAAAGTGTCTCACCGTGGATCAGGGGTTTAAAGTCAAGAGCCTTTTTGTAATGAAACTGATATGAGTGTCGTGAACGAATACGGAAAATTTTCAAAAATGTTACAATTGGTAATAATTCAGAGATTGTGAAAAGTTTTTTCGCCGTCCCTAATCACTTATAACAAATCATACTCATTTCAAGATCAAACAAAAAAAATCAAACTCAATGAAATCCTCTGAAAGCAAATAAACTAAGTCTCCATTCCTGTAAATTATGAAAACGTGAGTAAAATTTTATTTCCATAACCGGAAATCGCTCTTTCAGAGGAAATATTACCTTCATTTTCGCCAATCGCTTTGCTTGGGCTATCGTTGGGACTGAACATGGGCACAAATGTATTATCCCGAGAGATTCTATACCGAATCTGTGGATTAGGATATTGTGATTACGAAACGTGCGTAATCAGCTTCTCCAGGCTACTTCAAGTGGGTGTAAAAATTTTGAATTCAGTTTGTAAATCATTTTTGAAGCACAGATAAAAGAAAAATAATTTTGTCAAACCCGAAAGTCGTTAAAGAGCTTTGAAATTTCGAAGACAGTAGAATATTGAACATGACGTTAACCCGTCAGCAGGCGCGCTATGAGACTTTTTCTCACACTTATATTAAAACGATGATTACTCAAAAATTTCAAATGGCATAAGCGTTTGAAATTTTTTCTATCTTCACCAAATTTATTCTTCTGTATGGTAGAAGAGTTAAAAAAATTCTTTGAATTTTTATTTTTCAATTTTTTTAATTATTATTTTTTGGTTTTTAGAATCAATTATATCGTTATATTTGTAGTTCTTTAAAAATAAAAATATTTAATAGCCACAATCACTATAGCGAAATTGTTTTTAAGTTCCTATTTTTCAAATTAAGCACTTGACGCTATACATGTGAGAAAATCTCTCATCGCGCGCCTAATGTTTAAAGTGTACATAGCGCGCCTGCTATCGGGTTAAACAAAACATTTAAACAATTCAAAATTTTATCTGATATTAAGCCTAAGTCTCATATGTCTTTGAGATCTTTCTCGAACTAAACTATTAACGACCGAAAAAAGCCAACAACAATTGTTTTTTCAGAACATTTTGTACTCTACGAAATTTGCGCTATATATATATTTGCTCTATCTCTGTTGATTTTATCACTGTGGCTACTATACACGTCCGCAAATTTGTCGACATTAATGAGGACTTTAATTGAAGGAGGTATCAAAAAACGATTTTTGACTTTTTGATTCGAAATTTGGGCCTGAAATGGAATTTGCATTATCGAGCATTCAACTTGAGACATCCTGTATGTACAGTATGGGGAGAAACGACACACATTCTGGTGTTCTAGCGATGTCTGTTGGTCAGTACCGCGGAGTACACACATACACAGGCACACACAGACGCACACACAAACACGTAGTGATAGGCTCTTATTTTCGCTTGCGGAATTGACTCAATACCGGGTCAATGAACTATTGGCGGCAGCAGGATAGTGTGTATGTGTAAACATGTGTGAGAGCCGTAGGATAAGAGGAAAAGTTTTTTAAAGGCAAACTGTGAAATACATTCGATATTGGGATTTGCCTGAGAAAAGATTTTCGTTCGATCGATTCCGCGCATGAATATTCTTTGCATAAATCAATTAGGCGCAATAGTTCTTGATACGCATCAGTTTTATCAAAGTTGAGGAGGATAAAAAAAGAAGGCAGAAATAGAAATCCAAGTGAAACTCGCGCGGTGAGAGGTCCGTACTGAACGAAAAGTCTTGTGGTGAAAAAAAAAAAAACAAAAGAAAATGAAAAGCAAGCCGCGAAGGGAATACCGAGATACGTTCTCTCTGCTCATCTTCTTTTCCTCTTTAGCTAAGTGTGGCGTCCGCAATATATTTTTCCCGGCGCCGAAGACCAGTCTCGTTGATCTTCTCTCTCGCTTTGGGTGTGACAATTACACACGTGTGTACCAGAAAGTTTTGTCGTCAAGTTTATACGTAAAACACATTACACATACGATGTATACTCCATTTGCTCGCTTTCCCATGTGCCTTGCGACGAGAGGCCTCGATCTTTGACTCTCTTGATCGAAGAGAGCAAAATTTACACGGGCATGCAGTGTATACTGTTTGCGAGCATGCACATGTATATAAATACGAAAATGAAGTAATGAGAAAGAATTGTTTACTTTTTCGCACACTCTCCTGCAAAGTACTGATATTTCACAGAGCTTGCGATTATTTTTGCATTCTGGTGTCAGTTGCCTTCTCTCAAAATTCTCAGTGTTATGGGATACTTTTTTTTATTAAAAAATAAACAAGTTGTTGGAAAATAGAAATAGTAAGGTGGGGCATAGATAATAAATGTACAATTTATCTGTACTTTATTTGGACAACAACATATTAAATAAAAGTAAAAGGTACAAAAAGTAAAACTCCATGTCAGCAGGAAATGTCAACTAAAAAGTTTATAAAATCCCAACTTGAAAACTTGAGTCAAATTTGTTTGCCTCCAATTTCTATTTTTATTCACAGAAAATAATTCCTTCATAAGTCATTCTCAGATTAGAATTAATTTGTAATATATCAGATTTTTAGAAAGGAGACATTTATATACAGCATACTAGCTGTAACTCGCAGCTTTGCTCCCAAGATATTAGTGATTTCTTATAAACCAAATGTAATTTCTGTTGTATATAATGTAATGTAAGTACATACTGTGGCGTGCATTAGTTTCAGACCACCTTGCGATCAGCTTGCCATTGATAAGACAGCAGCGTCATCTATCGGTGACAAAATTATGGAGTCTGATTTTTTTTCAATGGAAATGTTAATTTTCCTGGGATGAATATTATCCTATCGCTTACCCCGTCACACGAACTACACACTTGCGAAATTCCGTAACGATTTGTTGATTGGTTGCAGACTCATTAGGTGATGAAAAAACTTTCAGATTAATAATATTAGTTAAGATTAGGATTAGGATGGGATTAGGGTGCGTAGACGCTCGTCATTTGATTGGTCAATCGAACAAACGACAACAGTGACAAAGCAATTGAAGTATGATTACGTGTGTGTTGTGAATGGTTTCATTCTGAAAATCAAAGACAATATGTGTTATTGCCAAAATCTTTTGTGGCAAAAGATCCTTCATAAACGATTTTTTCCCCCAAGTTTTCGCTACTTACCCACTTTCATCAGCATAATTCCAATTTTAACCAAATTTCTAACAGTTTAAATTAAATATTTTTATAGTCGTCGTTAACTTAATTATGTAACGTTGATACATATTTTAACGTGAACTAAATCATCGAAGTAATAATACTGCCATTACATTCGCTCATCGTATCTATGCTTTTTGTATCTATGATAACATGACGTCATTACTTTTTACTGAAATCTTATGGAATCTTGCGTTGATTGGATTATTAGCAGAAAAAAGTGGTTCCCATGGAGTTTTTTTTTTTTATTCCATTTCCGATTTCGACATTTTTTCGGGTTGATCATAAATTTTTATACGTTGGATCGCTGGCTAAAAACTCAAATACATGTCTTTGAAATAAATTTAGGGAAAAAAAAACTCTGAAAATAATATACCGCCCCCTCTCTGTTTGTCCGAATTGTGTATAAGTCGGTCGATTATAAATAAAAGTCCAACTCTGTTGTCGCTCCTGATCTACTTTTGTGGTGCAAGATTCAGCACTTTCATAACTGAAAGAGCGATCTCGTAGCGGTTCTCTCTCACTGGTATGGGCAAAACGCGTGCAAGACGGACATCTCTCTTGTGTCCGGGCTGGTAATATAAGAGGAATAATAAAAAAAAGCATGTATCGACGAGGGGGAATGAAGAGAAAAGGAGAGATGAGTGAAAAGATGCGATGGTGGCGCATCGCGAAAAGTCTTTTCTATTCAGGGGCCTTTCTCGATATATAAACGTGGACAGTGAGGAGATGCGTTCGTCAACCTTGGATGAGAAAGAGAAAGAGAGAGAGAGAGAGAGAGAGAAAAGATGGGCGCCACCTGTTAGTGAGAGATCGTTGAGCTTTCCAGTTCCCGGCGGAAAGATCGGAGGTTTCTCGATCTCTTCACGCGATTCTCGCTCTCATGATCTTTTTTCACAAAGATTTTGAGCGTAAGAGATATTTACACGGCCAAACGAAGTACTACACTTTGTAGCATAAATGAGGCCGAGTAGTCGATAGGTTGCGCACGCGCTCTCGATGTTGGTATGTTTGGGTTGATATTGGAAAATCGTTCTCAATCAGTAAGCCGATTGAATATGTACATCCAAGCTATGTCGATTAAAATTAAACCACATTAGTTGCCACATAGTTTGTTATAGACATGTAGTAGCCATCAATAAAATGTTCGAATAAAATTTCGATAAGATCGAAATTTTGTGGTATCTTTTAATAAGAAGATGAATCCGAGCGAAAACCGAGTGTCGATTAATAAAAGCCGGTAAGTGGAAGGGATAAGCCAATTTTTTAAGCGTCAATGACCTGGTAGAAGTCTTCTGACTGCTTCCAACATATTTCCCTTAATCTTCACGCGGAGATATACGATACTATGGAGAAGAATAGGTTTACAGTGCATCAGAGTCTCCCGATACAGATTTCGTAAACTTGAGTTGAATAGGGAATGATGACAATGAGTCGAGAAGCCTCGTTTCGCTTTTTTTGTGAGATAATGTCATGACGAGTTATTAAATATTGAAGTTTGACGAATCGACAGCACCCGACGACTAGAAAAATATCCGTGAGAGTAGCGTGTGGGTATCAGTGAGCTTCCCATCATGCCCTCAATAGTGGGGTAGAGGTATCGATGCAAATGTTTGGATATGCATGCATCGCGCCAGGAGAATCAAGTGGGGCGATCAATCGAACACTTTCATGTTTCAGCGAATCTAAAAATACTGAATATGGGATCAAAAATATAAATGATCATATGAATAATACGTATATGTAAAAATTTAGGATATGTCGGAGGCACATTTTTGCACAAAGATAAATGAGATATAAAAAAAGCCAATTTTTCACCCGCGCATTTTTATCTCAACTGAAAAGCTTTAGAAGCGGAGCAAAATCATATACAACTAAACTTGTAGCACATGAAACTTCTTGACATTAAGTCATCAATAGCACTTTTGGGACTTTTCAAAAACAGCATTAGATTCGTTAAATCGAAATCTGCACGTACACTTAAGTTTATGGTATGAATCATTCGTGAAGGGACATCTTATTTTAACTGGATAAAATCTTATACCTATATTTTGGAATGCGAGGTCAACGAATGGGCAAGCAGTGCAAAAGACAGAAGGTATGTTTATTTGTATCTATATATAGGTAAGAAGACGTCAGGGGTAAAAGTCGAGAATCGCGTTCGAAATGCTATATCTTATATAGCTCGTAGAAAGGATCGAGGACTCTTCCCTCTTCGGCACTCTCGGTGTGTGTTACTCGTAATATTGCCAGGTGAAAGCAGGGAGAGCTGTGCTCGTCCCGGGAAGGTGCTCTTTCTTAACTAGTCTTCGATTGAATCGTCCTCCGTGGACAAACCGCCCAGCCATATTTTTCCAGGAGATTTATTATTACAAACGAATAGATGAATTTGCAATAGATAAAAAATTGCAATATTCATTTCTAATTAATGTAAGAATGTCAAGATTCGCTACCGCGAATTGAGACAAGCACAATTTCACTCAAATGACCGATACGAAGTCATGTCAGCAATCTCAAATCGATGCTTCAAGTTGTTTTAGTGAATGAAACGCAGCTCATACTTCCACATTAAGAAAACAAAAATTGTTGACTGAAACGAATTTCGTTTCTTTCAACCAAAATATTCAGTTCGATATGAGCAACAAAATATTTTTGAGATAAGACTGAAATAATTTTTGAATGCTGCAACAAGTTAATGTTAATGCAATGAAATATCATTCAAATATACTAATTTATTTATTCATCCTAACGGTTACCGTTTAGACAATTTGATAATTAGGACTTGAACAAATATTTCATTAAACCAACTGAAAAGTATACGTAAGCAAATAAATGGTACCAGTTGTTAGAACAAAATCATTTGGCTCTGGTGATTTACTGGATTCACCTACAAGAAATTTTCATGATTTAGTTCAATGAACTAAATCATTTGTCATTCAATGAAAAAAATTGTTGGATCCACCATTTTTCGTCCGATAAAATCGGATTTAGTTCGATGAACATATTTTTTTACTTAGTGCAGTGGAATAACTGATTCCGACCCTGCCTCAGGAGAATCGATAATGCGCCTCCCAGGTTTTCTTCGACACTTTCTGCGATGTACGAGCATGCAATGATATTTTTCTCGTTATTTTAAACCACAATTAGGAATGTATACCCCGGATCTCTTAGAACAACTTGCAGCGGAGAAAAAAGTTTTTAAAGAGGAACGTTGAATATTTTTTCCTTGAACTGCCCTTTTTTGCTATGAGACTATCGATTCCTCCAAAATTATCGATAGGAATAATGTGGGCGCCTAGATTTGCGATCAGGTTCGCTGTTTTTCGTTCCAGGGACCTCAACCAAACAACATCTGATTTCGCTCCCTACGCACTTCTATAATAACATCGTTCCTCGATGTTAATAATTCTATAATAACATCGTTCCTCGATGTTAATAATTTTATAACAATGTCGTTTCTCGATATTATCATAGAAGTCCAGCGATTACTGGGTTCTGTGCCGACAGGATCAAGAATCACCGGAACAGATGAGAGAGTCATCGAGAAATTTCGAGGCCAACAATTTATAAAAAATATGAATAACAATTCACTCAAACAATAGTAATTTCGTGTTTTCGATATTATACATGTTCGTAAGTGACGGGTTTATACGCGTGTGTGTGTTTGCGTTCCACAAATTTATAAATGATCCTGCGTTAGCTTTTATGAAAATTTAGAATGGCATTGACGTCAAACAGGTGTAAATACGGTTTTTCGTCAACAATATTTTGAATATATTTATTTGAATAAATTTAAACGATAGATTAAAAATAAAACTCGATTGAAAATAAAATATTACAAACAATATGAAGTCATGGACGAGATTATCAGCAACTAAAAAAATTTGCACGTGTGTTTATGAAATCGATTATGGTTCATAAATTATTTCAAATTTTGAATTCATATACTGAAAAGTGCTCAGCGTATTTACTAAAGAAATCATTTATTAGTTATCTTTAATAAAAAAAAGGTAAGTGTTTCGGGCAATCTTCCTTTATATGCCCTCTTGAGCGGCATATAAATTAAGGCGGTCGTCTAGTGTGTCAGGTCAAAAAAATCGATTTTTTTTCATAAATCACATCTAAAACATATATGTAGAATACGTGGGTAAAAGGATTTTTCGAAATTCGAAGCCGTTAAAAAGTTACAGCCGTAAACCGGAGCAGGTATACGGAGCGCGCGATTATATACAATAACTTTCAAACGCGTTTTTCTCAAAACACGATTTTTTCAAACTGTTGCCATGATATCTCAAAAACTAGTTAATTGATTCTGCTCAAATTTATACAGCATCTTTAGTATATATATAACTACAAGTTGAACTAAAATAATTAAGATTGCTTCGTTAGTTTTCGTTTTACCAGTTAAATAGACCCCAAAAAAAAGTGCGAAAAATTGAATTTTTTTTCTAGAGCGTAAAAAAATATTATTTTTTTGGAATTCTGACTTTATTTTAGTTCCATGCAGAGCCTCGAGTCTCACAATTGGAATGGCGTTTGGTTTTTTGATTTCAGATAAGCAGAACGGCCGGAATCATGGCAGCAGTGGAGCACCTCTTTTTTTTATATGTGTTCCTGTTGGGCGATGTATCTCCGATTATAATAATTTATAAATTATTTTATTTTAATGGTTTGTCAAAAAAAAATTCCCCAAAAAAGCATTAAAAAAACAGCCTTCACACTAGACGACCGCTTTAATAGCTAACAATTTGTGAACGTGGCTTTTTAATCGAATGATTGTATTTTAGTTTTCATCAGACAAAAAAAAATTGTATTTTTTTTCTGGGCAGATGCATGTCTCACTTGACCCGCCTATGTCGCGTACATTTTCTTAATGAAGAAGATCGATTTCGAACCGCCGATATAAAACGAATTATTATCTGAGCCTTGTTCTTTGTATTTCATTTGACGTCAATGTCTGACAAGGCCACGCTATGTTAAAATTTCTGATAACTGAAAATCCATACGAAAATCATTCGAAAAGTTTAATGAGTTTGATTTTTACACGATGTTTACATACAGTTTGATGTTTATAATTTAAAGTTTCCGTATATCGAGTAATCATTTTGATACTTCCTAGGGTCTCCTGCTTATTATTACCAGGGCACAGCATTTTTGAAGGTATATTATTGAAATTGAAAATGAGCCGATCTGGAAGTGAATTTTTATCGTAATAATCGTCTTTTATCGAAAGTGTCATAATTTCGGAGCTAATTAATTTTTTTGAATCGCCCACACTTAGCAACAGTATCGATAACATTCTCATTACTTCGAAGCAGTGTTATAATAAATGGGGATCAAAAGTTGTTGGATAAGGGGTTTTTGGGGCGGACTGATTTTCGGAAGAGGCGTTAAATGCAATTCTAAAAAAACTTTATTTACAGTAGTGTTCGTTTAATCGTTCGATTGCATTTTGTGTATATTCCTCAGATCACGAGTAAATGTTTAAAAAACTGCTGCATTTTTTATCAAAACGTGTTGTATGGACTTGAGTGTTTTTATTTTCATCAACAAATGGTAATGTTTGAATAAATTGTATTCCACGCGGGCCTGGTGTTTCCAGTTTTCCTGGTTCTTTAGTTTCAATTCAATCACCAAAATTTTCTGGGGACTAGTCTTCAAAATAACTATAAATTTCCTAATTAACAAGGTCATCCCATGTGACAGCTATTTTTTTCGCTTTTTTTGGGAATTTTTTTTTTATGAACCATTAAAACACACTATCTTTAAATTTTTATCACACATTTATTAACATTTTTACAGTCCCTCAGAATTTTATCAAACAAAAATAACGAGTTGAATCAACTTTACACCGTTTGGAAGACACTCATGTGTTGGTTGATGGCTGCCATGATTCCGGAGGTTTTGCTCATCTAAAATCAAAAAATCAAGCGGCATTTTAATTTGTAATCCTGAGGCTATCGCTGGAACTAGAATAAGGTAAAAATATCGAAAATTGAATTTTTGGCACGGTTTTAAATGCTAAGTTCCAAGTTTCGTCATTTTTTTCGACTTTTAAAACCGTGCCAAAAATTCAATTTTCGATATTTTTACTTCACTCGAGTTCCAGCGATAGTCTCAGGGCTATAAATTAAAATGCCGTTTGATTTTTTGATTTCAGATGAGCAAAACCTCCGGAATCATGGCCGCCCTCAGCCAACACATGAGTGTCTTCCGAACGATGTAAAGTCGATTCAACTCGTTATTTTTGTTTGATAAAATTCTGAGGGACTGTAAAAATGTTAATATATGTGTTGTAAAAATTCAAAGATATTATGTTTTAATGGTTCATCAACAAAAATTCCCAAAAATGCGAAAAAAAAATAGCTGTCACATGGGATGACCCCGTTGATACAACCAAGAGGCCAGTGTCTCTGTTATGATCTCTTATATGCGTATCTAAGGAATTATTATTACAAAATTGCGGGCTTTTAAGGGTCTTTGGAAGAGAGAAAGAGAGGGCGATATACTTACCTCAGTTATATTAAAGGCCAAATTACAGAAAAAAGGCGCAGTGGAGAAGACCGGTTTTCTGCTGGGCTTCCATCGTAGCAAATGTTTTCGAGATATCCTAGCCACTGTCTTTTGAAAAAGACAGGACACTTATGGCAACTTTATGACTCAATACCTGGGAAAAAATTATTTTGCCTGAATATATATAATTATATGTGATTATATATGGAATTATATATAATCATGAATAATTAGATCTCACTTGATATATAGATCCACATGTGATTAGATATGATCAGATACGTCAAATATTGTCTCATATCTGAGTAGATATGAATTTATATATACATAAATATAAACTTATATTTAATTACATCTGAGAATATATATCTAATGTGGGCTTATATCTGAGTAAATATCAACATTTACAGTACAACCTCGATTTTTTACCCCTTGGGGAGAGGACTGGTAAAAAATCGGGGTTCAGCTCGGAGGTGTGGCTTGAGACGTTAGGGGAGGTGCGAACAGGAGCATGCGCGTAGCGGAAACGCTGCGTGGATTTTTCCACCACCTCTTTCGTAACACCAAACTCTTTTGCTATTGAGCACACTGAAATTTCATTGTCCAGTTTTTCCAGAATTGAAATTTTCTGGTGCAAAGATAACCGTTTCGTTTTTCCCTTTCCGGAAACGTTATTATTTGGGTCGATGTTTTCACCCATTTTTGCACTGCAACGTTTTGAGGTTATGATGAATAAAACCGCGCGTACTGACGGTGGCGTGTCAGACGACGGTAGTAGGGATAAACGACGCCCATAACCACTATTCCCCTAGCCAAACGATATTGGGTGGGGGCAAAGAATCAGGGGAATGGTAAAAAATCGAGGTGGTAAAAAATCGAGGTTGTACTGTATATGAGTAAATATTGATTTATATATGATTGTATCTGAGCACGTCGAACGATTATGCTCTCATCTCAATGCAAATATATATGATATCCGAGGATAGCTCAAATTTCATATCATATAATGGGTTAAAATCTGAATATCATATCATATAATGGGCTCAAATCTGAATAGATATAACCATATATAAAACAGTCACGTCACTTTCATTTTTGTGGTGCTGCAGAAATCCGCCAGAGGACCACGGTCGCTGCACTCTCGCATTAGCCAAGCGCCGACTGTGCGCTGATAACCCATTCATCCTATCGAACTTTATCATCCTCATTTACAATGAGCGATCACGTACACGGCTCAGTCCCGATTTACTCTCGATTCAGAGAGAAGAGGATCTATAAAACCCTAAGTTTCTAAATTTGAAGATATCATCAAATATCGAAACATTTCCATTATATCTAATATAGCATTTACGATCATATATACTTATACATGATAATACATCATTATATATTTATCATTATAAAATTGCATTCATGTATAATCATATCTGTTCATATATCAATAGATATGACAGTATATATGACGATATCCAATCATACATGATCAGAATTGGCCAATTTTTGGATCTGGTCATATATGGACAATCACATTTAATTAGATATGACTATATATAATTATTTTTCCTTGGGTATATTTACTCCGCGAATCCGAATATCGGCGTTGAACAAGTACCTCGAACGATAAGAACAGTATTCATTGAACACTGCCACGTTCGTTCTTAAGGGGTCAGTCCACTTTGAAAATTTCAAAAAATCGATTTTTTTACTGTTTTCGAAAGTACATACATTCAGAAATATTGTGTCAAAATTTTATGGAAATCCGAGCTCTCTAAGTATTGTTTTTTTTTTACCTTAGCGTTAGGACCTCATTTCGTCTACCTGAGCGTATAGCGCGCTCAAACGCGTTTTTCTCGAAACAACGTTTTCAAAATCTAGCTCTATCGTATCTCTAAAACTAATAAACCGATTCTCTTGAAATTGAACCACATATTGTAAACATGATTCGCAACAAGATGACCCTCGATGATTTCAAAATTTTGATTTTTACTCTTTTTTTTGTGAAAAACTGCGAAAAAACGCGTTTTTTTACCTTTTTCGTTTTTCATCTGCCATTTTTTTATTTTTTGATAAAACTTTATATCCGAGGGTCATTTTGTAGCTGGTGTCATACTGAATCTAATGGACTTTGATTTTTTTGTTTCAGACAAGCCGTTGCCGAGTTGTGATGGAGCTACCTAGCCCACCTATTTTTGAGGCGTTACGTTAAACTATAGTTTTTGTACTTAAAAATGAATAAAAATGAATTAAAAATTTTTTTTATGTATTTCAAGACTATTTATCAAGCCCAACAACTTTTATATTCATATCTTTTATAAAATCCTCAAAAAAAATCGCGAAAATAGCCTTTTTTCGTGGCTCCAAAGTGGACTGGCCCCTTAATTCAGAAAAATGGTATATTCTCGTTTCAATATTTATTAAAACCGAGTTCATAAACCTTGAAAATTGGAATATGATTTATTCAACCTCTAATTAAACTTGTTTTGCCGCTAACTTTAATTTTAAAAAATGGTTAAACTTTTTTTTAAATGTAAACCTTTAATTATTTTTGAAAATGAGTCGAAATACAGTGAAAATATCAGCTGAAACAGTTAATTAGGCACGTTTCGTATACGAGTTTTATCGTTTACAAATGTTCTACATAATTATCCGTTTTGAGGATCATACCCAGTGATAATTCACCGAATCGAACATTTCTTTTTGGGATTCATTTTTCAACCCTCTGAGCATTCGTAAGCGTTAACAAATTCCAGCATATTTGAGAATAGTCCAAGAATTTGGAACTCATCAAAACTGTGTGGGTTTTCCATTTCGAGCAGCAGGCGTTTGCTGCGCTTAACCAAAACATTTGCTCCGGGGTTAGATCAATTCCGGGTATCTTCTTTCCGCATTATTTCTGTCTACCCAACTTTTGTATGTTAGATATGTAATTTTGATACCTCCATTGTTGGAAATATTTTCACCTTACGTGTTGACACCCTGAGGTCAACACTGAGACAAAACAAGATAAATATAGTAGATTACCGATTATAACCTGCAGGAGATTGCTCGGAAAAGATTTGATACGCATACGGATGTAAATTTCGAGAACTTCACAACTTATAAGTATGCCGATATACTTTTTTAAGTATAATGAAACAGATTATTCTTAACGGCTGCCTACCGAATACTGGCGCTGCGGCTGGAAGACTGTTGACCCTAGCTACACAGGGAAATTCAAACCTTAGCTGAACGCGCCACTATTCCCATTGGACGCCAAGAACTTACTCCTTTTTCAACCTTGTTCAGCCAAAGTTGAAAGTAGCCTCATTTTGATCCTGAGTGGCCAGGGAGGGTAAAATTAAGAGACTTTAAATAATGTTCATTTTGAGGAATCTTCTAACTTTTTAAGAAGGTATAACAGAATTCAATGAGATACATACATGAAGTATCATTATCTGACAAATAATCAATTTTTAATATCTCGACTTTTTCTGGCATCTTACGTAATATTATTGCTCAATTCGGTACAACAAAATTTGGTTTATACAAACCCGCAGTTGAGTCCGAGTCGTTGCGAAGATCCATAAGTTCTTCCTTCTACGAGGGAAGGAGTATTATATGAAAGGAGTAGGGATAACTACAATACCATAAGCCAACGGGCCAGAGCTATTAATTTCCGGCCATTTTTATTTCCGAAACATAGATGCATCTTGAAATATTCAATAGATACATGAAAAATATACAAAAACATTAATCAAATTTGAGCTTTGACATACTAAGAAGAAAATAACCATACAAATCATGGAAACAAAGGAACAAAGGAAAATCATGGAACAAAATTTAAATCCAATGAATGTTCTGATAGTAGTAAAATGTTCTCATTAAAAATTCAAATAATAAATGGCACAAGTAAAATATTATGGTGCAATGTACTATTTTTTATATCTAGACAAATTTTGAGAAAAACGTCGTATTTTTTATTAAAAAAAAAAATTAATTTCCTTTTCAAAATGTTTGCCCATTGTCACAGCAATGTTATCATGCTACGTGATAAAAATTCCCATACAACTGTAAGAATCGCATGCAAAATACAATGTTACAATTGGACTCTCTTATCTTGTATCAATGTTACGAGATAATACTTCAACTGTAAATACTAAGAGTTGAATGTAATGTGTGAGAAGGGATTTAGAAATATTTTCCATTTCACCGACTAATCTTTTTTTGTTTTTTGTTTTTGTTTTTTTTTTTAATTTTTTAACTCAATTTTTAATCGAAACTAGAGAAATATATTGAAATGTTGCTAAGGCGTCCTCCTCATTTTTTTCAAGGCCCAAATTTCGGGAAATTACTTTTTTTATTGTAACACAAGGAAAACCACATTTTTCTATCACAATTTTCAGATGAAATTAGAAAATGAATATCTAGCTATCTGCTGGAGTCGCAGAGGGAACGTCCAGAAAATTGTTTAGAAGACTGTCATGTCTTCCTTTTTTCCAAGAATGGAAATGTACTTATCTCTGTTCGCTACCGCGAATCTATATTTTTCTTTCTAAAACTACTCTGTACCATTGAATCTAACGTACTACTAGTTTCATTCATTTGAAAAAATACTAAACAGTTCGTTTATTAAATATCCGCCGCCCCCTGGTGATCAGACTCATACTAATACCGATATTTTTTTATATTGATAAAATGTTGACGCAAGAAAAGTGCCCCAAAAGCACGGATTCCACAGTTATATCTCGTCACATCAGAATTTGAATGATCACATATTAAAATCACGTTTGAATCCGAAAGGTTCAGGAGTCTGTTCCTATCGTTTTATTCTTAAATTACTCTCTCTATTTTGGGTGTGTCGACGAGCGAGACTAAGACCCATGGTTCAAGGATCTTGCAAAAGAAAGTTTTCGGCTTAACCTGTTATACATAGCAGCGTTGAATACGAAATTCTTGTCGCAACGTCGGGTAATACGAAATTGAGTTTCAAACAAGACAAATTACATTATTTTTATAATGATGTAAAACTTGCTCAAAATATATTTCGAATTATTGTCTCTTTTTTCTTATTACTGATAAACAAATCTAGACGATTTCTAAATATTTATGAGATCGTCGGGTTTCCGTTTTTGATGAGTTAATATTTATTGTATACACACATGTATAAATTCATTAAATAATTCGTACTATATGATGCAGAACATATACGCCGTATATAAATATAAATTATATATATATATAATAGTTTATGCAATAAGAACAAATATTGGGATTTTTACCCCGGTTTTCGTATGTATAGTCACGGCATTCATAAAGGTGAGAAAGCAATATTAAACTGTCTCCAAAGAAGATGAATGCCGTGATTATGTCATGTTAAGGTTTTCTTTTCGCAGAGGGCCGTATTTTTTGAACGTATAAGTAGAGCCCTCCACATTTGTTCATAAATTAGGTTGGATTTTGTTTAAAAAAGCTGTAACCAATTATTAGTCCTAACTGTAAACAAAAATCGAAAATTTCAGCTTAATTGTGTAAATGATGAAACTTTTTTATATTTTTTGGAGAGCTACAAATGTCAACAACCGTTCTGTCAAACGGAGAAGCTGGACTTATTGTATTTGGTTAAAAAAAATAATGAAATATGAGTGAAAATACGTATAAAATATGCAGTGACCTTTGTAAAAATATGAGCCAATTTGTAACGGACAAAAACAAGAATAGCGTTAACATTATTATAAAAAGTGCCGAAGATAACATAACCTCTTGAACGTCATGGCTACGAAAAATCGTCTGTTGATCACATTATTACAAGTTCTATCGTGAATATTTTTTTTAAATATTCGTTATCTCTCTGTTTTTATCGTTGCTACGGAATATTTAGAATTTGATGTAACCATAGGACAGTTTATATTAATCATCTATCATTATTTGATGTGTGGATTATTAAATAGAAATGTGAGCAGCAGGTAATCTCCATAAAGTGTTGTATAAATTAGACGATTTTCAAAGTTATAATTCTCTTTTAAAAATTCGGTAACTTGGATCGATATTTTTCCAGTGGAATGGGATGTATTTTTACTTTCTTATTAAAAAAAATCTGTTAATTGGAAAATATTCGAGTTCGTGAAAGGAATAGCTTAAGAATAGCAACTATCTCTCTTCTGTGAATATAAAGGCTAAAATTTTTACTTTGTATGGTTCATAATGTGTAAAGAATATGTTGTTTTCGATATTTTTGTACCGGTATAGAAAATGCATTTGTTTGATACAATTAAGAACGTTTGAGTCAAGAAGAAAGCTGTAGACTCTAACCACCCCAACCACCCTTCCCCCATGCGGCTATGGCTAACTTATCCCCAACTGTATCGCTTTTGCCGAGGGAAAAAGGAAGCTGCAGAAAACCTAGCCGATATAGCCGGTACTTAACTAATGGCAATGCGAGTGCGCTCGAGCATGGCCACCAGAGAAGCTCAGGTAGGCACCTCCTCAGTTTTAATGCAATGAGCCAGGTAGTATGCGGATACAGAGTCTGATCTGTGCGATAAGAACAATCACGGAAGATACCCGAAGCCGAACACCAACCGCTCATGCATCACAGTCGGGCAGTCATTTATAAAGATGGAGTTTAAACAACCCGAGTCATTTATAAAGATGGAGTTTAAACAACCCGAGCCAGAAATCGAACCTAAGATTCGCGGCGTGTGAGCGCGAGCTCTCATTCACCGGGTCAACCCTTCCCCCAATTATTTATTTAGGCTAATTTAATTATAAAGACAATAACATATCATTTTCATCGTTCTCAATTTCCAATTACAATAAAAATATCATTAATCAAAAAGAACTATAAATCCCTGATAAATTCAGATAGAGATTGGAAATTATAGTTAACATGTGCGAGTGAATTTCAAGTTTCAAGAGGAAACTAATGTGAACAATACAACCGAGCGGTAAAAACACCGGCAGATGCCAATCAAGACGAGACGACAACGCGGAGCGTTTAAAAACTGAGTTAACGTTGAAAAAATATTAGTATGTGGTGAAAAAAGAGGAAACCTGAGATGAGTAGTCATGACGAGTGAAACAAAATTTAGCAACGGGTGTGGTGGGTTCTGAAAATAGTGAGTCCATTAAAATAGCGCATTCGAAGCTTCAACGGTTTTCGCGGCTGGTCAGATTTCTAACGTGCCGACGTATACCATTCACACGAGCACGATGTCAAGTTATCCGACGTTGGGATACCCGTCATTACCAAAGCATACGACGTTTATCCCTTTGAGTGCGCAAACGATCACAATGGTGACGCTAGTGATGTTAACCTCAAACAGGACTGGATTCGCGAACGATCACGTGATCCGGAATCAGATGCCTCCACCGAATTTTTTCACACTGAATATCTCGTCTACACCATTTGTGACGGAACAACAAACTATATTGAATATCCCAAGGCAAATGAAGGTGCAACAATTTGTATTTCAACAACAACACGCGGGTGGAATCAACACGTAGCGACATTTCACGCACCAATGATGTCAACGGAGATAAATCAGGTACCGGGGATGTCAACGGGAATGAATCGAGTACCATTCGATTAACGATTCCTGTTGCAAACCCTTATCCGCCGAGAGACTGATTCGAGCGTGATCGAGGCACAATAAATCACGAGAAACCAGCGCTGGGCGTGTCAACAGTATTAATTTGATAATCAATTACCTGAATTAAATGGAAATAAAAATTTGTGACCGGTCGTCGGTATGTGAATCACGATAATTGGGGAGCATGCCCCGGCTTGCGGATGGACAGAAAAGGCAACGACTTGTCATGCTTTGGTGAAGTTGACAGAAAGTGACAAAGTTTCGTATGATTAGATAGCTAATTAGATAGCACTGTAATTGCTATCGACCATCACATCAAGAACAGAAGCTTGTCAATTCGACAACTGCAGAGCCGACAAACTATGACATCAATGTTGATTCGAATTCGGTATATTCATTTCCAATTTTGATGGTGTATTTTGATGGTAACATCTCCTCCCACTCATTGACGACCAATTAGAACGATTAGCCGGATGCAGGTATTATGCGAACTTGGGTATGACCATGGGCTACTATCAAATACCTCTCGTCGGAGAATCTCAAGAATGGACAGCATCCGTTACGACAGACGGTCAATATATCAATTCACATGAGTTTTGTTTTGATTTAGCAAGAGCACCAGCGGTATTTCAAAGGATAATAAATACGAAGTTGGGCTACCGTATCGCTCAAGCGTACATCCACGACATTTCGATTCCTACGAGAAAGGTTGAGAAAGGCCTGAATCGTTTACAGCAGATACTGAAAGTCTTTCGCCGAGCAAGAATCAAGTTAAAACTAGCCAAATGCTATTTTTTTATAAATGGAAAAATAACGTTTATAGGATATGAATATTCCTCGGATTGATGAGTCCAGGCGTTTCATCCAGGGTTAGCGATTTATAAAAAATTCGAAGTTCATGTGGAACCAATACCAAGACGATGCGTTCCAGTTAGTAGGAACAAAACTATCTGAAAAATCTGAAAGTGCCGATTGAACGGTATACAAATGCTAGCAAAGAAGGACATGGAGCGGTCCTTCTGCAGAAGCACCATAGCAAGACGTTACGACATATTTGCAATGCGTGTAGGCAAACTGTAGAAAACGAACAAAAATATTACTCGTACGAATTGGAAACTCTTTCTACAGAGCCTGGGCTGACGAGAAATTCCGATCATATCCGAGGAGTTCACTATAATTACAGACTGTAATTGTGTTCGCAGCACATTTTCAAAGAAGGATTTCATACCGAGAATCGCACGATGGTGGTTACGTCTTCAAGAGTTTACGTTCACTGTAAATTATCGACCGGGTACGCAGATGTGTCATGCATATGCACTGAGCCGTGCACCGTGGGGACAACCCAAAGAAATTTAAGAAACTGATGGTTTGATGGTTCACACGCGAACCGTGGAGATCGATGATTGGTTATCCACATCGTGCTTGCCCGAAGTTACGCTCAATCATGGCGGAATGGTAGCAAGAAGACGGAAACTATACTCGTTTCGTTTCAGAAAATGGTCGACTTTCCAAATGCGAAGATAACGAAGACGGCGTAAAACTCAAGTGGGTAGTATCCTACAATGCGACGTTGTAGATACTTAAGAAAAACGACGACGACGTCAGAAACTTTTCAATAGATAAGACCTTAACGAAAATTGACGAGTTGTAGTGCTTTTCGAGATAGCATCGCTGTGAATTATTATCTAATATTTAATATGCAAAAGAACGATAAAATCGCATTCCGCATACTATATAGTTAATAACTTTTGTTCATGAATCAATAACGAAAATCGACTTGACCATTCTTCAAATAATAGTTTACTGCATCTCTTCTCGAACGTTCATCCAAATCGTTCGAATGGTTGTCGAAATTTTATATACACCGTTCCGAAGACCGTATCTCTACATTTCATGCAATAACTTCGTTTGAACTCTAATGGAGTTTTGTCCAATTTTTTCCAAATTAATAGAAATAAAAGAAACGACTCGAACTAAATAATAAGAAATCTTTTTACCGTTATTTATTGCTTCACGAAGAAATTTTGAAAACAATGGTATTCTTTCGCCTTTCATGGGTAATCTACTCCCTTGAAAGACTTTGTCTTGTTTTTTGGAGTATGCACACGACAAAGCAACTGACAGTTTGCAAGGAATTATATATAATTCACGTTCGAAACTCGACTGAAACAGCACAAGCAGATAAGTAGGTGGAATGTTACAATTGTATGATCATTCTCCGAGCTTGTAAGTATGACCTAAGATAACGATGGAAGTTAAGTGTATTAGCCACCTCGAAAGCCTCGAAAGCAGCATGCACTTCGTGAAGCCGATGGACTTCAATCCAATCACTTTCAACCCTCTTTTTATCGATATAAACGTGTATTTCTCGTACGTGCGATTTCTTTCAATAGAAACTTCGTTACACTTAAAAGGCTAATTATACAACTACACTGTAACTTGTCCAAGATAAACGTCGCAAATTGTTTGTACAATTCAGTTCTTAATTTATTTTATTGAATCTTACATTTCAATGATCTGCACCATTTATCAAGAAATTGTCAATCCGCTCGGTGATAATGTATTGAATTGCGAATTTTTGTACCCTGTTTTAAAACAGAATTTGTACAATGGTCCAATTAATCCGATAAGAAAACCGTCTTTTAAAATCAGTGACCGCGAAAAATCAATAAGCTTCCGGTGTTTGTTGCCTTTATCGTCTTTCCTGAAAAGGAAGTGGGTCTGAGCTATTATTGATCCTCATGGAATGATATATCTATGTATGATTAAAGATACACACATAAATTCCAAGAAAGCACGGATATGATCAACAACGAATCGCGAGCATGGATCTGACATTCTTGCTCTAATCTTAAATCACAACGGATTTCCTCAGTGATTTTATTGTTATGTTTTATATCGTTATTTCACATTTCTGGCTGATTGAGGTTTGTTACTTCTCCAGAATAAGCTTCGTTGAGCTTTCTTATTTCCTTTTGCAGAGACTTAATGCATTATTTACGAGAGCAGGTCAGGGACGTTCTAGAAGAAAGACAATAGCTGACTTTTTGCCTATCAAGGATGAATGTTTTTCGTGAAAAAACCTAACTAATAACTAAAAAGTGAATATCACTTTTTTCGCAAAAACGTTTAGTTCACCAATCGCTACAGTTTTCAGTAAAAATCCTTGCACGTATACTTTGCATACGAGAATCTCAGAGGTACTCGGTTGCGCTCTATGAGAAATCATGAAAAAAAAATCGAAAAATGCGATATTTTTAACAATTCCACTCACAATCACCAACTTTGGTGCAGATCTCCTTGTTAATGAAAAACAAATTTAAAAGATTTGTGGTGCAATTGGAAACTTGATATTCTGTAGAATTACAAAAAAGACAGTAATATTAAGTTTAATATAACGTATTTGAAACAATGTATCAATAGAGGCCGATTTAAGGCCTTATCCACACCCTTCCTTCCAATTTCCAGTTTTTTACATTATCAGTAATTTGTTATTCTGAGCGTATTTCAACGAAATAAAATATATTTTTTGACACCTCATTTGAAACGGACAAACCTGGCCCCAACAGGTAGATCCTTCGGTATATCGACACCAAGGTGAGGTTTTTCACGAGCCATTTTCGTCGAGTCATGAAAAGTCGTAAAATAATCTATTTCGATGACTATGCTTATTAGGGTAGTCCTTAATTAGGGTGTTCTTGAATTTGGACCTACGTACCCTTCAGAATAATTCGAAATAAATAAATAAAAATGTGTACCAAAGGATTTTTCTCAATATCAACAATTACCCGTGCCGCAAGGTGTGTCTTTTCCCCTATTTAAGGTAAATCGGTGACGGCTACGTGATCTTTACAGTACCTATTATAGATCAAAGTTTACAAATGCAAAATTGTCTTTGAAATTATAATATTATTATTTTCGAAATATAAACAGCGGAGAATGGATATTTTTATATGATTTTATTGTTCAAAAAATGTTTACTAATTGAAATTTAACGAGCGTAGTGGATTGTAAAACGTGTCATGGCCGTTACTGTCATCTGCCGAAACTATCAGTTTTGTTTATAACCTATATAGAGTATTTACACAAAGGAATTATGCAACGACAGAGATTTTGCCAGTTTACCTATTACCATTAATTCTATCGATATTTATCAAATACGGTAAAAACATTCAAGAACAAGAAATAAAAACACAGTCAAATTGGCAAACTGTCACGTCTGAAGGTATGTTCTAGCAGACGCTGAATACAGAGTTGCTAAGCGTTCTCGCGCTATTTCCCGTGTCATTCCTGTGGAAATCTCAATCATTTTACAACGAATAATTTTTTATTTTTTAGTCGATTTTCAACGGTAACGTCCAAAAATCCAAGCACTTTTATATTCAGGAATATTCGCGGAATACAGTGATCAATCTTTTATTACGAAATCTTGGAAGTACCAAATATAAAAATTCAATAAGTCTTGACGCGCATACGATTTTTCTATGCTCGTAGGGAGAAATGTCTGGAAACAGTCAATATTTACGAATTAAATACTACCAAACTAGATGGTAAATAGCGTTCAAGTTGAAAATATCAATTCATCTCGTATTTATGTGTAACTATAAAAATTGTCAGTCCTTCATCTTGGATGGCTCAAATTCGCCGATCTACCTTAAATAGCACGTGCTTTTGAGGTGCTTACACTTTATTTTTCTTTCCCTGCACATTCATTATTCTAAAAATATTTCATGCTTACAAATATGTTGAATACGGATGCAACAACGCATACGAACCTTCAAAAGTCATTAATTAATTATCATTACATTTAATCGTTACGTAAATGAACATAATACAAATTTTATTTTGCTAAAATCGCGCTTGGAGTAATTTATCATGTTATAATTACTCTGTTTTATCAATTATTCCTTGAAATTTCATAGCCCTCATAGCAAATTTCATCAGCTTTCGAATAAGCTTAGCCCCATTTTGATTGTATGCCAACTGACCGATTGGCAGGGTTGGTGAAAAAGTACAAAACAGCAACGTTGCCAGGTTGTCGAAAACTTGAAGTTTCGAACAAATAGGCACGATCGATGATACGTCATTGCAAAGAGTATCCTATACTATGAAAAATCCACCTCTGTTATTTTTCGTGCGACAATTCGAGGTCAAGATAAACCCGCTTTAAATAAAAATTGTTTTTCGATGATAGCTAAGGATCTAATTAGTCGAGTTTGGTCGGACTTCGCGCGACATCATTTTTCATAATCCCGTACAACCTGGTGAACTTACCTCCTTCAGGATATGTTTCTGAGGTATAGATCTTGAACCACTCGCAATGCACCAAAACGTTCCGATCAATTTTTGAAAATGAACTAACGATAAGCCGAATTTAGTATTGTAACTTATTTCAAGTTGCAGCTGACATTCCAACGGAAACAAGCACCCCCGATAGTCCCCAAGAGCTTGCGGGAAGAGATTGATTTCGCGTTTCGAAAAGAAGGTTCGATTTTTTGCATTCAACCCGTGCTTCGAAATGGGTAGAATCGAATCTTTTTTTCGAAACGCGAAAAAAGCACTCCTGATAGTCCCAGAGAGCCTACGAGAATGGGATTTCGCGTTTCGCAAAAACATTTCGAATTTTCGTGTTCAGCTCGTGCTTCAAAAAGGCTAAAATCTTACAACTTGGGATAAGTTGCAATGCTTAATTCAGCTTGGTTCATTTCCAAAGATCATTAATTTTCATTTACTTATGTATTAAACGTAATGATAATTAATTAATGACTTTGAACGATTCGTATGCGTTGTTGTATCCGTATACAATATATTTGTAAGCATGAAATATTTTTAGAATAATAAGTGTGCAGGGAACGAAAAAAAGAGTGCGAACACTTCAAAACCACGTGTTATATATTTAAATGGAGAAAAAGTCACATCTTGAGGCACGGGTAATTGTTGATATTGAGAAAAATGCTTCGGCATACATTTTCATTTATTTATTTCGAATCGTTCTGAGGGGTACGTAAGTCCAAATTCAAGAACACCCTAATTGAGGACCACCCTAATATTTATACTTTTGAATCGAATTTCAATAGCCTAAGTGAATGTGGTTAAGTTGATCCTGAATTTTCTCACCCGCTAATATTTACGCCGTTTGTTTGATTTTTCGTCTATTGAAGAATTATCAATAATGGAAAATTGTCTTGCCGCGTTAGTTGGTTTTAAATAACTGCAAAATAAATCTCTTTCAACGACCGAGAGTTTTCAAAAGAATTCTGATAGACTGAGGGAATAACGCGTTGTTCTCATCCCGAATTTCACCGTCGGTTAAAAGTTACAACTCTTCGTAATTTTTTTGTTTATTAGTGAAATTATGCGTTTCTCTACTAAAATTCAAATGTAACGTTATTCAAAATGTAGGCATATTTGTTAATATTATACTAGTATTAAAATAGAATGATTGTAAAGTTCAGACTCTGTAATAAAGATGCGGGCAAGGTTATGGGTGCAGCTAGCATAATACATGAACGGAGACAGTGATACGAATACATTTTTTTCCTCAAACTTAGTCTTTCCTGAGATTTCCGATAAAACAACCCTACCATCGGCAGTCGAACCAAAGGGCTGATTTTAATTTATTCACGTTACGAAAGATCCAGGTATAGACGTTTCACAAAGTGCGATTAAATCGTGTGAAATACATTTAGAAGGTATATAAATATCACGCCTCGCGGGTGTGAAAGTTACAACCGTTAAAAAATTAGAAGAGTGGAGGATTTTTTGGTTACCGTTTACTTCATAGATCGCCGAGGAATCCAATATATGCGAATGGGCGGGAGTGGAAAAAAGTCGAATAAATTTCACTTCTTACTTTTTCCGGGTTTCAGTTCATAATTCGTAAAATTTATGTCGTATACAACTGTATGGACGAGAAATACGAAAAGAATAAACTTAAGATATTACGTCTTGTTTTTTATATTCATTATTGGCAGTTGAGTACCCGTGAAAATATCGCAGCAACAATGAGTTGTATAATCCTTGATCTCTTCGTCGTATTACGACTGTCGAGAGATATTACGATTGTGCAAAATTCCCGAATTTTATTGGGTCATTCATAAATTCTTTTGATATCCTCAGAGAAATATGATGATATTTTGATCAAAAATAGAACATTTCGCCATTTTATTAATTGTTATTATACCCCAAGATAAGACATTATTTTTAAAACATTATTATTATTTTTTTAGTCAATTAAGCTTTCATGGTGTCAACGCGCGCGAGTACATATTTTTTATAGTCTATTAGAATTCCGCAGATTGCTCTGTACATTATGTTTAGAATGATATACGACACACGATATAGCTGATCTCGGCCGATTATTGAGATACTCCGTGTGTCTTTTTACAGGGCATAACGTGCATCCATTCTTTTATCCAAAATATTTGTTTGTTTTTCGAGAAAATCCCGATTCGCCGAAACAGCTTTTCGTCTCGCACTCAGGACAGTTTAGTCGAACTTTTGCCCACTCACAGTCATTTCACCTAAGAATATAAAACGCATGGAAAGAATCTTACAGGGAAAATTACTACATTGATATAACAGTATATGACGGTATCATCATAGAAAAGAAATTTACTATGGCTTTTCCTTTCAAAACATAGTACATTTTCCTTCCATTGCCCCATTCTATTAGATAATTCTCGATTGTAAAGGCGGTTTACGCCTTTGAGTCTGATGTAGAATGAGCGATTTGCTCATTATATTTGTCAAGCAGTCAGCTCACAATTTAGCCCATATTGAAATTGAGCGAAAATTCCTGCATACCGATTTTTCGCGTTTCACGTTTGTTAATATATAAGTCGCGAGAAAACGTTCAGAAAATAGTGGGGATCTAAGATTTCCACAAATTTCTCGGTGCTCAAGCATTTTTCAATATCTATGAGAATTGAGTAAGTAAAAGTTTTCGCGTGCATTGTATTGCTATGTTTTCAATGATAATATACTTTGGAAGACTGAGAATGAAAGTTATTTTGAAGAGAGACGAGGGTCACTACGGTCTATCGCAACAGATCTCGATTCTATATTCCTTTTGACCGATGGAGAATCTGCCACGAGAGAACCAAGGGATCGCTTTCATTCTGGATCGTACAAGTTTCGGTTTTCTACGTCGTGCAAAAGTCCATATATACCTATTTCCTGGAAGAACAGAACTATTTTGTTTTGGAATTCGATAACTCGAGGAACGAGAGGAGAGAGGGAAGGAGGGATGTTTGAATGAAAGAACGGAACGCCATAAGGTTTACGTGTACAAATGAAAGACGAATTCTTGGTCATTGGTCTCACGAGCATTTATTGATGTATCGTTTCGTGGAATTGCATCTTCGAATCTTTTCAGGCTGGCACGGAAAAAGACCTGCAGGTCGAACAGTTTAAAAATTTCTTCTGTGGAAAGTCTCCGTACTGCAATAATGTCGCATTTCATGGAATTTAAATGCATTCGGTGTTCTCTCATCAACAAAATCTTGGAAAAAAAGGTACATGATGTAGAATTTTATAGGTCAATGCTCTGACCGAAAAATTCCAGAAGCTCTGAACACATGTACCGTGAAAAACTATGTCGAAAATGCATCCATTTCAGTTTAAAAAACTATCCCTCCGTTAGGACTATCGTATAGTATAATTTTCAAATTTTAGTGTATTGACCATGCTCTCGATAAAAGTAATTTAAATAATAAATAAAACACATGCAATATATTCAATGAGCTTTGATTATTGAAATAATAGGAATACGATGAATAGTATGCGAAAGATGATGAGGCAATTGTAAATTTATTTGAGTTTAATTGGACCAAACGTAAATTTGTTGTTAACGAAAGGTAATCCACGCAACGCGACTGTGTGAACCCTATATTATGCTGATGCATGTAGAATGTGAATATATATGAAGACGCATGTACGAAAGAGAAAGGGAGGAACAGAGAGAGAGGGAGAGAGAGAGGTAGCTAACGCAACTTGGGAAACAGACGTCTCGCGTTTCGTATTCTCCACTACCTGATCCTCTTGAGATTCCATATTTTCAAGATAATCTCCGTTTTCGTCCGTTTCCGGTTCTATATTCCTGTATTTTATATCCGGTGGTGTTACTATTATGCGTTCCATTTGCCCAACTGCGTTGATGACTTCGAGACAAAATTTAGCATCGCTACGCTCTGCTTGAGAAACGTGGCCTAGCTGTGCGTGAAAAACGACGAAAAAGCAGGCAAAGATATAAAAGAAGAGAATGTGGCTAAGAAACACGATCCTTCCTTACTTCTTTTCTTCGGCTGGCTTTTTTCGCACATTATGCATGAGGATGAAAAAAATCTTTTGACTATATATGCAACACGCAATAGAATGTAAAACGCATTAAAAAATCGCAGCGAAAAATTTAATCGTGGGATACTTCGTGACAGTCAAGAATATAACTAGAGTTTTTGAAATTTTTTGCTTCCGTCTCATGGACAGTACAAACAGGGTCGCCATTTATTTGTTTTTCTTTCATTGAGGATTTTACCTCAAGAGGAAATTAATAACTTGCTGGATAAACGACAAGAATTGCCATTAGAGATTGTTTTCAAAAGAGTTTAAACAGGGCAGTAAATGGTTTATTCTACATGATCATTTTCTCAATTATTTTTCAATCGCTCGCAACGATTTTCTCCGTAAGATAACGAACCAAATAAATGGCCAATGGAAATTAAGATTGAAAAGGGAAATTAATATTGTTGCAAAAATATAGTGACTTGATTCTATAAATAATTAACGATTCGTGATCCTGATGAAAACATCGTCATGCTAATTCATTCGGGCGCTAATTCTCACGAATACGTTGACCTAAGTTGAAAGATCTTTCAAATTAAGAAAGCATGGTACACACGTGTGACAACGTAAAGATATCCTTCGCTTGTTAGAATTATGCCCTGGTAAGAGAAATCGAGCCAGACAGTATTTAGAATTATATAGAGAATTCGTGAATTTCGCCTTGAACCCGCGTGATCTTCTCGTGTCCTGTGTTCGCACGAGCGGCGGGATCATCGGAGGGTTAATATCCTTAGCAGCAGCACGTGTCGAGGATATTTCAGAATCCCCGCCACCCCTCTTACCTAACTATTTCTAGCCTGTAGCTCCTTACGAGAATTTATAATGATGTGTCAATGACTTTTGTCGAGACACAAAAAAAGATACTTATTTAGGAGAGGCGAGAATTAAAAAAAAACATACACAGACATACACACACTTGAAAACGATTGTTTTTTTCTTCGATCAATGAGATACAGATTTTCTTTAGTATATAGCGTACATGCGATCAGTAATATGCGACGTAATAAAAGGAGATTGAAAGATATGAAGAGCTCTGTGTTTTGAATCAGTAGAAACGAACGAATATCAGTTGGCTTTGTCCGTTTGCAAATAAGCAAATTCGAAGGACGAGTTCAAGAATCCATAGAGAGTTCGGCAGGCCCAACATAATTGCAATCACTTTTGGCACATCAATCGAGCCCAAACAAGTATATGTATTGTCTCTTTTAGTAAATCATCCTTGTTCAATATGTCTGAATAATTCTCGAGCTCCACTACTTTTCTTTTCTTCAATATTGCGCACCTATGTCAAAAGCGTTCATACGAAGTATCCGTCTCGGTCGTGCGTGAGTCGGACATGGAAAAGGACTTTTTCTCATGCAGCATGGTTTCCAACGCGGTCCTTGCTGTATCGGCGGTACGATGCAAATCTGCTTTGGCGAATTTGTTGGACATCGGAATCTTGCTGGGCATGATTCTGGAGGGCAAGGTCTCATAGGGCAACCCGACCCAGGTTGACAAGACTATTTAGCCAAATATTGTACACATCAAGATTGATATTCCCTTGATAACAGACGTAATTCATTTGATTTATTATCATAACCCTCCAACGCCACACTACAACTCGATTCCAGCACAAATCACTGGGTCTGCATGATTTAAAGGTTTCATTTGCTGATATTTCCAAACATAATTTACCATTTTAAACGTTTTTTTTTAATCGGTACTTGACACACTGAGAAAGTGGTATATGTGATTATAATTTTCATGTATTTTTTAGTTAGCGAGCTGTTAAAAAAAAATCCAATTTAAAAAAATTGTTTAAATATACAATCATGTTGTCGTATGAATCTCTTAAACTCAGTGTGGTGTTTAAGGGTTAATAAGATAGACTGTTGAACAAAACCACCTCACAGTAATTAGTAACAGTAATCCTCACAGTAAATGTATCCGGCTGCATATATATCTTTTAATAAATAAAAACATTCTAAAACTAATTAAAGTGTGCTCTGCATTCATTATTTAATAAAGGTTAAAGATTTATTAAAAATTATCTTTTCAATCCGTCTTATTTCACGTTATATATTTTGAAAATAGCAGAAAAATTATGCCAAAATAGGGTTTCAGTCAAAGTTAAAAATAAAGCAGTTCAAAAACATACTCTTCAATCATTCGTTTACTTAAAGGGAATGCCTGTTAGCGTTGCTACGCAACTAAATGGCAGTTTGATGGCAGCGTTGAAACAGGTGATATTTTTTGCCTGAAAAGCAATTTTTATATTGAAATTTGCCATCTTTCATGTATGTTTCAAAACTATTTCTCACCACAACGCATTCTTTTTGTTATTTAGCTTTTAGCGTATGATTACCAAAATATTCAAAGCACAATTTTTATTTGAAACAATACAAACGTCGGATAGCACAATTTCAGTCATGAAAAGATATTAGAATTAAACAAAATAAAACAAATTAATGCAAACGAAAAATGTCCTTACCATGTTTCACAAATTTCGTCCACAATTTGAAAGCTTCTCTCTCTTAAATCCTGTCTCCTCGATCTCTCTCTCTCTCTCTCTCTCTCGCGGTTGCGCTAACAGATCGGAGAAATCGGCGTTGCGAAGGTCCTCATGATTTTTCCTCTCGACAGACGAACAAATTTAATTTCGGCGTCAGAAATACTACACGATAATTTCGCTTTCAGACCTTTTTGTCTGTGTATGTGACTGCGTTACATGATGAATCCGAATTGGAACGTGGTCGGTTTTTGTGTGTTGACAGCAGGCGAA
Organism: Rhimphoctona megacephalus; assembly: GCA_963989365.1. NCBI lineage: Eukaryota > Metazoa > Arthropoda > Insecta > Hymenoptera > Ichneumonidae > Rhimphoctona > Rhimphoctona megacephalus. Next base: position 33,673,176 of record OZ022415.1, on the reverse strand, counting down.
ACAGTCCGGGAATCACGACAGGTCCGTGCTCGCATGTTTCTCAATAGACGATCGCTAATCGAGCTCGTTTATTTTTTATTTGCAAATTTCGTGTGTTCCCATATTAATTGTTTGGAAATCTCGAATATGAGCGTTTACTCGACGTACAGAAAATTTCGCGAACCACTTAATTATCTCTCAATCCTGTAAAGCTGTTCTAATAAAATGTTTATCTTATACTGTATTGATGAATTACTGTATGAATTAACATACTTTCGTTCAACCGATTTATATTCCAAGGATCGCTGCACATAAAAATGGAAATGGCAATCATAATCGATCCGAATATTATATAAATAATGAACATTGCAAAATACTCTTAACCAGTTCCTCTCCGTTATAATTATTTTTCATAATGTTCACAATGCCAAATAATTCGCCAGTGTATGTAAATTTGCAAAAATTATGTCGACGTGTTTATTTGCGCGGGAGTTTCCAAAAGTAAAGAGTGGGCTGGTGAACCAAAGAAAGAGAGAGAGAGAGAGAGAGAGAGAGAGAGAGAGAGAGAGAGAGAGAGAGAGAGAGAGAGAAAGAGAGAGAGAGAGAGAGAGAGAGAGAGAGAGAAAGAGAGAGAGAGAGAGAGAGAGAGAGAGAGAGAGAGAGAGAGGGAGAGAGAGGAAGGAGCAGAAGAAAAAGAGCAAGATTGGCCTGACCTGCATTAACATTCCGTGTGTTGCGCGCGGCGCAATTCGGTGGTTATATAGGTACTAACAGAGAGCCGGTGAGTACGTCCGTTCCAAAAGAACCTTGGCTTCGAAACACCGAAACACAGATTTAACGACGATCCCGATCTTCTCTCTCTCTCTCTCTCTCTCTCTCTCTCTCTCTTTCTCTCTTCTCTTCTCTTCTCTTCGCTTCATTTCTCTTTTCTTCTCTTGTCTTCTCTTCCAAGCGAAGTGTGAAATTGTACGTTAGAAGTACGTTAGGTTTATAAGAAATTGTAGTTATAATATATATGCATCAAACAGTTTTTATCCAATTCAAAAGACTTAAACGTCCGATACGATATTTCGATCAGATAGAATTCACTCGTCATCTATTAGAAGTCCAAAAATATTTAGTCTAAGTTGAGGGTGGCCCATTGTAGCATTTAGTTATTTTCAAATTTATAGACTAATGAATCCTAATTTTTTATTTGTTATGTTTGTGGGAGTTGGGGCTCTCGGTCGCAAAGAAAACTGTTGCTCACTCACAGACTTGTTAAAATGACTATACCGGTAGAATCTTGCGGTTGCGTAAAGAATGATGGAATGAATATCTGCTTTCGATCCCCCGCTGGCGATTTCAAACGTGTGTTTGAAATGACGTAAATTTGTCGATGATTCGTAATTTTTGTGGATGAATCCAAATTCGCAACGCCGATCGAAAGAGAACGCTGTGTAAATTGTTAATACATGTGAGCTTGTATGTGAATGTGTTTTTCGTACATCGAAATGGGCCCAAGGTTATTATATTCGTAGTGACAGGCGAAATGCCCAGATACATACGATTATACCATGTGACTATATATACGAATGTATATATTACGAGTGCAGAACGCGTGTCATCATTTAATCAGCGACTTTGCGTTCGATAGTTGATTCTCTTCATCTCGATAACATGAACAGCTATAAATAGCACCAAGATTCTTCTTTGCTGCATTTTTTCAGGCGAAATTAACTTAACGCGATAACTCTTAGATTTGACTTAATCTAAATCAATGTGGCATACACTTTTGGCAATTCTTACATAATGAGACATACTAAGAAATCGAAAAAATAGTTATACCTTTAATAGAAACCTCATGCATCTTTTTACTCATACCAGAGGGCCATCGAAAAATTTACGTCACACCCTAACTACCTTAAGATTGTTGCAGATAATAATTCATATACGGTATATTTTCTTTCATTTATGTTCAAGTAAGTCTATATGCGTAAGTAAGTCTATATGCATGAATATATGATAGTTCAAGTAAGTCTATATGCATGAAAAAAGCGGTCAAAAACCTTTTTTTCCTTTCTCAAAACATGTTTTGAAAGGTGCGGCTGCGACGTAAAAAAAATCGATCGATTCATCGATATTTAACGGAAAATGGTCAATCTTTGGTACCAAGAGAGAAGAACACGACGATCAGACAAACAGAGAGCTATGGGGGCGATGCCTCGAACTCTCGTGAGACTGAGAGCGTTTTTGCTGAGAGTTCTCCCTATCATTCTCTCTCTCTCTCTCTCTCTCTCTCTCTCTCTCTCTCTCTCTCTCTCTCTCTCTCTCTCTCTCTCTTCTCTCTCTCTCTCTCTCTCTCTCTCTCTCTCTCTCTCTCTCTCTCTCTCTCTCTCTCACACACGCTTGTTATAGTCAGCACCTCGCTTAAAGCGCAAAGAGACGGGAAAGGAAAGAGAGAGAAAGGATGCGAGAGTAAAACACACGTCGCCGGAGTCGGTGGCCGCGCTCGAGGTCTTCGGGCAGATTCTGATGTGCGTCACACAACCATCAGAAGAATCTCGTGGGATCATTGCGACGACGACGACAACGACGACGACGACGATGATGACAACGGTGACAACGACGACGACAACGGTGACAGCAACGACGACAATGGTGACAGCAACGTCGACGAATCACAACGAGGGTGTATACTAGCAATGACGAAGACGAAGACATCAACCAATTCCCCCGGTTAGAGATAAAGATTAACCATAATCATTATTTCCCCAAAACATACTAATCAACACAGATGCACGCTCGTACTATTACTTTCGTTTTTTTATCCTCTCTATTTTTTATTCTAATAAGATATATGAATAAGGTTTTCGCAGAAATAATTATCGTGAGTTCAAATCCTAGACCGAAAGGTTCCATGGAAAAATATTGTAAGCTCTGTCTCTTGCTATTCTAATTAAAAGCACATGCTATTTGTGCTGCGGGAATTTCAAAGTTTTTCTTGATAAATCTTTTACGAAAACACCAACGACAGGGAATATGTTTGCTTCTTTTCTGCCACTAATGCTTATTAAATACAGTTTACCGATGATCAAAAAATGGCAATCGTTCCAATGAAAAACATTATTAGTAAAAGTGTATTTTTTATTATATGTATTCATTTGGTTTTGTCGCTATCATTATTTTCATACTTATGATAATCAGATGTCATGCTCAATCAACACTGAACTCGCTGTTACCAGACGAAAATGAATGAAAATGAGAATGAACGTCGTATAAAAGCTTCCTTCTGAATTAGTTCATCGCTCACTGTTGATCATTGAACTTTTCAGAGAAGATATCATCGTGAGACTGTCCTGAGAAATGGAGAACCCACGAGCTTATTAGTAAAAAGGCTTTAAACTGCACCAAAAAAGCGAGCATCAAATCCAAAATAACATTTGGATTTTTTTGAGAATATAACTAGGCTTCAATTCAAATTTTTCTCACTTAGTCATTAAGAAGGCCCTTCAAATTTAATAAATACCATAGAATTGAATTTTCATGACGTATATTGATAGATCACTGGAAAATTAGTATATTACGATGATGAAATCCTAGTAGGACGTATAATTTGTCATACAAAGTATTCGATTTTAATATAACCACATAAAATATTTACCGAAATGTGCATTGTTCCCCAAAATGTTTATTATAAAATGCATACTATTCCGAGGAGATATAGTAGTGTGCGAACGAGTATCGTCCGGCTGGAGCCTCCTCCGATTCTGAAACATTACGGCGACCTTTGTGTTTTTTCTCTGAGGATATACTTTTTCATCAGGTTGATGTGTAGCACCAAAGAAATTGTATCGATCCATAATACTACACCCTATGACCTATAGTACAAATGTCAGGTTTTCCAAGGTTATTCAACATCCTTAATAGCCAGCTTGGGTGGTTATCGTGAGACGTCACAAAAGGTCGACATTTTTTTAAACCACTTCTGATGAGTAGGGTTGACGATGATGACTGATAACTAATAACGACCAAAAATTTGGTCGTTACAAAAGTCAATACTTTTTTAGTGTCCTATACACCTATTTGAAAAAATGATAACTCATCTGCTGCCTTTGATGCAACGCATATTTCGGGAAACATATTTGCATTGAAATATTCAAATGGGACCGATGCATGCACGAAACATTATCATGTTTGTTTGATGATAGGACATTAAATACACAAGATTGGATTATTTAATGTTCAATATCTTTTATTTATCCTGATTAAATATATAGGGTAAACATTCCAGGAACTTACGATGGACAAATAAAGCTCTTGGTTAAATTCATAAATTTCCATCCATTCCAGCAGTGTCATTGTCATTTGCCTGAATCACAATTACAAACAATATAAATTAAACAGATGCTAATCGAAGGATTAGTATCTAGAATTTATCATAACACGTGTCATAACATCAAGGAGTCATAACACGTGTAGGTTAATGTATTCTTGAAATATGACGTAAAGAAAAAACCTTGTTTTTATTTTTCACAACTGAAATTCATGATGATTAGGATAATTAATATTTCACGTGGTAATGAAATTCTGTTTTCTTCCCCACATAGACCAATGACGTTGATGATAATTTGTAGAATGTTGATAGGGCTCGAGTGACGCACTTAGTTCGATAAAAAAAAATAACTATTTCAAAGAACCTTTGATATATAATCTCGAGGCCGATCGGTGTATATATATATACACATATATATCTGTGTCCAGAGTAAAAGAACGACGTCGAATATCAGCACACAGATCCGGAGGAATTCTAAGGCGCCTCTTGGAAATGAGAAAAGGTGGAAGAATACAAGAGATGAGTCGCCCGCATTCAGGGTGAATCAGTGCAAAGGAACCTAACCAGTCTCCATCTCCACATCTTGCATTAGTATATATCTATATAACGTATATATACATAATGGCAGATACCCTGTACCCTGGACCTGGAAGGATACCTTGTACCTTTGTGAACCCATTCGAGTGGTTTTCTTTCTCCTCCTCTGCGTGCACCGGGAGACAAGGATAAACGACGATGAACGAAGGATGCAAAGGCGGGGCTAAGAAAATTACTCTCACCGCCACTGATTCATGAAATGGAAGCTTCTAGAATGAATCTCGATTCTGGAGAGAGGTGGAAGAGAGTAGAGGGTGCTGGCAAGTTGCTCCAAGTGGATGACCCTTCCGATCGTTATAAAACTCGGTAGGGTAATATTCTCATTAAATTTAGACTTTTTATTACCAAGGTTTATTACATAGACTCGAGTTATTCATGGCGTCTTGGCTTGTAACTTAAGAACTGTCATTGACTCGCTTAACGTGTCAGGTGTAGCGCATCTTCAAAGAATTCTGCACGTGACTTAGCGTTTTTATTCAACAACTTTATTGATTGTTATTTTTTTTTAAAGGGCGAATCATCGTCTTGTCGTGAAAATAATCAGAGGTAAATAAATATATAACCAAACATGGGATGCACGTACATGTACACACCCTCAAACATGCTGATGCGCGCGGGCGTACACGTGCATCCATGCAGGTACGCACGCACTCGCATCCGTCCCACCATCCTGCACATCCCACGTTTCTACACGCACATCAAGCATGTCCAATGCCCCCATTCTGACGGTTTATTTTAAGATGAGTTAAGCCTCCTACTCAGTACGTTACTTTATAAACATTTTAATTTATGCTTAAACCTTTTAATAAAATTTATGAACACGTTTTTGATGCAATCCATTAATCGACAAAAAAGAGATTCCCCTGGGATTTTTTTTTACAGTAGAGTTGCAAGAGTGTGTAAAAGTTATGACGATAGCTCTCGGTTTCTTCAATTCTGCAAATATTTTCATTTTTACCTTCTTTCCAGTGGGACCTTGAATGTTCGATGTTTCTCGATGTTTCGGCACGGTTATTCTCAATAACGTTCTCGTGTACGGAGTAAACAGTTTGAATTTGCAGCTTTTCATCTTTCTTACGTTTCGCAACTTCATTAAAATCGCGGTTTTTCCCAGTTGTTGTTTTACAAAAATATTCGCCAAGGTCACGATCCAGATGGGTCACGAACCTGCTTGTTTGTGCTTAAGAAAAACCCTCTTACTTACGAGATTGTTTACCAATGTTTAGAGTACCCTCCAGGCAGAGCAAACTGAAGAAAAATAGATAGCGAGGGGGAGTTCGACAGATGAGCCAGCGGTAAATGTATGTGGTAGAAGAACATGGGCGTACAAATATATATATTATATATTCAATCGCGTTCGTAAATGATCATCGGCCATGCAACCTTGACTCTCTGTGGCTAACGTCGTACGGCACCACGAATTCAAAGCTCTTTGCTTGTTTATTTTGTCGGAGGCGCTCCTTGCGTTCTCACATTCTTCAACGTTTTGCAAGTGGTCCTTGCCCCTGTTGACAACGGAACGTGCACGCGTCTTTCGATATTTTTATTTCTTCTTCTTGTTTTCTTCACTTCTTATTTCACGATTTTGTTTGCTCTTTTCTTAATCAACCCATGCGTCACAAGGTGATCCGATAAAGGCTCGCATTCGTATATGACCTTGGTTATTTTTGCACGTGCCAATTTTCACCTCGTTAATCCTTGCATATGCTCATTAATTCTGGCGATTTTGGTCATTTTGAACTTTCTTTTTTCTTTTCTTTTTTCAACCCGCTACAAAAGATATTTCGTTCTCACGTAAACACTCTTTCGAGATCTTTTTGACAAAAATAGTATTTCGAATGATTGTACCGTATATTCATATAAAAAATGACAGAGAGACATTTTCCAGCTGCTGTTCTTCACTTTCCCTCAACAAGTTCGCTGAATTTATCATCATGAAAATTGAGTCGGCGTTGACGTTTGAGATTTTGATGGAGCCGTTTTAATCAAATGGACTTTGTATTTCCTTGATGCTACTTCAAGATGCCATGCGAAAAAGGGGGCCCCAAACAGAGTTGTTTTCAGTTTAACTATTCATTTTTTTTATAGTATTTATTATCGCTGTACTTATGATTTCTAATCAATAAAACTGTTCAAATCATTTGATTGGATTGACACTTGAAATTATACATGTGGTAAAATTTTTCATCGCGCAATCAACGTTTAGATTATAAGTATCGCAAAATTAGTCAAAGTTTTTCTAAGAATTTTCGCACAAATGTAAAAAATGTTCAACATCTTGAAATCATGGATTTTTTGTTTTAAACTGAAAAAAGAGACAATGGTTAATAATTTATTTGCTATTCTTTTCGCAAAGTACAGAACAAAACGAGAACTTCCAAAAAAAAACGTTTTATTTGGTCCATTTTTCGGAAAGTTACGGCCATTTGAAAAAGAAAAAAACATCGATTTTGAGAAAAAATCATATCTCATAAATGGATGGAAAAAAATTGAATCAAATCAAGAGAGGTTCTCTCAATGGCTACAACATATGACGTAGAATGCCCCACAAATACATCTATAAATAGTTGTATCACAATTAAAATAAAGACCTTAAAACTCATTGGTCAGAGTGAACACGTTATGGACTACTCGTAAAACAAGCTCGTGGCGACTGACCGGCAAATCACCATCGACGTCGTAATTTGCGTACTACTCAATAGTGTTCACCAATAGATCATCAGATAACGCCTGCCTAACGAACTTCCCAAAACGACTAGTTTATTTTTTGTCTAAAATAAAATCTTATGACTATGAGTTATTTAAAAATCTTTTAATCCAAATTCTAAGATTGACTCTACTCTTTATGACTAATTAATGAGTGGAAATACACGATTAGTGGACTCGAAACATGTTGTCGATGTTTGTCTCGCTATTTTAGTAAATCGTCGATAAAGATTCGTTCATAAAATAAATCCGTAAAGTCATATTATTATTGAACATCAGAGAAGTTCAGTCAAAATTATCCATTTTTCAATAAAGTGCGTAAATATTTAAGAAATAGCCTAATTGCTTTCCTTTTTCTGTAACTTGATTGATGTCCTTTTTCTGTAACAATAAAAACTAGCACTAGTGTATAAAAAGTCAAGAAAAATTCAGTAATTAATAACATTATTAGGAACAACACTGGAAGCAATTGGAGTAGGTTAACCGAAAACGTTGTGAGCTGTCTCTTATTACAGTGCTTACGAAATACGTTCTTTCGCGATTGGAATTCTTAACGAAAAGTTGGAGCGATCGATTGGTCATCTTCAAGATTTTGTTTTTTTTCTTATTTCATAGAAAGTGATATCTGCTCATGGTATCGAAGAATGAAGAAACAGGCAGCTACAAGTGACGAAGGCCGCACGAGCATGGAATTCTCACGATTGAGACTCATGGGAGAGGAATAAAAGAGACGGAATGAGGAGGGCTATGACCCGTGTTACTTACTACTTTACTATATCGTTTACACGGAGGAGAGCGATAGTGTATCTGCGTAGAGTTTCCGTCAGCTCGGACTCGCGAGAAGCTGTGACGCAATTACGATCTTCTGCCGTCTGGTCATATTCATTTATATATACGCGCGCGCACACACATATATGTAAACATGAGGTATTTTATGGAAAATCTTCATTTCAAAACCCGAATCCCTTCGGATTCGTACGAATTCTCTATGGGTTTTTTCCCATGTCAAAAACAGACTCGTATTTCGGAAGTTTTTAATTTGCCTATTTTTTTATTGCCGTACTCAAACAGTCGGAAATTATGAATACTGCAACAACAAAAATTCCAAATAGTTTTTTTACATAGCCTCGAATGTACTGGAAACAAAAATAGACCGTACCTTGACAGGAAGATATTTTTCTTCTTTTCAATTTATTAAAAAAAAAAACGAATTTCCCCTGAAAAAATCCGTTTTTATTTTTTGATTTTATTTCTTTCAAAGCGTGGTTAATACTCATGATTCCAAAGGTATCACAGTTTAAGGCCATAAGAACTGAGGGAAAATTAAAACATTCAATTACCTGTACAAATCGAATAAATGGCAACTTGTTCCTCTCACTTTCTGAATTCGGACTGCGATCTACGGGAGATCGACTAATAACCTTTTTATTCCATTTTTAATGAATTAGCAGGGAAACAATAGAATTTCACTTTTTTTAAATGGGTTCTTTTCAAAGAATCCATTGCCATATTTTATTCCTATTTCCTTCAAAAATAACGTAACATTTCGAAGTTTTCAATTGGAAGTTCAGAGTCCTATTGCTGCTGAACAAGTTCATACAGCTGCAATTTCTAGAATAAAAAGTCGATCCACTTTGAAAATGTCATACCTTTACCTCGAGTTCAGTGAATAAGGCCAAAAAGCTCATTGCCTTACAAAAGGTGGGATAGAGACCATTTTTCGATACGTTGTTTAGGACTGGATCCTAATGAGAAATCAAAGAGTGCTATTTTGGAGATGGAAGGCATAAGCCTCCCCTGCTTTTTTCATAATAGCTCCACAACGGATTGATAACGAAAAAACTGTCTATATTAAAGTTCAAGAAGACAAAATTTCTTACTTTTTTTGTATTAATACATTTTTTGAATGTCTAATATGTAACGAGTTACAGCGGTGCAAAGATGAACATTTTCCCAAAAAGTCGTCATTTATTTAGCATTTCTTGATATTCGTTAGATAATTACAGGGTGTCTCGAAAACCTTACGAATGCTGACGGACCAGTTCATGATCGACCAGAGTAACTATATTTAACTTCGCCATGGTGATATTTCACATGTCACAGCTCCACATATTGGTATTTTGGAGTTCTGATTTTTGTGTTTCAAAATATTAGTGATATTGCTACGATTTTTACAAAAAAAATCGTTTTTTTCTCTCTCTTTTCGAATTTTTTTTTCTTGTGAAGCCTTACACACACTTGCCCGCTTGCGAAGCCTGATCTGTCTCTAAATTTTATACCTTTCAGAAGTTCTACCTTTGATTTTAACACAAAAATCTTGAAGTTTTATGCAGTGAAAATATTTTTTTGAAAATTGATTTTTCAAACATTATTAGCGGAGGATACCCTTAAAGTTTTCACTCGCTCGGAACCCCTGAATACTGCCTGTAAAATCTATACTTTTCGGAATTTCGACTTGAACTGTTATTCTATGAAAACATTTTCAAAAAACGATTTTTAAAAAATTTTCACGCAAGGGTACGTTTAATACGTTGTTCCTTTCGGATAATTCAAGATGTCTTTAAAATAAAAAAAATCGATGTATTGACATTTGTTGATATCTTGATTAAAGAAAAAGTGAGTGCGGCCTCCGAATATTTTCAAAGTTTCCGAAATCAAAATAAAAAAAAAAATTTGAAGCACCTTCAATTTGAAGAAGAAGAAAAAAAACCTTTGAAGCACGTGCGATAAAAATCCAAAAATTTACATAAGAATTCCTTTCCATAAGTGATAAAAGAAAAAATACGGCAAAATAGAAAATGATCAGGGTCATGGATTAAGCGATTCGGGATGGAATGCCCCAAATTTGTTAATCCCAAAAACTATTAACACTTATTCACGATCGCATATGGTAAAGACGCGATTTTTTATATCCTATTACGATTTCGTTGGGCTCAAACAATTTGATGGAGCTAAAAATCGGATAATTACTTATAGAAAAAAGGTGCAAGAATTTCCCGCGTGAATATTGTTTGAATGATAATCAACCGCAAATTTGTCGTCGTCCACAATGTAATTATCAAATTTTCTGATTCTTCGAAATGAACAAGTTTTTTACGTAAATGGAATATAAAACATCATATTTTCCAATAAATACGGTGTCGAAGCTTTGACAAGTATTTTATCGATCTGTACATAGAAAATACGTAATTCGTGCGCTTTGGGATTTTTTTTTTTTTAATTCCTGATCATATCTACTACTCTTCTTCCGAAATAAAATCTAACAAACAATAAATGAGTACATAAATACGAAAAAAAGAGAGAAACAGACACTTGTTCCGAGGTTTTCGACCTCGTTGAATTGCAATCAGTGTTCGTATCATACCACAATATTTTACGCAGATATCGCGGACGGTGAGAACTAAAAAACTGTTATATAGACATATATATATATATATATATATATATATATATATATATGTATTAGCCAGGGGTCGTTTCCCCCATCGCTGACAGGATTATTCTCCGTAATTTCGATTCACATGCAAACGTCACGTGATATCCTCGATGGCTCTCATGTAACTACGTTTTACTAATATATATATATATAAAAATTTGAAAAATGCAATGAGAGAAAAAAGGTAACAAAATGCAAATGAAAGAACGCTGGGCCGGTGATGCGGAAATCCGAGACGAATAGGAAGCGACGTTGCTTGCGGAGGTCTCGGGTCTACTGCCCCGAGATAGTTATGCCAGGTGTCATAAGTATCTCTTTCACATCGCAATATATATATACATGCATTTTGTGTGTATGTGACGCTCAGATTATGTTTGTACAGACACTATTTCGCGTTTTTTTCTTGACGCTCTTGCTGAATGGCATTTTATTTAAACATTTGACTATAAAACGCTACAGTGTATAATTTGTCTTGCCGGCTGATAAGATTCTGACTTTATTTAGTCTCTTTAATTAAAAATATAGTACTATGTCGTATAATTTTCGAACTAAATTGTCCTTCTTTATTTTTCTTTACTTCTTTCTCTCTCACTGTTTTCTGGCACGGAGATCGTTCACTGTTCGCGTTACTGCAGGTCAAGTCACGATATAAATTAACAATTGCCGCGCACATGAGTGGAAACAAACGATAGTCCTTGTTTATGTAGTATGTGCATAATTCTGATCGTACGCTCAAATTAATGAGTACACTAAAGTGAAGTGTCGTAAATAGTCACATATAATTTTTTTTTACCATTTATTGGGAAAGTGTAGTTTTTTATTTTCGTAAAAAGTAGAAGAATATTATTGAAAAACGCGCATACCAGGATAAAACCGAACAGGACCGTATTGCTTAAACTATACTGCTTCAGTTCACGTACACTTTTATTCGCGACCGCGGATAATGTAGGATAGTTCCTCAATCGGCAAAGTTCAAATTACATATTTCCGCGTAAAGATGACAAGAATTTCCGTTTCTCATTACCTGTTCATTTTGTTTTCTTTATTCATTTATTTCTGTCTTCTTCAGGACTTTACCCTTCTGTTCTCTATATTAAAGAACCATTCCTCACCAGCATAAAAAATATACAAAGCTTACTTCATCAATTAAGGTAGTAAACTTCGAAATAACTGAAATAATTACGCAGTTTGCCGACGTTTTCAAATCTTAATTTTCCGAATGAAATTTTTATGTGATTTATTGTGTTATCACTACTAATCTCATTAAGTCGCGCAAGTTGCAAGAAACTACCTAGAAAATACTTTTTATAATTACTTTCGTCTATTTATCTAATTATCTTTATCCTCGACTGGCTTTTTACACATCAATATTGTTATTACCTAAGTATATTGTCTGTCTCTTATCTGTTAGGGGATTCCGGTCCGTCGACTGTTTTAAAGGGCTGTGTCTCTTCAACCCTGTATGCCTCGCCCTCATAAGTCTCCCCTGCATAATAAACGGGCATGCACGCAAGCACATATGAGCTAAGAAACAATTTGGAAAAAATCCCAAAAAAGCTTGCGCATGTACAAATGTATGGGTACGTTGTGAAACAGCCGCGAATGACGAGACTCAATAAAATATTAGCAGTGTAGAGAGGATCTATTTTGAAATATAAAGGAAACTAAAAAGAAAACAGTTGACTAACAAAATAAGAGTAATGTATTTGTATTTTCGAGCTTGAAAAAACCATACACGAAGCCTGTTGTTCCTAGTGTGCGAGAAACATTTAAGAGCATTTTAATTGAAGAAAATTGTGACTACGAATATCGATAGCGTTGGGAAACAGTAAAGAATTTATTTGTTTTTCAATGATTTTTAATACTATAATGAATCGACTCCTTACCACTGTCGAAATTGCCTTTGCTTGCGATACATGCAAAGGCGGTCAACGTCCTTTCGAAGGTTTGAATCCAGTTGCAGCAAGTAGCACCAGCAGCATTAACGACAGCAACAACATCAGGATCAGCAGCAACAGCAGTAGCAGCAGCAGCAGCAGCACCACCACCACCACCACCACCATCACCACCACCACCACCACCACGACCACCATCACCACCACCACTAGCAGCAGTAGTAGCAGCATCAGCATCGGTAGCAGCAACAGCAGCCGCAGCAGCATTTGCAGAACTAGGAAGAGGTGGAGGGAAAGGAGAGCGCGATCGTTAGCGTATCATACGAATGAGAGCGCGGCTCGCATGCCGATCGCGATCGCGCGAGCTCAGGAGCTCTTTAAAAGAAGGACCGAGCGGTACGCGAGTCTCTCTGTGATTGTTGCTCGTGCTTATACTAAATTCGTTGTGTGAGCATAAATGCGTGCGCCAAATGTGGAAGTGCCCAAAGCTTTTATGTCGGCGATGTCCTTGCTGGGGATACGCCACTCGTGTCTCTAATTTATGGTTCGCATTGCGTAGGTAGCAGCTATGAGAATGCATTATAATATATAACAACGTTGTCGCATTCTCTCGCGTGTCAAAACTGGCATATCAAATTGTTTCGGACATTTGCAATAAAAGATTGTACAATTTATTATTTGCGTTCTTATTTCCACGAGCTTCACGCTCTTAGATCCAAATTTTCGCATACACATGCGCATGCCATTTTCCAAAATAATCTCACTTTAATTCTATTCGCCGAAAGGATTTACGAGTATAGCTGCACTAAGCGTAACATTTTTCCGATCGCCAAGTACCGATACGGCCCGGTTAAGCAGCCGATAATCAATCGGGCGTGCAAGCATATGAAAAGTAAAGGAAAAAACGAGGAAAAAAAGAAAAGGAAAGACGCGAGAACATGCCAAGCTCTCTCGAGCTCGGCCATTGAATCGAACGGGTCTTATGTATGTACTCTCGCGTGTCACTTTTACTGTTGTTCGGGTCAGTCGAGCATTGACCGCGCTCTGTTGCAGAAAGCCCCGATGAATGTATACATATATATATATATATATATATATAGATATATTAAGTATATTGATTCGAATCAAATGCACACCGGCCGCCCTGCTGCCACGCCACGTGTCTCTGTAATTGCGTGTACATATACATATTCTACAAATATGAACCAATACAATCGTCACCACACACTTTTGCAGTATGCTCCTTTTGGGAACCAACAAATTTTCAACCATCAATGTATTTTATCCATTATCCAATTATCTATTATTATTTTCAGTTGTAACAGCGCTTCTTTTTATCACCACTAATTATAATTTTCTATTTTTCTGTACGTATGATTGAAGAATGAAGAACTTGTATTTGATGAAAACATATAAATAAAATGTAGTTTTTATCGTTTCCACAACTTTTTATTCGTTTGGGGATATTTTTTAACGTTATTTTTTTTTTCATAAAATGACGAATAACTTGGGTCACTTTCGAAAAATATAAAAATGATTTAAAATCTCCGGAACGTATCTCCGTTTAAACAAAATTTGAAAAACATCCCTAACGTTGGTGAGTTGATATTTCATCCCAATCTCGAATTACATAATGTTAATGTTTCGAAATTTTAATGCTCGTTTAATATAACGTACCATTGATGGAAATATTTGAAGCATTGAAATCTCCAAGAATGTTTTCTCCACGAAGGCAACTTTAAGTCCTAGTAAGCAAAATGACACTGTATTTCAACCTATAAAGAGAACGATGAAGAGACTTTACAAATCGGCCCAACTTATGCATTTATCCAAGATTTTCTCTTACCGCATCAATTGTACATTCTGTTTTTTTTTCTTATTCGATCAGGTGTCTTCTGAGTCCGCGTAACAAACACTCCAAAGGCAGTATTCAAAAACGTTTTCCCGCAATATATTCGCGCTGGCGTGCTCAGTTGGACGCGACGAGCTTATTAATACCTGCTACTGCTGTATACGGTGATCGGGAATTCACCCAAGCATTCGTGATGTCCGCAAGAGTCGGTGCACTCCCCTATCGAAGCTATGCGAGGGGTCGACGCTCACCGAAACACAATAAAGATGCAAAACGTACGTTACGTTTATACTTGGAAATACCCACGTGCGCACGCAATTATGTGCGTACGCACGCAATTATGCCCGCACGCACGAGCGCATACACGCGCGCAAGCATGCTTTTATTTCGAGTGCAATGTAAACTCTACAAAAATATGCACGCGTGTCCAATGTGAATAATGAAGAAATGAGCGATCCCTCGTAAGAATTCAAATAAAGACAATCAGCGTTGAATGTTATATTTCGTTTTATTAATGTGCCGATTTTTTTTAACCACGCTTTATTGTAATTATTAATTTTTATTCTGCTTGTGATATTATAATAATTAAGAAAGAAAACTGCCTTTCAGTCATACATACAATTAATATCATCAATAATAGTCATTAATTTTAACCCGGCACTCTGGTCTAGTGGCTAGCGTACTTGCCTCTAAGCCAGAGTGTCCGGAGGTCCTTAGTTCGAATCCCGATCCCCGTAGCCTTTTCACGAAAATTAAATATGAGCGTGACCAGCTCCAGATGTATACAGCCTTGTGCAAAAGTATTAGGAACCCTGCAGATGTTTGATCTGCACAAAAAGTTAAATATCTCGATCAAAAAAAAACCATAACTCAATTTAACAAACGCGATTTTAAAGCAGACACTTCTAGCTTCATTTTGCTTTTTTTGATTAATTTATGCGATTTTTTTTGCGCCCGGTACGTATCTTTGAAAATGGCTATTTTTCGCGATTTTCTCACCTTAATAAATCAGGTGCTAGACTGCTAAAAGTTAGTAAACTGACTTTTTGGTCAGGAAACCTTAAAGAAGATATATCTAGCTTCAATTTGGTTTTTGGGGAAAAAATGCGACTTTTTTTCGCGAAGTTATTTAGTTTTTTTTTCGAAAAAAGGCAAGTTTTTAAAAAGTTGGCGTATCCCAAAAATCATGGGGTTTGAAATATTTTGTGTGAGGGGTAAAAAGCTGCATTTTGTTATTCTCGATTCACCAAAAAAATTTCAGACCGTTTCTTCAACATTTTTTTGTATCATTGTTCCTGGTTGATAATCAACGACTCGTCTCATTAATTGATTGGCGTAACTTAAGAATTAAGAAGTTTTAATCTTTAATTTAAGATTAAAAAAAAATCGTCATAGGATAAGTGTGAATATTTATACCTCATTATCGTTTGTATTATTGTCTAATAAAAAAAAATCGAATTACAATTCTGAAAAAGTTCTAAAGCAATAAAAATTCAATAATATACCTTTTTGTCGTCGTGATATTTTGATTAAAACCTCTTAATTCGTTACGCCAATAAATAAATGAGACGAGTCGTTAATTATCGACCAGAAATAATGATACAAAAAAATTTTGAAGAAGCAATCTGAAAAAATTTTGGCGAATCGAAAATAACAAAATGCAACTTTTTACTTCTCACACAAAATATTTCAAACCCCATGATTTTCGAGATACGCCAACTTTTCAGAAACTTGCCTTTTTTCGGAAAAAAACTAAATAACTTCGCGAAAAAAAATCACATTTTCTTTTTACAAAAATCAAATTGAAGCTAGAGATATCCTCTTTAAGGTTTCCTGATCAAGAAGACAATTTACTAACTTTTAGGAGCCTAGCACTTAATTTATTAACGTGAGAAAATCGCGAAAAATAGCCATTTTCAAAGATACGTACCGGGCGCAAAAAAAATCGCATAAATTAATCAAAAAAAGCAAAATGAAGCTAAAGTTGTCTGTTTTAAAATCGCGTTTATTAAATTGAGTTATAATTTTTTTTGACCGAGATATTTAACTTTTTGTGCGAATATGAGGCGTACACAAGTACCTGTAACGTAGCTCCGGCCCCGTGAGGCGAACCCAGGACCGGCTGTAGTGGCACAGGTTTTCCGCAGTTTTCCTGGGCCCATGGAATCGAGTGCCATGGCGAATGCGCTACAGAGGGGGAAGTCGGAAAGGGCCGCATGGGGGCCTGGTTACTAATCCGAACCAAACTCCCAGGGGGGACTGGCTACTGACCCGGGCCAGCCCTGTAATAGGCGAAAGCCTCTAGGCAGGGGGAAAATAAATATATATAGTCATTAATTTGAATCATAATAATGGATATAATGAATCAGATATATATAGTTTTCTGAATGAAAGTATTCGGAACAGCTAGTGCAAAGAGATTACATCTGAAAACAAGATATGTAAAATTCATAATTTTTTATTGGGTTTGTGCGCAGTGATAATAAGCGCAATGTAGAATACTAGGCGAGAATGAAAGGTCTCTTTTCTCACTGATGTTTGTATATTAATTAGTCCCAAAGAATATACACAGCGATGAACATGTGAAAGGGGCAGACCTAGTAAAAATGAATTTGAGTTGAACGAGGAACCGACACTTTCTAACCTTTCAATTGCTTCTGATACGGTGAGATGATCCGCGCGTCGCTAGGAATTTGGGAACAAATAAATCTTGGATACTACAAGATTGATAGAAAAGTATCGCTACAATCTCAGTATGTCGAAATACACAAATGTTTACTTTCATTTTTTTTTCAGCAGAGAGATTCGAATCAACAACAATTGGGAGTATATACACAAGTAGAATAAACAGAAAAAAAGAGTGCGGAATATCTAACCGCTTGATTAGTTCTTTTCATCAATTTTTATTTGAATCCGACCTTACCAAAAAAAAGATATTTCAAAATGGTTGGAGTTTCCCATGGCCACGTGGAAAATGAAGGAACAATAATAAGCGATATCGTTAAAATTGTACATAAAATTTGATCTGATTGTAAGTCTTTAATACCTGCAATGAAAACGATTAAATTTTATCATACCTTATCGGAGGTAACTCTTCGATATCGAGTCTCACTCCTTGCTGACCAACTTTTCTAGTGTTTTGCTGAGGTCCACGTTTATCACACTTCATTAGGCAGACAAAGTAGTAATCATGGAAATACGATGAAAACGATTGAAATGAAAAATCAAAGAGATTTAATCAGTTGATAAGGAAATTTTAGCATGTTTATCGGACGACAATATTCCTCACTAAAAAAAAATGAAATTGAAAAATGAACGTGGAAAATTCTCATTTAATTTAACTCATTTAATCATCGGAATCTTTAATTGCTCATTAATCAATCAAAAAAATCTGGTATGATTGTGTGTTAATAAAGAAACGACAAGTTTTAGCCGGTTTTGTACTACGCAGAGAGCAGCACGTTACTATCTCTCGTTGTTTATATTGAGTCGAGTGCAATGCCCCTTCTGGATTGTCTCTCTATATATAACTTTTTTTCTTTTTTTGCACACGCGCCTTTCCCTCGTACGATCGAGCGACATATTTCATATGTGACTCCGCACCCCTAAGTTCTCGGCCCGCACGTGACTTCTCGGGGTCTCTGTGACACATGCACACTATTACCGATCTCTACGCTATGCTTTCCATATGAGCTTGTCGAAAACTATCAACGAGTATCAACAATAATCTGATTTATTACAAGGTTCTTTTATATTTCTTACTATATATCGGTACATTTTCCTTCTCTTGTTTTCTATTCACTATTAATCTTTCTTAAATATTGAAAAAACTGCCAAATTATTTTATCTTTCTCCTCGTGTATCGGCAGAACTAGTTGAGTTTACCTCGTCACTCAAGCTTTCGTAGAATGATGGATTTATATATATATATACATTATTTATAAATGATACAAAATTGAAAATTCAATTGAATTAATAATCGACATGAATTCAATTGAATTCATGTCGATTTATCCCATGATTGAATCCTATCGAAGTCCTGTAAATCGTTTTATAAAGTGTAGTTTTTAATCGTTAAAAAAAAAGATAAACAAGGTTAATGTAGATAGTGATGCCTGCAATTGAATGGATAAAATTGAAGACGCTGCACTATTCCTACTTTTTTACACTACCAGTAACAAAAATATCATGCATCATGGTTAATTCCTAACCTTTTAGAGAATAAAATTCTATCCGTTTGCGTACGGTAAAACCATGACCATTTTCGATAAATTATTAATGAAATACTTTCAAATATTCTCGGTCTTTTTATTAATTATAGTACGATCTAGTTGTACGATTTACCCAGCTAAAACTGTTGTTAGAATTTTCTTCGATGGATTATAAATGAAACATTTATTAACTATACAGCGGCCCACTGCTTCATTCAGGTTTCATTTCAAAAATGGAATCAGTAATTACACTATAAAATGCAATTCCTATAAAAATTTATTAATCATTGCATAAGCCTACGAATTTTTTCTCTCCGGTGAAAAAGTGAACTCTTGCTTCTGCGTACGTGTTTGTATGTGTTGAGTCCTTAATTATCTACAAATATTTGTAAATAAAGAACAGAACGATATTGTGGCTTGGCGCTTTAATTTTTGGGTCACAATCGTTGAATCATTGGATTTAATTACAAGCAGCGTCACCTTTTTTTATAAATAAAATTATTAAAAAATTGTCTTTTATTTTATTTTGTTCGTTTGCGGTAGTATATGGGTATAATCACTTGATTATTTTTTCGTTTATTTCTTGCAAGCTTTAACGAAAATTGGTTTAGTAGTATACGAGGAGTTATAAGGAGACATACGTGACCAAAAGTCAACAATTTTTAATTTCAATGTTTATCAGGATTTTCTTTAAATTACTTTCCTCCAACAGTCTATTGCAAGTAAAATAAGAAGTAACAGATTTTCTTTCGATTTTCTTTTTTTTTATTTATTCATTAACAAAGTAGAAGAAATTATGGTATAAAAATGTTGTCTGAATCTCTACTAAAGAAAGTTTTAAAAAATATTGAAAATAATGTTTGCTTAAATTCGTTCATAAGTCACGCAATAAAAACTAATTACATTCTCATTAAAAGTAGACGAAATTGGGATGTTTTTTGGGTGCTAGACTGACCCTTAAGTTAAATCGAACTGCGAAATTTGATTTCAGTACGGCAACTCTTCCTTCTTTCATGAGGTGAATCAACTTATCCCAATCATTTGCTTCCATAGCCAATCTTTCCTTCATTCCGTTAATAATAAATGTTTATATTAAATTAAAATACTAATATTATAATATATTTTAAGGTTTCCTTTATTGGTGATGCCTAAATCGGCAGACTATACGACCGGTCAGCCGGAATTCTAGATTTAACATCAATAGATTAACAGACGTATGAGGACTCATGAAGGAAACTCACTCATGCAGTTCATGGCATAATGGGGTGCCGAAACTTGATAGACAGTATATGGCATCCATGAGGAAATCAGACCGAGTTTTCTTCATTTGTATGTCATGAGCCTAAAAGACTAGACCTAGGCACTGATGCGCACCAAAAAAGCTTAGTAATGAACTTTCCGTTTCCCTGCAGCAAAGGTTAAAAAACTTCGAAATACTGTTCAAACCATAATGTATGTTCCAAAAATAATCGTGTCAAGAAAAAAATCCATTAACACAAACACTCCGAAACATTTGTAAAAAAGCCTCACCGTTAGGCAAAGCGTGCAACAATAGTAAAAGTTGCGTCGTTCGGAATAACGTTTCGAACCGATATGTCTCTACGGAGTTCCTTTCCCTCGAGCAGGTAGGTCAGCCTAAGGACGAAATTATGACCGAACGAAAGGATGGACAGATCAGCGTGAAACGTAAATCTAATTGCTGCAATCTCCTCGGATTACGCTTTGGGTAAGGTTAATGCGAGCAGTTTTTTTATTCGTTATTTTGGTAACAACACAATGAGATTGAATTCAATTGTTGCAATATTCAAGCGTAAAGGATTTGACACCGAGAAGACATTTCAAAGGATTTTGATCGTCACTGTACACGCAAAAAACAATTATTTGAGGTAGGTTTTGAGTCCTGGATTATAAGAAAAAAAAAGCATGTGATCGATTTGAGATTGGGTAAGACGATTAAGGAAGTATGATCGCAAATCGAGTTGTTGACAGATTTTTTTTTTTTATTCCACCAAGTAAAATAGATAGCAGTATCTACTCGCAGGTGAAATGAGAAAATAATTGACCATTTAGAATCAGAGATAATTAATACAAGATTCTGCCGCGTCTCTAGATCAAAGTTGGCATTTTTAACACGTATCGCATATAAAACAGGCATGAGATGCAGTCCCCCATCATTTTTACAATCGCAGCGAGTAAACGCCTCGAAGGATTACAATTTTTTTTATATGGTATGATGTAATGGAATTTTTTCCGCATAAGTGAGAATTTTTTTTACATTCAAGATACAACGAGATTCAAGATACAAAGATAAAAAGGATTGTATAAATCGCTCTTCTATGTATTGTAGCGATCTGAATACAGGCACGGTCAAAAGTTGTGCACATATAACCTAGCCGCGTTTTGTTCATGAATAACCGACGTAATTGTCTGTTGAGATCAGTGCGATCATACTCCGTTCGGACTATATTTGATTTTTAAAAAAATTATGATTTCGAAGATTCAATTAGTCTCCACACACTGGCACATCGTTGAATGTAAAATAGCAAAACCTTATATTTAAACATGCTTTTTGAAAGGATTCTACAATGTGAAGATTATTCGAAAAAAAATGATAATAATCATAATGACATGGTAATCAGTAGACTGTCAGCTTTCCAGCGACGCAGTTGTAGATGCAGACCGGCCAATCGTGCACGAGTTATAATCTTCCAAGGTCGAAGGTGTGGTTTTTCCTTTGACAGGGCACAACTCGATTGAAAAACTGTAAATGAGTCTCTCAATGGCCAAATGAACCCTTTGCACGCTTCAAGGCTGTCTAATTGGTTTTAGAAGATAGAACATTCAACTCCGTGAATTTCTTAAAAAATCGAGGGAAATCAAATGCTTTTATTCTTGGCCCTTCATCAAAAAGAAGCTTCGCAAAGACGAAGAAACAAGAACTTTTTCGGAGTGATTTTGAAATAGATTGAATGTACTTTTGCTACGGTTTCTTTGGATGAGACACAATCACTCAAAAATAGCCTAAAGTTCGACGCAAAAAGTATGATCCTTTGTCTTGAGTACTCTATATATTATTTAAATGATAGATATATTGATACGCAGATAACTATTAATTAATAAGATGCGAGTGAGCAATTATCATTTATACTACGGTTGAGTACCACTTCATTATCATATTGATTCACTTACCTCGCGGAATGCAGTTGAAACTCGTACCCTTTATAACCGCGATTTATTACAAATTTATGATATTGTCGGGATACCGGAGTCACTCATATGTAACACGACATTCCTCCGGAGTCGCGTGTATTGGACTTCCCCCTTGTAATGTTTATGCCTCAACATATTCCTAATAACCCGCGTGTGAATTCTAGTTCACCGGTCAATCGCCGCAATAAGTTTCTTGTCTGTGTTCACCCCGGACTCTTTATTCTTTACTATTATTAATTCTCTTATTAAAAAATGCACACACCATGTGAATCTTAATAAATATAAATGATTTTTTCTTACGATATTGTGAAATCATAAAGATTTATCTTCTCTATACAAACGCTCGTGGCCATTGGTAAACTGAGAATTTTTATGCCCATAACTTGGCGAATATTATTTTTATCTTCTTTTTCAAAATAAAATCAACAGAGGACCGCAGTAAAATAATTTTTTAAATACTTCAAGTTACCTTCCACATTTATATTTCTGACATTTTTTATATTTCATGTCAGTAACGCACAATAGGTTCTCACAATTGCGGCAGTTTGGTCATTATACGAGCCTTTTAAGATTAAAAACAGAATATTGTCATAATCAAGAACGAATCAAAACTTTTTAAATTTTGGATCAAAATTTAAAATGAAACATCAACCATTGCAAGGTATAACATGGGCCGTTATTTTTTGTTCCTATTTACTCTTTTTATTAAAAAATATTGTAACATCACATACATTGATATTCGCACTCCCTGAACTTATCATCTTTGCGAACAGTCCACACTCGACTTCGAAAATTGGCAGCGGTGTCGTTAGTAAACGTAACGAGTAGTTAGTATTAACAAAATTAATATCTTTAAAACGCTTCGAGCTACAGAGTTTCAATTAGTCACGATCGAAAGAAAATTTTTTTTTTTTAAATTTGTGAATTCGAAACATCCTTCACAATTGTTTGATTAAGGTAGATCGGTGACGGCTACGTGATCTTTGCAGTACCTATTATAGACCAAAGTTTACAAATGCAAAATTGTCTTTGAAATTATAATTTTATTATTTTCGAAATATAAACAGCGGAGAATGGATATTTTTATATGATTTTATTGTTCAAAAAATGTTTACTAATTGAAATTTGACGAGCGTAGTGGATTGTAAAACGTGTCATGGCCGTTACTGTCATCTGCCGAAACTATCAGTTTTGTTTATAACCTATATAGAGTATTTACACAAAGGAATTACGCAACGACAGAGATTTTGCCAGTTTACCTATTACCATTAATTCTATCGATATTTATCAAATACGGTAAAAACATTCAAGAACAAGAAAGAAAAACACAGTCAATTTGGCAAACTGTCACGTCTGAAGGCATGTTCTAGCAGACGCTGAATACAGAGTTGCTAAGCGCTCTCGCGCTCTTTCCCGTGTCATTCCTGTGGAAATCTCAATCATTTTACAACGAATAATTTTTTATTTTTCAGTCGATTTTTAACGGTAACGTCCAAAAACTGAAGCACTTTTATATTCAGGAATATTCGCAAAATACAGTGATCAATTTTTTATTACGAAATCTTGGAAGTACCAAATGTAAAAATTCAATAAGTCTTTACGTGCATACGATTTTTCTATGCTCGTAGGGATAAATGTCTGGAAACAGTCGATTTTTACGAATTAATTACTACCAAACTAGATGGTAAATAGCGTTCAAGTTGCAAATATCAATTCATCTCGTATTTATGTCTAACTATAAAAATTGTCAGTCCTTCATCTTGGATGGCTCAAATTCACCGATCTACCTTAAATAAATATTAAAGAAACAATTTTCGAAATAATTCGAAAACAATTGAAAATGCGGTGCTCGGAGTAAAAGAGTCTTGTAGCGACCGTTTGTCTTTGACTTTGACGTTGAGAAATGCGGATAGCTTTTTTAAATGTACTTGTCTCGAGTCGCTACCACGACTCTTGATCAGCATCCTACGATATTTTTGATAATGAATCGATTAATCGGGAGCTTACCACTTGCGATAAGAAGGGGTGCATTGTCGTAGCACAGTGTGCGTGTGTTTATATGCCAATTCAATCGGTGGATATACTGTTTGATACTGGTATTTACACAATCAAACCCTTTTCGAAGACTATTAAAGTTTTAAGGTGAAATAGCCATCACGATCGTTAATGTGATAGCCCGTATCTTTTATTTCTGAAAGGAATTTAAAGTTATGCATTGAGGTTAGTAAATCCACCATGTACTCCTACTTTCAGAAGAATATTGAAGCTCGTCTTTGAAGTTTCGAAGAGCTCGTTCAAGCAACTTCAGTAGACAGTTTTCAGAGAGCTTCATTGCCGTGAATGAGCAACGTTCAACCTGTCATGCCTGAGCTACTACAATTTTTGTTCAGTTCCGATCGTTACTACTATGAATCTTTACGGCCGAGACACCTTTGAATGCTTATAACCTTCAGAGAAATTGTAAAAAATACTTGCGACTTCAAAAATAGTAGTGAATTTGAGAAAATGAAATTTGATAAAAAATAGTGGTGAATTTGAGACTCCTGTCAATGTTTGAGGTTCTGTAAACTGCATGTAAACCAGTAATAAGCTATTCAAATTGATAAGAAGAGCATCATTGGTGCATCAAATGTTGATTAACGAATTATAGCTTCAGGTAGCTTATTCATGCGTCTCCACTGAAAAAAAAGGCACAGCGCTGAGAACGGAGACGTAGTTGGCTCAACTATGCCCTGAGGTTGGATACGGCGAAACCAATGGCGTAGTTAATGCAACCTCCGCGCGTAGTTGAAGGTATTTTTTTTTGAGCCAACTATGCCTGCAATTTGAGGTAAAACTTTAAATATTCAATAAAACCATAACATTTTTTGAATAAAATTTAATAAATATTCGAAATAGTATCATGGCACTGCTCTGGAAATGCGGAAAAGTATTTCAGTCAATTTTGTATCAATCATGTTTGGATTAAATGAATTGCATTGTGTAATTAAAAAAAAAGTACTGGACAATTATAATTTTAAAATGACCAAGAAATATTTGAATTTTTTTTGATATATATATTTTTTGGAATATTTTTTATTTGATATTTTGAGACTTTTAATAGTAAATACGATTAATCGATTTTTTACTCTCTCGTAAGAACGCCTATCCTGACATAATTAGGTGGCAAAACTTTTTTATATCAGCGTACTTTAATTGTACAATAGGCCTTAAACCTGTTTACCTCATAAAACAAGAGTTCGGATTTTCTCGACGACCATCAGTCGGAGTAATCATTATTTAACGATCCAATGTCGGAGCCTTATGGGTACACGGGCGGTGCGACGCTCACGCGAGAGCGCTCCGCCCGTGGCCCTCTAGCGGATTTCTGCTACACCAGAAATCCAGCCAGGGAATAAAGCTGTCCGGTTACAATATATATAATTCATGTTAAACAAAACTTATTGTTTGCGCAACGAAATTTTAGTAGTTTTAGCAAAAGTTTTATTTGTTTGAATAGTAACAAAAGATTTCATCCAAATTACTACTAGGTAATTAGCTTAATCACAAATTATATTCCGTTGATCTATGGTGTCATTGAATTCAATTCTCGCAGAGAAGTTTATTCGATACTATTATTTTATCAAGTCACGGACAAACCGTATACGACTCAACCCCCATATGATTATTTCAAATTCAATCGATTCTGTGTCTCAAGTTTTATTTTTTTTTTCAATGTAACCAATTATTGCGGTTGTATCACATGAAATACATTCAACTTAAATAAATTAATATGTAGCGGTAAAATCGTGGCGTAGTTGTCTCAACGACATCACTGTCAATGGATCGACCACCGGGTGATTAACTAAACGTAATATGACTATTGGCGCAACAAAATTCGTCCAACCTCATCGCGTAGTTGGCAATACTTTAATTTTTTTTTTCAGTGTGTATAATTAAGCCATGGTACACTGTGTAAGGAGATGTTTTAATATTTTCGTATCCACTTTACAACTCTAAGTATACTTTAGGCACAAATATTATTGGGGATGATAAAAAAGAGAAGAGACAGAGAGAGTTTAGAGGTTTTGGGCATATAATTATAGAACTGGTAGCCAGCCCTGGAAAAAAGGGAATTGTAGTATATGTGTTACGAATACCTTGCTCGTAAATACCTTAATCCGATTTCCGGTTTACTCATGAAGTCACGTTTTAATTTTCGACTGTCGCAATTACGTACCCGAGATCTCGTTGCAGAGGCCGCATTGCAGTTTGGGCAACCAAGTTTTCGAGTCACGTAAATGAAGCTGCTTGCTTCAAGCACATACACATGAATATACTTGCATACAGACAGGAGGGATACAATTAATAAACATTGGAGTGGCGAAACTCGGGCTAGCGGTTCCCGTCAATTGTTACGACGACAGGAGGTCTTTGAACCCGAGCTTTCGTGTCTCGTAATCGAACAACACACAGCAAATTGGTGCGGACAATTTTGTGTATTGATTGGTCCCTGCGCGTCGTACGAAGCATCTCTTGTTTTCTCTGTCTGTATATATCTGGCTATTAAATCGAATGTGACCCCTATTTCTAAGTCATAAGAATATCCCGGATCTCATCTTAAAAAAAGCAATTAGCAAGCTTATTATATTTCGCATGGACTTATTCGTTGATTGAACGTAGTTTATTTCGGATTGTAGTTTATTTCGGATAATCACGATATTCGCCAGTTTCGCAAAAAATTTTCTCAATTCTTGCTAACATTTCATCATTTTAGCCCATGGTTCAAACTGATTTGAACTCATAAGAGATCGCGCCCGAAATGCACGTGACACATAGTTCGTTTAATTGATGTGTATCTCTAACGTACAGTAGACGTACAGTGGACCAACTCTGCGACGGGTCGTTGATCCCAGTGAAATTTTTCAATTTCAACTCTCCATGTGCCGAGGACGAAAAATTTCATCTATATAGATCAATACACAGATATGCTGAATTCCTTGGGACGGAGATCTCCACTCCAGTTCTCTCACTCTCTCTTTTTCTCGTTCAATGTTTTCTCATGACGGGTGGGGGGTCGGTCTTCGACAGGGTTCAACGACACCCGAAAATTTTATTACACACAGATCGCATACAATCGTACCAAATTGTCGTGTTTATATGCACGTGTCCCAGTAATGATTGAAAAAAAACAGCAATTAAATTTTAATAGATAAATTACGAAAAATTATTTCTCGCGGATGTCACTGTAATTTTCGTCAATTCGAATCTACGCATGATTCTGGGGTAAGGAAGTCTATGGTATCATACGTACACACATGTTTCTCAGGATAGTTGAGAAAAATTGATAATTTCTTGCAAGCCCCTGCAACGATAAGTTTCATTGTTTAACATTTTCCTTCAAGAAAAGGAACGGATAAAAGGGCAGCTTCGAATAAAATTCACAATAAATCGCATGTCACGGCTAAACTTCTTGAAATACAATATGTGTTTCAAGAAGTTTTCTTGACAAAATTTTTTGGTGTGTCCATTTAGAATTAAATGTCCAGTAGAAGCAAATGTGCAGTTGTATAAAACTGAACGCAAGCAAACCAAAGGCGCTACTAAATTTTTTTTCTTAACGTTTAAATTTGAAGAGAAATACTTCTTTATCCAGTACTTTTCGCTTCCAACGTGAAAAAAATTAAGCTTTGTGGCTGAAGATTTGACGTCTCAATTTTTTATTGAAATTAGAATGAATATTTAGAATTACGACTTGATCGAGCGTTCAAAATTTTTTTTACAACATTTTGAGGCATTTTTTTTTGTCGATTTTGTTTACATCACCATAATATATCAGAGTGAGGCAACAACTGTAAGCACGTAAATTATGTACAAATTTGTCAGGTTTCACAAACAAAGGGGGCAAAGTTGCAAAAGTTGCACAATTCAAATAATAATTGAACATTCAAATTAATCAAAATTTACGCTTATTGTAAGATATCTTCGATATGATTTTCGGTTAATGTTCAATTAATATTAGAGAGAACTCTAATGGAGAAAAAAAAATCTCAATCGATTTTTTTCTGATCCCCGATCATCTTGAAAACTGGTATCTGAACATGTTTTTTATTCCTTTATCAAGTTCTAAAAAAAATCATCCCATTTTAAAAAAATGGAGTTGACCCTAAAATCTCTGAAGCATCTCCACTTCAATGAACCTTGCAGCCACCACTCGATCGCCCCATCCGTACTGTGGAAGTGGAAATTGTGTAGAAATAATTTTTCCTCCAAGCCTGATAAGTTCGGAGATAGTTTAGGTGCTAATAGTCATTGCCTCGCCCTGTATACATGAATACATATTGATATATATGTACATGTACTGAGGATGTGTTCGATTTATTCGATATGCAAGGTGCATCGAATGTGCAACAAGCGAAAGAATTGGTCCAACGCCGAGAGAGGCAGCGGTGGGACACTCTTTGCACTCCACCCGCGGATATTACACCACTTTACCGGTCGTTCACCTGTTTATATTTGCGCCGTGTGCGAGAGAGCCACTCACTCGCTCGCTAACTCACAGCTCGAATGTATTGAATATACGTACATACATATACACGTGTTTTAGCTCTTACGGTTCTTCGTGTAACTTATCGTGTTTTACCTCCGGTCACTTTTCAATGAGTCTCGTACCGGTCTATATATACTATGAACTGATGCTCGCGCCCGGTTTCCTTATTGCTATCACGTTGATTATTCTCAAAACCCCTCCCTCCACTCTATTTGTCTCTGCATCTGGATGACGACACAGTTGTCATCTCAACCCTTAAATTCTCGTCACTGTGTATTCCATGATGTGTCCACGAGGTGATGAATGGTGGAGGAGAATGTATATTTTATCAGCAATTCATAATTACCTAGTCATTTATAGTTATAGTAAATAAGAAAATAATTGCTGATCAGTGAAAAGTTAATCGATACTCACAACTTAAGTCCATTTCGCACGATGATATTTTTCGTGCTAAATGGCATGCGTGATGTGCTCTCGTAAATCACACGCATGCTTTCTAGCACGAAAAAGGGGCATCGTGTGCAACGGGCTTTAGAATCTCGTTGCTCATAGCTCTTGCGTGTTTCATTACTTTAGAGGAAACAATCGTTGATTCTAAAATAAAATTGAGAAGCCTGTCTAAATGACGGTGTACAAAACTTGTCCGTTTAATCGGTGGGATACCAACAATCGAATCTGACAAAATATTTAGCCGTATCTGCTGAGTCAGCAGGATGCAAAATAATGTTTCGAGAGATACCCACAGACAGGTCAATTCGTTGCGATATAACTCTGCATGTTGGTTGTTTTTTCTCATGCCCGTCAGTATTACATAATTTGACCTATTCACAATTGACGAGCAGCGAAAAAAAGTGTAACAACGTGATATATGAAATGACACGTGTTAAAAGTGTCGTTTACGCACAAATGTACTAATCCACCAGGGACGGAATGCGTAACAAAAATTGCAGACACATTAACTTTTTACAACAGCTAACTCAACAGATTTGCTTAATCACTATATCGGGTGGAGCATTTGCAATGGCCAACATAATTTTTTCGGGAATGAAACCAAATATCAACGAATATTTCAGACAGAAGTCGACTGGATTCGAAAAGAGCACACTTGTTCTGTCAAACATGAAAAATGCGTTCATAATTTTGACTTTAAAAGTGCTAGAGCTTCAAAGTTGTGCTTCAAAATTGATAGATATCTCAATATTTAAAAAAGTACAAGTTCATTTTTTAATGACTTTAATGTCTGCATGTTGAACCTTAATGAATGAACTTTAATGTCTTCTATAGAAAATCTACAACTTCTGACTGAAACATTTTTTTATATCTCCTTTTGTTCCAGAAAATTTCTTTACATCTAATAAGATG
The DNA here is from genome assembly GCA_963989365.1 of Rhimphoctona megacephalus. Lineage (NCBI taxonomy): Eukaryota > Metazoa > Arthropoda > Insecta > Hymenoptera > Ichneumonidae > Rhimphoctona > Rhimphoctona megacephalus. Next base: position 33,643,084 of record OZ022415.1, on the reverse strand, counting down.
TAAAGAAATTTTCTGGAACAAAAGGAGATATCAAAAAACGTTTCAGTCAGAAGTTGTAAGTCTTCTACAATGGTCTTCTACAATTGGGTGAAATGTCCCACCCAATATAGTATATGGCCGAGAACACGTGGAACGATTATCGCGTTAAATTTGGAAAGCGAAATGTTTTGAAAATACGTATTTAGCCAACTTGTTCTTTTTGTTTTTTCAACTCTTCTCTTTTTTCTGCTTCCCATTAAGGAGAAGTGGGAGACGTGTGCAAGGACACTGAGAACGTAAAAACATGGTCGATGCAGAAAGTTAAAAAAAAACTCTTGACATTACGTAGGGCTTAGGAAAAACCAAATAATTATATTTATTTTTTTTTTATTGGGGTTTGTGACCAATCGCCCCGCGATTGTTACTTCCACGGCCAAGGGTCCTGCCCTTTTAGCCTCCCCATCTTTTCTGACTATTCCTCCACTGTTCCACCCATTTCCCTGTATGTGCGACTGCAACCGACTTATTCCTTCACTGCATCACATTTACCGAAGGTGAAGGGAAATTGCAGAAAACCTTGCTTGATACAGCCTGTACCTGACTAATCTCCTTCAGATGGCAATGCGAGTACGCTCAAACACGCCCACCAGAGGCTCTTATTAGGCAGGCACCTCTTCACCTGTGATGCAATGAGCCTGCCAGTGCAGGGCTAGAGGGCCACCATCCGCACAATGAGAACCGTCCACGGGAGGCCACTAAAGCCGTACACCAACCGCTCATGCATCACAGAGAGGTGTTTTAGGCATGAACTTATGATGGTGGAATCCGAACCACCCGGGAATGCAACAGAAACACTTGACAAAATGTTCAAATTTTCATTGGTGTTTTGACTGGGATTCGAACCCGAGACCCGCGGTGTGCGAGCCTGAGCCTTGATCCACCGGACCAACTGCTCTCCAAAAACAAAACAATTATTTGTAATGTAACATTGTTCATTATCAGTTTAGTACTTGGACTTCATACAAAACCATCTATTACGATACCAGCCGTCATAATAAATAAGTCACAATGAATTGCCAAAATGAAAATATTGAAACTGAACTTGATGAGAAAACATGATGAATTGCAGTATTTTGGAGACTGTTGCAGGCTCGCGCTTCGCTGCGATCCCGATCGCGGTCAACAGGAATGTTATGACTTTAGGGAATGAGTAATATATTTTTTTTTTCCTTTTTGCGACGAACTTACAAACGGCGACTAATTTCTGATCCCTGAAGTTTTTTTCGCAATCAATTCTAGTGGACTCGGACGGTTGGTATCACCGGATACCTCAAGTTTTGGACCAACGTCGTTGTCCAAATTTTCACTTTTTCGATCTCTATGTCCATGACGGTCCAAAAATTGAGTTAACCGGCAATACCTACCGTCAAGGACTACTCAACTCTTCTCAACACCTCTTTCCTGTTGACTTTCAACCACACCAATGAAACAATTTAGCTTTGAGGGACAAATTGTCGGGTTTCGTTCAAGTGATCCAAATAACTTACAAAAAATTATCAATTAAATGAAAATTACTAGAGCACATATACATCTTTTTATATTGAACGTGAAAATATCCATAAAACATTGGAAAAACTAATACCACGAATTCTAGAGTGAAAACGTTTTGGAGTAAAATACAACGCATGAAAAAAAACATCTATTGAATAGGAATAAATTCGAAACAAATCTTGACCCACAATATAAAGGACCGTAGAAATATTACATGGTAAAACATATTCCAATTGAAAAAAAATGGACAAAATAAAATATTGAAAAAATAAATACTTGTATAAGATACTGCAAAAAATTCTTTCAAGAAACAACTGTCAAATCTTCGATGAAATAAAAAATTAATCAAAAAATACAGCCTGACCAAAAACATGTATTTATTTACATATAATTAAAAAATATTATAATTGCAATCTCTGAATGCGGGAGCGATGTTTTGTTGTACGTCTTTGTTGTTAAAAATTCAGCTAATGTCGAAAATCTGGTCTCACCTCGTGAGAAGATATTGGACTCACAAGGAGATGCAAGTACTCAAATTGTTGCATTGTAATACGAAAATATATTCGTAATTTTCTGTGAGCACCAAATTTTTGGTAAATATAGAGAAGCGAGGCTTTACCGAAAAATGACGATACATTTTTTTTCCTTTTGATCAGTTAATAGGCATGACTCATAATGGTAATCAGTCGGAGGAATTTAAAATTTCCACACGGAACTTTGATTTTTTTCATAAAAAACCGAAAATTTAATTTTCATCCTTTTCCTAATTTTTTGCGCAAAAGTAATTACAAATCGATGTATTGTCTCATCAATTTATTGGCATAATGCAACAACTATGAGGTTCGAACCAAAATATAAACAGTATATATAATTTTTAATATAATAATAAATTTTTGGATGATTAAGCCCTTAGAATTTTTTAAGAAATAAAAAAAATTGAAAAAGAACGAGACTAGAAATGATCTAATTAAAAAAAAAATCGTATAAAAATTTTCAGGAAATTCTAACGTATTGAAATTTCCAAAATTTACCTTTTTATACTCTTAATATTTTGGTTCAAACCTTATAGTTTTCGGGTCACGCTACCAAATTGATGAAACAATTTTTTTTTTTTAATTCTAGCACATTCAAAATAATAAAACTGCCTATTTCCGCAAAATAACTAAATAACTTTGCAAAAAAAGACAATTTTTTTCCAAAACCATATTCAAGCTGAAGATCTTCTATCTGAAATGTTCTGAAAAAAGTTAGTTTACTATTTTTTTACACTCCAACACCCGGGTTGAAATAAAAAAAAAAAAAAATAAAACTGAATTTGTCTGCTTTGAGACCCGGTTTGCTAAATTGGGTTATGAACTTTCTTGGCCGAGATATCTAATTTTTTGTCCGAATATTAAAATTGCAGGATGTCATACTTTTGGCCTGTGTTATATGCATATCAGTGGATTGGTACTAGAGGGATTTAAGTTAAATTTCAAATCATGTTTAACGTACGGCCTTTCTAGTAACCGTAACAGAGTAACTCAGTCACTTGTTGTACTAAGCCAAAGATACATATATGAAATTATACTTATATATATAGATATATGGAACTTTGTTTATCTAGCTCATGCTCGTCGACGCAGATATGAAACGGACGACCATCACGATCGAACACTTTTATGATGAGGAACGGATGATCGAATATACGATTCACCTATAAAGATAAAGAGAGAGATAGAGAGAGAAAGAGAGGAGAGGGAGAGAGAGAAAGAGAGAAAGACCGTCGTCTTTTCGGGGCACATCGAGAGAGCAAAACACTTTAAAATTTCGGCTGCAACGAGTCTCTTTCTTTCTCTCTTTCTCAGCGAGGTCGGTGACCCGTCAGTTGGCAGTGGTCAGTGATGGTAACGGGTATAAGGCCGAGAATCCACAACCGCCTGAACCCAGGCAAGTCTCAGCTCTGTTCTCTTAGTAAGGTGCGGTCCCTGAACTGTTTTCACGGACACTTGATGAATTTCGTGAAAAATACTTATTTGTCCAATGATTTGCCGTATCGAATGGAGTTGCTTGAATAAGTCGGTGATTGGGCACGAGTTTCTCAATCGGTTGAGTTAATAAAACTTGGAGCTGCCAATAGTAGGGAGGAGAAATTTCAGTCATTTATTAGCTATACTAAAGTTTATTAATCTTAAGATCACCGATGGTCGTCGGCGAAACTTTTCCGCAATTTCCCTGTACCTTTAATATTGTATAAAACACTTAATTAAACAGCAGGAATATGGCATACTGACAAACAAAAATAGTTTTCAGGAAATAATATCAGGTAAAAACTTAGTGGCAGAATTGTTTCAAATGAATGAAATATCTATCTGTTTATTGGCAACCAACCTGTTGACTAGAACAACGTTCGATTGTCAGTTTAGTGTAAAACAACTTCATTTAATTGCGGAAATAAATTAACGAAGAACCTTTAAATACTTCTGCGTGATTACGCTTTTTATTTCAAAAAGCATATCGCATGACGTTTGCAAAAAAAGAAGCATTTTTCTGTCGCCCGATGACGACAACACGAGCATTCACTGTTGGAAACAAACGCATATTCCTATCGTTTTTCGGCATTGAAGTTTTTATCGATGACACACGACCTTCATACGTTGAGATCGTGACTGAAGAACTCGGTGTACGGCAGGCGCTTTTGTCGTGCAATTGACTTTCTGATGATAACTTAAAAGTATTTATTAAATACCTACATGATTACCTATACGAAGCATATGCAATAATTATAATTGAATTAGTTGCAACCAGTTGCACAAATAATGGGTAGAACTTGAAACTAGAAAATTCTATTACGTCTTAAATGAAGTTCCTCTTCTTTTCTTTTAGTTCTCAACTATTCTGTTTAGCAATACAATGATATTAACTGAACGGCATCAAACATGACAAGGTTTATTGAGCTCAAAGATCATATTACTGTTTGAATTCGATTTCTCGATTTATTATTCTAGAAATATATGTAAGTTGGCATGATCTTTCATACGATAGACTGCCATAGTTTCAGTAACTTGAAGAAAAAAGATTAAACGATGTTCGGTTTTTAATTAGGTTTTTTTTTTATTTCACAAATTGTTTTAGTGGATTGGGAAGGATGGCAATGTAAAATCAAAGAGATTCTAATCTTAATAGAATCTCCATTGAGTGGATCCAAGTCGCGACAGGTGAAGCGGGGCAGAGATGGTGTAAAGAGGAGGGGGAGGAGCGAGCACGGCAGTTTTTTGTTGTCGGATCTCGAAAAAGAAATGAAGGTTAAAAATAAGTGGACCAACCTCGCGAGAATAGAGCACTATGCGGAAGACCGAAGCAAGCGGTGAAGAGAGACATTCAAGACTGCGAAGAAATAACGGAATTCCTAAAATGACGGACGGACCAACGAATATTAGCCGTTAGAAATTAAATCCGTTGGAAAGCTCTCGACTGTGGCCGAATTTGCCTTTTGCTTTGGTCACTATGCGGCGATAGATTGCGAGGATTTCAACGTACAGTAGACAGTTAAACTGTACTGTCTATTTTTACGAAGTTTCGTACCGATATAAATCAGCTGAATTCATGTTTTACACTGTAATTTGTTTATTTGATCAATATTTTTGTTGTTGTTTATTTTTTCTTTTTCAAATCGCCATTCAAAAAAATCCTAATCATTCTCTCCTTTTTTACGAACTTCTTTTTCTACTGCAGAAAATAGAAAAAATCTTTCATGCAGAAGGAATTTAGCAGAGAATAAAAAACTATACAAGACATAACTGTTTGAAACAAAACGCGAAAAAAAAATTCAACGATCTTTCGAGATACGACCAGAAATTCTCAGTTTGATAACCGCAACGTTTAGCAGGTTATGACCAGATGTGCCATATATATTTGTATATAAAAGCGTTATTTTAGCACTAAACATTAGTTAATATGGGCTTTATTTATTTATTAATTAAGCTTATGAGTTTTGCTATAATGGCGCTTTATATGTATCGACGATTAACTTGATAATATTTTAATAATAATTCAGTTACAATTCTCAGCAGCATGATTAAAAAACAGGCATCCTCAATGTCATATTAAATTATCGTCGTCGAACAACTGTATCATTATTCTTTGGTAATGTTGATTTTTTGTTTTCTCCGATAAATATTCGTTTTCCAGATGATCCACTCAAATACGTAATATCCCAATTACACTGACGAGCTGATATAATATACGAAGAAAAGTTCTTTCGATCAATCCTCTTTAATAAAATTTTCTTTTCCTTCGATCTTCACAATGTATAAAATATATTTAAGTTGCACTTTGCTATTAAAAGATATTTATCTCTGTTTGGTATTTATAAACGGTCATGCAGGGAGTTCGGAGACAACATTTTAATAATCTCGCAGCATTGACGAATCAACGGGTTACCAAAACAACCGTCATTTTAAAAAGATACGCAAAACGGGTAAAAAAATAATGTTGAAACTCTCTCTTTCTCATTATGTAAGAGCGAAGCAATGGTAATGCGATGAAAATTTATATATATATATACGTACAGGCTGCCTCAGGTTTAGTGGTCAATAATCTTAAGTTCTGGATCGAATTTCGAGTCGAAACGTCTAATACCGTCCTCGACCCTCCCTCCAGACGATGCATTAATCAGAAAAGCTGACGAATACGCCAATTTTTACGCCGCACATTGGCAATACTGTTAAGGGCTAAAATCACTGTAACGGCCTCAAAAAATGCCTTTTTTCGACAATTTTTTTCGGGTGGAAGGAAAGGTAATAGAATAATAATATTCGGAAAAGTTATTAAGCATATATTTAACTGTACAACAAAAAATTATGATTGGAAAATATTAAAAAATGGCAACACCAGAGCCATTCCCGCGATGCTTGGTGAATGCGAGGCGCTCTACGGCACGCAGTGTAACCGGTGCAATTGTTGATCTGGAATAAAAAAAAACTTTAATCTAGACATTCATAGCTAGTGAAGTACGTAGGGGATTTTGAAAATATTCATTTTTGCATTATTGGCGAGTGCTTGAATGAAGAGGTTCAAATGAAAAGAATGAAAATTGTCGCAGTTATTCTGCGTGCCGTTTTGAAAAATCGTATTTCAATAAAAACGCGTTTAAAGTTTTGAAACGTGGTACTGAAATGACCGACGCGCTCGAGGAAAAGCCCGAAATTTCAATGAAATTTTTTTTTTTCAGGTATAAACCTTTTTGCCTCATATTCAAGAGGATTCAAAGCATATTTTAAGCCAATAAAAAAAAATCGATTTTTCGAAAATTCTACAGTGATTTCACCCGTTGAAGATGGACCAAAAATGCATAAATTTAAAAAATATTCAATTTCCTTATAATTATCTTTGATTATTTGGAAATATTGCCGTTCAAATTGTAAACACAATACTTAAAATGGTCGGATATATGATACATAACGCGATATGTGAATGTAAAAATTACGTTAAATATAGAGATACACCATCACACTAAGGGGAATAAAATCGTTAACATATAATTTTTCCAGTTTATTTTACTATTCTTAAAATAATCAAGAGACGCGGTAGCGGCAAAAAAACATTTGAAGGAAAATCCGAAAATTTCTCGAATGCTGCTACTCTTTTATATACTCCAATGTGAGGTATCTTGGATTATTTTTAATTTCTTTACAGAACCGCAAGCGAAGTCATAATCGTAACAATTTGCGTCATAAACTAGATTATCTATACACATTACCTTGTGGTTTTGTATGCCCTTTGATGCACTCTCTTGCGGCTTGAAACTCTGTGAATTCTCATTGTCAAACGTTTTTGCTTTGAAGAAAATCATCTTAAATTTAATACCACTGTTTTTAGCCAATCGGTACTTACAACAATTAATAATGAACAAAGTTTGAAGTGTAAAGTGATTAAGGGTCCGTATAAAAAAATTGTTTTTTCCTCGCTCTTGAAAAAAGAATTACTTTATTCAACAGCTTTGAGTAAAGGTGTGAAAAATGTTGCATCCCTTTGTTTTTGGGGCAAAATATTAGGTTCGCATAAAAAAACGTATATTCTGTCCCAAGATCGATCACTTATATGCTGTATTTATTAAATTATACATTTAATATTCGCAGATCTATCTATATAAGATTAAATTTAATGATTCAAAACTTAAGGAGAAACTACCGAATACATCGAATATACGGGTCAGCACGGCTTTGACAATTCATTCGTAGCACTGCGGGAGTCTGTCAAATGGAATAAATGAGTAACGTCGACCCAGTTACAAAACACATACCGGAACTTTGCGGAGTCTAACTTTTCGAACAGTTCAACATTATAGCTCGTTTTGAAAGCATTTTCGAGCTCGTTTTGAAAGCGTATCGATGCTCGTAATAAGGAATCTGGTAAAGATCTGGTAGGATTCATTTAACCTGTTTGTTTAAGATAGTTTTGATCAAAAGTAAAATAGTTTTGATCTAAACTGTCGAAATATTTAAAATAGGAACTTCAAATTTGGTTGGGAAATATGAAATTCAAAATTTGATATGTTTCTTGTCCAGTGAAACATAAAATGACTGGAGAATTTTCGAAGATGATTGTAAATAGCTGAATTGGGCATTGAATTCGTAGAAACGAATTGTTCGCGTCAGCTCAACCGAGCCTCGAAATTCTCAGCTTCGAGTATAATGTCAAAGTCGGCATCGATTATTGGTGCCAATTAAATCTAACACAAGTCGAAGACGATATAAATTATCGTGCCAGCCGATACGTCTAAATCATCAGAAGAACAATAGCCGCATCTGTCAGCATAGAATTTAATGTACTTTATACGAGACGTTTTGAGTTTGCAATAATATATCGTAAACACAAGCGTTCCGAAAGATTCGTAAGGAAAGGAGAAGAATTATTCTCCTGGCAACGGATACGGCGCGTTTTCTCCATAAAGAATGTCCAGCAGAAGTTCAGTGAACCCAAACACGGGTGGGCGACATGAGCAGATGAATCGGAGTAGATCTGAATATTCGATCATGTGAATGTTGGCAAAACTACTTCGTTGAAATAATTAATTAAAGACTCCATGTAGACTCCACGTAGTTTTTTTATACATTGCACAATAATGACTAAGGATCCGGAAGTAAATCAATAATTTGGAAACTCGTAAATATTTTTTGACTTGCTCTTTAAAGTTAAAGAATAAGATTGATGCCAATTACTTGAAAATCTATTGTCATACTACATTATCCTATTTACTGTTTATCGAACATCAGGAATATGATTGCGGGAAACATCTTGTATCAATCACATAGTTTTTCTTCTACAGATCATGAATTTTTGTTCAATTAGATTCGAGACCAATCATAGCCGCTATTAAACCTTGACATACTTCACACGGCCTAACTTGATTTTACTTGACTTGATCTGAATTTATTTGGTCCAAATAAATCACTTTTGAACCATATATGGAAAAAAATGTCAACTAATAAATTTGAATGAATTTTTTTCCTCGATAAAATTGTAAAGAAAATAAATTTGTGTCCTGACCCAAAATTATTATTTTAAATTCGATAAAAGCTCCTGTAGAATAACTGTGATGCGTTTCTTGGCCTCGCCAACATCGTATGCGGTACGACAAGCGGTTGGAGAGTCGATCGCGCTTGTTAAAGGACGTAGTGAATGTGCGAGCGCAGAACATGCTGATATACTTGTGGTGATCGGCAAACTTTATGTATACATACATTCGCGAATAGAACTAAGGTAAGCGAGATCCGGGCAATGACCTCGTATGTAAACAATCAGAAAAGGTAGACAGGTGAGCGCGTATATATTGGCTGAATAGAAATTCTACGGTGCTTTGTTACGCTGCATGTTTGTGCGTAATCGTGTGCAGAAAATTAAAAAAAATACATACTTTCGTATCACCAGAATACACATGCGGTTTCCTCATGCATTATTTAAAATAATCCTAAGGAAAAACGAAAACTGTCTTTCACTCTGAATATAAAATTCTACATTGCATGTGCAAATTATTGTAATTAGAATATGGCATTGACAGAATATTTTTTAAGACATTGTAAAAAATTATACGCTAGTCGACCATATAGTTCAGCATAGATCCTAGTATTTCCCGATTATTGCCCAAGAAGCATGTAGAAATTTCATTCGATGGAGCTGGATACAAAATTTCATTTACTTCTGTAGCATCCACGAACATTGTTAAAAATTAAACCCAAAAGAAGAGACATCTGTTTGATTGCAGCGGAAAGAAAAGTCGTTGATAGAAAAAAATTATAATTATAGTAGAAAAAAACATACATACAAATTTTAATCAAAAAATGCAACAAAAATTTATTGATCAAAAGAAAGTTGACAAAAAAAACCATTTCGAACGCAGACTTGTGAGATCGATCTGAATTTATTAACTACAAAATCTCTCCAAGTACGGCGTACGATTTTTGATACTTAATTTTTTTGTTGGAAAATTTATGTTTGCTATTGCATGAGCACATATCGACCCACCAAATTCTCGAATGTGTTAAAATCGAACATAAAACTAAGCCGATGCAAAGTTCTTTTTTCGTAATTACACAACTAATCGTGCTGACGACTTGAGGCTTAATCAAAAATGCATCAATTAATTACCTAAAAAATGCTCTGTAAACGGACAACTATATCATTCTTTTTTTAGTTCGTCGGAATGTTCCCCACTACGAATCACTTTTTGAGGAGATAGCATACTCGGCCAATGCTCGGAGCACAGTGTCAAATGTACTTGTTCCAAGATCTTACCGATTCTTTTGATCGAGAAACACTTGGCCGCATTGAAAAATGATGAGAAATGGATTTTTCTTCCTTGTTGAATCCACCCAGGACAGCTCAGGAAAGAGGGATGGGTATAACATACGTAGCAAGTTGACTTTTAGCAGAAAACCAACAAATTCTGTTTCGGAAATTGCTATTTTTTTGTTTCACAGTTCACCATTTAGTCAAAAATCGATCTTTCTAGTGTTAATGTGAAAATCCCACTCCATTTCTTTTGTCAGTTGATTTTTAGCGGAGCTACACCTGGTACCGTTTTGACATTTTTTAAAATATGGGCATTTCTTGACAATACCGCGTAACAAACGTGTTCCACTTAAAAAAAAAAAAATTGTAACCGTTCCTTTAAATGTATTTTTTTAACCACGAAAAAATTTCATCAAATTACTCCAATAATTTTACAAAAACAAACAATTACAACCAATCATTTTTAACCTTATTTCTAGGTGTATATATCCCCTCAGGTAATGCGCAGAAAACTTTTGCTAAGGAATGAAAAGTCTACGCGATAAATGGTACAGGAACTACGAATTTGAAGTATGCAACAGTGTAAAAGATTAAAAACCAATGCGATTTTTGATTGAAAAAAAACATTGGAGATCGTACAACAAAATTATCCGCATAAAACAAAAACTCAAGAGTAATTTGCCACTCTGGTGAAGCATCCTCAGCCTATAGGATGACAGGACTTTTAAGAAAAGATACTGACACAGTACTACACCGAACAAAAGCTTGAAATTTATGGTTGCCTCTTCAAAACGACTTCTAAATGCCTAATACGACATGCCCCTATCAAATCATTACATCAAATGAGTGTATTCATGAAGATTAGGGGAAAAGTTTACTCGAGTATTGGGAAAGCTTATCGGAAGTGTAAAAAAAGTAATATTCGCTGTTCAAACGACAAAAGGATGTTGGATTAAACATCAACGCACATATTTTATACTCTCTACAAAGTGGTGCAAAAATGAAGCAATGGTTATAGCTGTTAAATCCTATGAAAATGGATTTTCAGTCCAAAATTTATTGATTCGTATAAATACCATTTCCAGCCAAATGAAGGAGGTTTTTTAAATGATCAAATTAAGAGTATAAATGACACTTAACAAAATAACGATACAAAAAATTTTCAGGTGCTGACTCAGTTTTCCTCCTAACTGTGTGTGTGTGTGTGTGTGTGTGTGTGTGTGTGTGTGTGTGTGTGTGTGTGTGTGTGTGTATGCACAGCTGGGAGCACGCTCAAGCACACATACGTACTCGCTTGCAAGCTTGACGCTCGTCTGAGTGTCCTCGTTACTTATGGATTTAGGGACACGAGCGTAGCGGGAGTAGAACAGGCGGCACGGTGGGGCCTTAAAATCACTGGCCAGTTTGCGGCAATAGCGAAAGAAGGTAAAGAAGTGCGATATGAAGAGAACTACACACTCACGCGAGCGGGCGTCCTCCGCATGGACGGTCGTTCACCTCTGTCGTAGGCTCAGACGGAGTGTAGACCGTTCCTCTTCTTCTTCTTCTTCTTCTTCTTCTTCTTCTTCTTCTTCTTCTTCTTCTTCTTCTTCTTCTTATTCTTCTACTGCTTCTTCTTCTTTTTCTACTGCTTCTTCTTCTCCTTCGCCTCTTTTTTCTCTCTGTAGTTCTCTTTTTGTTCTTCGTATTGCTTTTCTTTTATTTCTTCCATTTTCTCGCCTCCTCCTTATTATTCTATACTGCTTTGCTGCGATGCTTGGTCAGTTATTAAGTGCACAGGGACCGACGTTCTCTTCTGTCTCACACTCGATCAAGGCGTTTCGCGTGCCATCTCGTTCTTTTATTATTCCTGTTCTTGTATTTTATACCGCCGGCGGGGCATCTCACGTGCCACATCTCTCAATCAGAGTGACTCCTCTCTGGTCGTGTTATATCTCTATACGCGATTACATTCTGAGGGAAGTACACTGTCTTTAATTTTTCAATTATCACGAGATTTTTTTTTCACCATTAATATTAGATGAAATGGACCCAAAAAAAAAGGAAAATCGCATTTTTCAAGACATTCATCTTTTCATTTGGCTATCTGGCTGTCATTTTGTTTATTTGTGTACTTATAACCCAAGAGATCCTTAACCGGATTTCGACAACTCTGTCACAGTATTCTGCGTAACAGTCTCGTTAGAATCAGTTCGGCATGAAACCGATCAAAGTATAAAATAAGCTCGAGTCTAGAATTACGATTTTTTTCATACAGCGTTGCATTACAATGTCATTTACATGCTGCACGACATACACAAACAAACGAAGGCTAACTACAATCACATATGATGAGCCCATGTAAACGAACAAATAAAGCGACAAAGAAAATAAGTGAATAATTACGTGAACAAATTAATAAAACATGATGAATCAAAGATAGGCCAAAAAAGAAAGATGGAACAAAAAATCAAAGATTAGAAGCCAAATTATATGCACATTTAATCAATACGGCGAATTACCATGAAAAAAATATGAACTCAAAATGAAATAGATTAAAATGCGAAAGTATCACGGTTTTAAAAGGGAAATCCGATAATAATATTGACGTTTTTCGTATCCGCGCATTTTTTTTCTATTGTTAGCACTATTTCTTCAATAAAACTCAGACAAATCCTAAGGAATGACTGTATAAGCACTTTAAAAGATAACGCACCGATAGGATACAATTGGGTCTCCGACAATATGTTACTTAGGGCCGAACGCGAGCCCTGATATTCGTATTTGTCATCAATGCCCCGCCAATGATGCGCCGTATCACCAATACTGATTAAACATTAATTTTAATAGTTAAGAGTGAATGAATGTGGATAAAAACGATTATTGATCATAAGGTTCAGGAGAGCTCTGTGATAGTAATAAGTATCATGATAGAATTATTCAGAGATCTGAAAATATGAGAAAACATGTGGTGACGAAATATTCCAGCGCAATTCGGTATTTCTGTAACTCACCATATTCTCTTTCGGCTGTCGGGTGTTAAATATGCTTTGGAGTGGATGAATGTCAATTTTTCAAATATTTTCAAAATGCCGATTTCGACTGACTCACATATGCTCATTTTAGTGGTTTTATATTTAAAAATAGGTTATAATACAGCCAAAATGGTCAACAAACATTTTTTGCCGCACTTATTTTGCCGGTCATTGTATATAAAACGACAAATTCAATCAGGATATCGCGGTCCAAAGTTGCGCATATTAGTCTTCACGTTGTTCTGTCATTTTTCGTTCTTTTATCTTTGAATAGAGTTATAATTCATAGGATATAACGAAAAGAAAGGAATTCTTTTCTCTAACGTTAAACGCAACTATAAAGATCGATTTCATAGAATGTCACCGCTCAAAAGTAGATAAAACGTGTTGTTACGGAATCAGACTTCTGGTAAAAACCTAAAAAAAACGTGCAAGTTCCATGTACTAACCATATACTTTGTTGACCATGCACAAATTGACGATTAATACTGAAGATTTCCGAATCTCTCAAAACGGAGTGGGCGATCATCGGTGTTGCGAATCAGCCAGAATTCTTTCTGTTCAAATTCCCTCCATCAAAATTTTGTACGAGTACTTCCGAAATTATTGCGTTACCACTATTGGAAAATTTGCCGACACTGCGCGATATTGCTCGAGTGGCACTTTGCGTGCGATTGTTGCTAAACTTGGCGCTAATTGAGGACATCTTAGAGCAATGTGTCTTGACAAGCTCGTGTTTTTGGAGTATATATGACAGTCAGATTTTTTACTCAACCTGTTCGTGAGAGCGGTTTGAAATAAAAGAAAAGTCCAAAAACCGTCATATTCTAATAGGATGTATAACTTAATTTTTCCCTTTTTTTTCAAAAAATAATTTATATTATAAAATATATAAATATCAAATCAATCCTCGAAATATTGTTCATTGTTTTCGACGACCTTGCGCCATCGATCGGGCAACATACGAATACCATCGCGAAAAAAACTTGCAGAATTTGAGGCGATAAAGTCATTGACGAATTTTCGTACATCGTCCACAGTTTGGAAGCGTCTATCCTTCAAGGCGTGCTGCATTGACCGAAACAGGTGATAATCAGACCGGACCAAGTCTGGTGAATATGCCACGTGCGGGAGAATTTCTCAACCCAAGTTTAAAATGGTTTGCTAAGTGGTGCAAACAACACGAGGTTGAGCGTTATCATAGAGCAGCATAACTTTTTAGTTTCCTTATTCAGTAAATGACCTTTTCTCATCAAGTACCCTGTTCAATTTCTTTTGTCAGCTGTAGCGTTTTGCAGTAATTGTTTGACCTGTTTCCAAAAGCTCATGATAGAGTACACCTTTCATCTCCCACCAAATACAGAGGCGAACCTTTTTCATGTGGATTTTTTGTTGAGGAGTAGATGTCGATGATTGTCCGGAATCCACCCATGATTTTTGCGTTTAAGATTAGCAACAAATATATATTTTTCATCTCCCGTCATAATTTTCCACAAAAAGTTTTTCTTTTGGTGCTTGGCAAGCAGCGAAAGGCACGTGTTCATTCGTTGACCAAGGTTATGTTCAGTCAGATCGTGTGGAACTTCCTACGTTTTTGTATTTTTCTCATTCAATGTAATCGTTTGGATATGGCTGCTTGAGACTCCTAGATGATGCTACAAGCTCTTTTTGGGTTTGCGTTGAGTATTTGTCGAGTAATGCTTGCAATTCATCATCTCCAAATTTCGGAGGCTGTCCAGGACGCTCCCAATCACTGAGATCGAAATCACTATTTTTAAAGCGTCTATACCAATATTTACACGTATCATAAGACACAACATCATTACCGAGAGTAGAGCAAATCGAATTGCACGCTTCAATGACTTTTTTTTCCTTGTTGGAACTCGTAGAGAATGCAGTGCCGAACGTACTGCTTATCGGTCGCCCCCGATATAACATATAGTCTATGAAAAACTTTAAGGTTAACTCTTCAAAACCGCAAATGGACGTACAAATATTTCAATTTTAAATAGGACTCCCTACTCAATGAAAAAGAGGAAAAAATTAAGTTATACACCAATATATAAAAGTACGGCAGAGCTAGCGCTGGTTTTCTTTCTTAATAATTAGCATCGAGCCACTGCCGCGACCCTTGATTTCGATCGATGAAAAATTGTACAGCTAATCCCATGAGAAGTCAAGAGTTAATCACCTGTGCAATTTTATATCACTGTAGCCGCATGATGAATAAAAACCGGTACTTACACTGATGCATAAAAATATAATGGATACAATTGTGTTCCTACACTGAAAAAAAAATTAAAGTATTGCCAACTACGCAATGAGGTTGGACGAATTTCGTTGCGCCAATAGTCATATTACGTTTAGTTAATCACCCGGTGGTTAATCCATTGAAAGTCATGTCGTTGAGACAACTACGCCACGATTTTGCTGCTAAATTTTACTTTATTTGAGTTGAGTGTATTTCTTGTGATACAATCGCAATAAATGGTTACATTGAAAAAAAAATAAAACTTGAGACACAGAATCCATTGAATTTGAAATAATCACACGGAGGTTGGGTTGTATACGGTTTGTCTGTGACTCGATAAAATAATAGCATCAAATAAACTTCTCTGCGAGAATTGAAATCAATGACACCATAGATTAACGGAATATAATTTGTGATTAAACTAATTACCTAGTAGACATTTGGATAAAATCTTTTGTTATTATTCAAACAAATAAACCTTTTGCTAAAGCTACTAAAATTTCGTTGCACAAACAGTAAGTTTTGTTTAATACGAATTATATATATTGTAACCGGACAGTCTTATTCCCTGGCTGGATTTCCGATGTGGCAGAAATCCGCTAGAAGGCCACGGGCGGAGCGCTCTCGCGTAAGCGTCGCACCGTCCGTGTGCCCATAAAGCTCCGACATTGAATTGTTAAATATCGATCACTCCGACCGACGGTCGTCGAGAAAACCCGAACCCTTATTTTATGAGGAAAAAAGATCTAAGGCCTTTTATCGTACAATTAAAGTACGCTGATGTAGAAAGTTTTTCCCATCTAATTATGTCAGGATAGGCGCTCTTACTAGAGTAAAAAATCGATCAATCGTATTTACTATTGAAAGTCGCGAAATACAAAATTAAGAATATAAAATAAAAAATATTCCAAAAAATATGTATATAAAAAAAATTCAAATATTTCCTACAGTCATTTCAAAATCATAATTGTTCCGTACAATCACTATACGTTTTAATTACACAATGCAATTCATTCAATCCAAACATGATTGATACAATTGACTGAAATACTTTTCCGCATTTCCCAAGCAATTCGATGATACTATTTCAAATATTTATTGAATTTTATTCAAAAAATGTTTTGGTTCTATTGAATATTTAAAGTTTTACTTCAAATTGCGGGCATAGTTGGCTCAAAAAAATACCTTTAACTACGCGCGGAGGTTGCGTCAACTACGTCATTGGTTTCGCCATATCCAACCTCAGGGCGTAGTTGAGCAAACTACGCCTCCGTTCTCAACACTATGCATTTTTTTCAATATATATCTCTACCTTCCGGTCTCCGTCTATTATTTTGAGATAAATGCAGATTTGAAAGTAATTTTTTAAAATAAATGTTAAATGCCTGGCGATTGTTGGAATAATGAATGAACTCGCAAAATTACAGTAATGAAATTCAATCAGGCATTTCTGCCGAAATCATAGTTGATTTTGTCACTCTAAATTCTAGGTCCAATCAAATCTAGTGTTTGTGACAAAGTGAAGAAAGAGAGAGAGAGAAAGAGAGATATTGTATAATCGTCAAGATTATTAATCAACACGAGATCATCTGGATTGCCATATAAAACAGTCTTTAAGGCGAACACCGTCATAAAATATAAATTGACGATTTGACGTGAAAGTTGGTGTTGTTTGCAATCCACGTATGTCATCTTCACCGTCAAAACAGCGAATACACCGTGATACCATCGTACGCCATCTTATCAATTAGCAATATTATCAGTTACCAAGATTATACAAAGGGAATTAAATTTCTCTGATTTTCGACACATTCTTCGTGATTAATAAATTTGTGTGACTCCACAATAATGCACTGCTACAATCGTTAGTTTTTATCGGACCCATTGTTATTGTGGGTAATTCGCGAAGGGATAGACCAATGACTTGTATGAATCACGCACGCGTCCATGAATAACGTGAATACGAATGGACTCTGAGGCCCCGCCGAAGTTTTATCACGTGAAAAATAATATATTTGTATGTTCGTATTGATTCCCTTATTAAGCTCTGGCGACGTCAAAATACGAAAGACGCGAAGGAGAAAGAGGATGAGAAAGACAGAGATCAGAGTACGTTTTGATATGTCCGCGTACGCTCTGAGATTATCGACTTTTCAGAGAAATCATATTATTTCTCGCAGCCTTAAATCCTCGAGAGCAACAACCATGAAATTCTTGAAAACAACACGTGCCAAAAAATACGATCGTTAATTGTCGTCTTATTTTTCCACTCCAGACTTATCATATACTGAATTGGAATCATAATAAAATTCCTCGCCGATTAATTCGTAAGGACAAGGTTGCATAAGAATTGCGAGAAAAGCAAATCTATACTTGGCGACAAGACTCTACAATGTCTCTTTATGTACACTATAGAATCATGAAATTATCTTTAAATTCATCTTAAACGTTTTAAAAATTAACCTTAAAAATCATGGTGAAATATTGATGAAATTGTATTTATTCATAATTATGAAGATATTTTTAGTTTATCACTTATAAGAATTCAAGAGCAATATGCAATTCTTGTAGTTTGCATACAGGAGTATATGAAATTATTTTTAGTTTATCACTTAGAAAAACTCAAGAGCAATATGCAATTCTTGTAATTTGCATGCAGGAGTAGACGTAGAAGAATTTTAATCGTCAAGGACAAATAAATTGATGTGGAACTCATTAAAAATTGTTCAAATGAAACATTGAAATGTTTACATTGAAAAACGGTCAAATGACCAATCGTAATACATTTAGTGTCAATATTAAAAATATTGGAAATCAAAGCTTACCAGTTCACCCGAGAAAATTTAATATAATAAACAAGAAATTGGTAATTATATAGATCGATCAGCTCATCACGTCATCACGTTCCTGCGATATGGGCATATAATTTCAGATCGTGGAAGACATATACAAATAATAAAAAATGAGAAATCGACATAATAGGTTCATTAGCTCGAAGGATCGAAAGGATCCGTCATGAACGGCTCGAGCTTCCTGTGGCCCACAACGAACAAAATTTCTAATTGGGTATTCACGATTTTAATCCGAAACCAAAACTCAATAAGATTTGCTGTTTGTAGGAAAGCCTTCCAAACTTCCAAACTTCCGACAGAATCTAATTCGTCACCTGCGTTTCTGCAAAAACCTTTCCCACTTGATCTGTACGTGCGCGGATGCATGTTGTAATTTTTTTTTGTTTCTCGTGTGCACGCACACAAGCCTATGGTGTCGAATTTCGCAATTCTGTTTTTTGTGTGTTTGAACAATATATGTGAACATCAAATCAGTGCCAGGTAAAGTGATTGATCTTATACGATTACCAATAAACTTTATTTTATTTTCGTTAAATTCTAAATTTATTTGCACGATAACCGTAATCCATGTAATTTGCGATTAAAATCCCAACAGAAGCTTTTTGACATGTTGACTTTTGGGCTTATTGAGGGTTTTGCACATGGTGCGAGATAATGTGCGTGATGCGTAACCTGCTGTATTACAACCAATGAGTCCGATAAACTCTCGCTTAAAGTGCATCATCGTTGATCGCATGTGGGCTTCATCAAATGGACCGAAAGAAAGATAGAATAAGAATGAAGGCGAGAAAGAAAGAGAGCAGTGTAAATATTTTTCAAGGCAACCACTGGATCATTACCGTATTCGAATAAATATAATTTTGTTAAATCCGCATGTCGAAGCTCCGGGGTCAACTACAATGGAAGACGAAGCCACCGATTACACGGATCATTCTTATAAATTGTATATAAGACCAAAATTCTGTCAACAAAAATGCAAAAAATTAATGTTTCTAGATTAGAGCACTTTTCATGTTTCAATAACCGTATATAAATTTTATTTGAAGGATCTCACTATAGAGATTAGTATTTTCCTGTTATAAATATGCCTTTTATTTTTTTTTTTTATTTTTCAAGCCATTAGACCACACCACGCAGTTCGCAACTGCGTGGTGTGGTCATTGAACAAAAAAAAAATCCTGCGTTATGTAAAAGCATCGATAAAAATATTCACTTAGTTTTATTTAAATCCAAAAATTGTCTAAAGTAAAATTTCGAAAAATACATGTAAATATGCTCGAAAAAAAGCAGCTCCACCCTTAGCATTTGTTTAGTTGTACGCCATCTTTTCTAATCGCTATTATACTTGGAAAAGGAACAATCAAAATGAAACTGTATATATAGTACTACCAAAATTCGATCTGACGTATTCGACTGAATAAATTATTTGTTATCATTATTTATAAGCGATTATTCCACGGGACTTTTTTTTTCATCGGATCGTTACATCACAAAATAATATAATATGATCACATATGACATAGGAGTAAAACATTGTCTCTCGTCAATGCGACGAGATTGATACGTCATCGTTTTTACGATGACGCACAAGAATCCCCCTCAAAGAACGGCTGCTATGACGTAAAAAAATGACACGATACCAAGAAGCGCATTCTTCGTGATCAACGTTACGCGAAATGAAGATGCGTTGCACTTTTCACTTGTCTAAATATATCATCCTATAGCTACGGGTAATTTATATTTTTCAAGAACATTTCAATACTTTTTGCTAGACGTAACAGACGGCATCATGATGAATTTTTTGCTTGAAAAAAAAAAAAAAAAATTGGTTAAATTAGAAATTGTGCTTGTTTAAGCCCAGAAAAAGTTCGTATGAACGAACATAGAATAAATCAGGCTTTTCATCAACCTTGAATGTAGATTGAGAAATACCTTTCGGATGAATGTACAAAGTTCGAATTTGCTCTGTCAGCCTGGTTCAACGATCGCAAGCTTCTTAGTTAAGATTACAAAAATTGTTAATAATAACCGATTAGCAAATGGGTCCACGAAATCCGACAATCTTTCTCGCCCGAATGTATATAAAGATTTGTCCTTGCGTACGTTGACGATAATATCATTGTCTTGAGAAAGAAAGTACAGGTGCGAAATTGCTAGGTAAAATCTTATCGATCAAATTCCACTCGCGAATCGATATAAAAAAAATGAATTCACAAATCTCCTTCATTCATCTGGTATATGTATTAGGGTGATTCAAAAAAAATCGATATTTTATTTTTCTTGGAGCTCCATTGAAAAACGTTAGTGCATCAAAAAAAAAAGTAATTTTCCTAAAATTTGGGTTGTTATAAAAAAAATTAAATAGTGTCCACGCGACTTTTCGGTATTTTTTCTGTTTTTTTGTTGAAAATCGCGACGTAAAATTTTTTTTTGCTCTCATAGCAGAAAGTGTTCGTGTTCAATATAATCATGATTTTTTTGAAATTTTGTCACTGAAAATTTTTTTAAAGCTGCCTAAAGTAATTTATTTGCTTTTTTTGTATTTTCAGCTAAAAATCATAAGATTAACAAAATGAAAACAAGAGGTGTAAGTATTTCAAAACAACATTTTTCGCTCCAAATTTTCATGCTTCCACAAAACATATTCAACCAGTTCAAGTGATTGGTTTTTATTTTCCCGTCAAAATCTTAGAATAGAACAGGTGACGAGAATCGAGCTAGAGTGATGTCGAAACTTTGAATGTATGGAGTCTTTCTGATCGTGTCATAACTTTATGCCTTGATACAACAAATATCAACACAGGTCTACGAGTAGTTTTTTTACTCTGCTTTGTCAAGCGTGCGTTTTCATTTTTTCAATTGTGTGATAGTCGTTTTTAACTTATAACTAAAAATCGTTTCTTGATGAAAAAGAGAACTTGAATTGGACAAAGACCAGCCTCATTTTGCATGTCGTCATTACATATACGAACTTGTTTTGAAAACGGGTGTTGAAGTTTGCTAGCCTCGTAGCATATGGTTAAAACGTTTAAATTTTCAAATACCCCAGAGAATTTAGAAAAATTATCGACATAGAAAGGTTTGACACAAGATTACAAATCGAATATTTGAGCAAAAATCATGCTTTGTACCTCATAAGAATATTTATAATTTTAGTGTCTTTTTTGGTTTTATCCTGCAAGGAATTTCATCCAGGAAATGATTGTTGGAAACTTATTTAAGTGAACATATTCAAAGCTATTTAGTAGAATGCCGTAATAAGTTTTCGTGTATAAAAAATATATCTGTATAAAAAATACAGGAAAATGGAAACCAATCGTTTGAGCTAACTCAGAAATTTTTGTTGTAGCATCCAAATTTGAAAAAAACTATGGTTTTGTAAAATACTTACACACCTTCTTTTGAGAGGAAGGAAAAAATTGACATTTGTAGCTACACATTTGTTATTCTCATGATTTATAGCTGAATGTAAAAAAAAAAATAGCAAATAAATTATGAGAAGCAGCCTTCAAAATTTCTTGAGAGCGACAAAATTTTTGATGTTTCATGATTCCATGGAACACTAACTCTTTCTGCTATGAGAGCAAAAAAAAAATTTCATGTCGGGATTTTCAACAAAAAACAGAAGAAAATACCGAAAAATCGCTTGAGCACTATCTAAAAATTTTTTAAAAAATCCAAATTTTGGAAAAATTACTTTTTTTTTATGCACTGACGTTTTTCAATGGGGCTACAAAAAAAAATATCGATTTTTTTTGAATCACTCTATTATGTATACAATCGTTGAAACGTCGTTAAATCGTCATTACACATCGATCTTTTAACATTGGACATATTATACACGATGGAAGAGGGACAAAAGGATGAAGAGACTATTACCGATATTACAATTGGAACGTGTAATTATTTGGTTTTTCCTTTCATGATTTGGTGATCAATGACACGAGGGATTATCTCTCAATCTTTTGGCTCTGCGCGCGTGAAGTGGAATTCCCAATTTAATCGAATTGTTTTTTCGTAAACAGACCAGGAGCGAGACGGAGATCTCCGTTCCTCGAGTTCAAGTGATTTTGTGCAAGACAGCGATAAGGGAGAGAGTTCCTTGCACTCGAGAATACCGTGGCTCTTTTTCTTCGTCTCTCTTTTTTCCTCTCTTGTAAAGCGATAATAACCTGACCCCTTTCTCGCTTACTCTCGTTTTTCTTCTTTTTCTATCTCGCTCTCTTTTTTTCCCTGTCTCCTGCATTCTTCATTCGCAAACGTATATGATTGGACACTAATCTGCTGGCAATTCTCGGATTTTTCTTATTTATGTGGATACTAATATAGAATAACAAAACGCAAATCGTTTAAACGTAACTGCTATGTAATCGTGAGAAGCGCGGAAACTTTTTCCAAGTTCATTTTCAAAGTCACTTAACACACAACATATGGGCCATTCAAGGTCAATGCAACAGGTCTGTTACCCTTGCTACTTCTACTTTTATTTCGTTCGTTTGCATTTTATGATGGAATAAGATTAATCTAAAGAACTTTCAAATCTTTTCATTATGATCGATCTAATGATCATCCAATTGTTTTCAATTGGTTATAATTTATCTTAACAGGGAGAGCTTTTATTTCAATTCCCATGTATATTTCATTGAAGGTGGATTTTCCTCCTATGATTTCCCCAAAGTTTTAATAAATTTGAATGTGATCGATGATTTCGTGCGGAAAAAAAGTCAAACGATTTAAACGTAAAGCAGTAGCATGGATAAATCATCGAAACGTTCATGACGTCCACTTGGTAAAAACAAAAGGCGTCGAACGAACGAAATTCAAAGAATTATTAAAAAACATAATTGAAATCAATCAAATGTCGGCGAGTAGTTAAATGAGTATTAAGCCGAGTTCACTTTTGAGACGGCCAAATTTGCCCAAAGTTTCCAAAAATATTAATATCGATATTGTTGAGTATGGCAATAAAGCAGAACGAGAGATAAATAGAAAGAGTAAGAAAAGAAATGAGAGAGCGAAGGACGAAGCGAGGGCAAGAATTATGACTGCGCATGTTCACGGGAATGTATGCGCGTTTCCACGTGTGGTATTTATTCGCATGTGCACTCGAAACGCAAGTCAAATGGATTTTAATGTGCGTATGTTTATATGTATATATTATATACTCGGCGGCAGAGCTCCCCATATTTGGACAGGTTGAACTGTAACGGACGAATAAATATGCCCAAATGGGTCACGCGTGGGCTTTTTGCTTCCCATTTCAGAGTACAGAGCATGTACGATCTGCAAATTTAAGAGTACAACTTATATTTTTCGCGAGTCTTGAAAAAATAGTGAAAAAGTAACACAATACTGATAGGAATATCGAGTACTTTGGCAGTATTAATCATATTTTTCTGCCTCATTGCCGAAGGCTTGTTTTTATTTCGAAATATCAGATTCTCAATGCCAGTGTATTCAACATACGAAAACATCGACAAATCATGCACTCAAAACAATCCTCAGTCGGTTGAGTGTGTGTTTGTGTGTATGTATGTCAATATGTATTCAATTTCAAAATATTCGAACTGTAACACCTTGAAAAGCACCTGAGATAATCTGCTGAAATTTGGCACAAAACTAGAGAGCCACTGGTGAGAGTTTTTCGAACCTCGCTGCAATCGCATGAATTTAACGAGTTTTTAAATTCATTGAAAAACTACATGCTCTTTGAATTGCGAACAAATTCTCGAGGTGGAATTCGGATAAGGATAATTTAATTTAAATGAAAAAAATGGCATTGAATGAATTTGTAGAGTATCGATTAAAGATATCAAAATGATTCTCCCAATTTTTCGACGAGTTCTCGATAACGATGGAAGTCATTGAAAAAAAAACCTGAAGACTAAGGCAAGATCGATGAAATATTTTTCACACTTTTACCATGATACATTTTTTAATCAATCAGTACGTTTATTATACAATCGAAGATGAGTGAGGTAAGCAAAGCTGTCTGAATGAGAACGCATTGTTAATTACAGTAAAAAATTACAAAGTTGTGCCTGAATTGGGATTTAGGGGTTTTTCCATGTTAAATTTATAAATCGGTTGCAAAACTGCGTTTGTTTTCGGCGACCAATGAAAGAGTAATGATATATTTATCACAATGCAGTGAATGCTTTTCCAATTTTTCCCCCCCTTATTTATTAGACACGTTTGACCAGGGGTCTGAAACTCCATACTATTCCGAGGTCTCTTATTTGACATGTCTCTGATTGGTCGGCCAAAAGTTTCGGAGGCCAGTTACGCCAACCTCACATACAAAACTTAAGAAAGTTTTTTCGATGGCGATACTGAGTCTCGCTCCAGTATAGTTAGGCCATCGCCATGACACATTCTATCTCTCTCGGACTCACTCATCTTTATTAATTAATTTTCATACGTAACCTCGAAAACCTGAAGCGTTCACTCAAATAATTTTAAACATATTATAGGTCGACTATTTTACATATTTCGATATGAAGAAAGACACAAACGTTTAGTGTATTGAAAAATGAGTTTTTCATTACTTTTAATGAAAAATAACGATGAATCAAACAAGCTCGATAAGTATGAACGATTTCAAGAACAATGATTTCAATTGCGAGTTTGGTGTAGTGAACCCGGTCACTTCATGTACTTGGAATATTAAGTTCGATTCCGAATGATGTACTTTTTTTCTTTTACTTATTTTTAATTCATTCTTTTTGGTAAAAAGCATTGGCTTTTTCTTCACATATCATCGATGTGTGTGCCTGTATGTGAAATCACTGTGATACGCTACGCCAAAAATATTTGTATGTATTCTACAGGCCCAAACTATTTTTCTGTCAGTTGATTTTTGGAGAAAGTATACCTAGTTTTGGCATATTTTAAAAAAGGCGTCGTTTCACATAACCCTATCGCAGCCGTGTAATTACTTTTTTACGTAGAAAATATTGTGAGCGTCTTTCAAAATATATGGTTTCAACGACGAAAAATCTTTATCCAATTACGCCAATAATTAAGAAAAAAAACGATTTTTTAATTATTCACATATAACCCTTCTAGATATATATTCTCGCTTAATTGATTAAAACAAGTATAAGTATGCTTAAAACGATAGAAGTCAACGGAAAAAATAAATTTCAACAGCAGGCTTTGAACATTGAACCACCAGCGAACTAGCCGCTGATGGTTCCCGCTTCACTACTCCATCTCTGATGGGTGATCAATAATCCAACTGGTACAAATACTGCGAGCCAAAGTTTGAGATTTTATATTTTAGGAATGCCCAAGAATAACGATTTTAGTTTATTGTTGGCTATCAGTTAATGTTTACTTTATTTCATATTATTTATAATAAGTATTTAAGTCATTATTCCTTAATATTCACATTTATTTGAAATGGTTGAACGATTCAATAATTTCTAATTAAATGTCGAAAAAAAATATTTCATAACCGAAGTATCAGAATACGGATTCACAACATATTTTGTGCTGTTGTTCAAAAAACCAAAGCACTAAACAAATGTGTACAGACGAACAACATTTTAAATAGTCTACGGCTAGGAGAAATATAAAGGAGTGGGGCGGCACGGAGTATCAGAGTCGTGTCGCCATATTTACCGCGTCATAGAGAAAAAGTTTATGACCTTTGGTTGGTTACATTTCCTCCGAACCTTTTCGGCTGACAAATAAAAGTGGTGGGGAAGATATAAGTGTCAGACCCCTGCGTCTGACATTGAAGCCAACGAGTTGATAGAATGTATACAGTATGATTGGAGGGACGGAGAGGGAAAGGTCGGAAAAGAGGCATCGGGTCATTGACCTCGACTGTACAGGTGCTCTGAAGCCGATGAACGGAGACGGAGAGATGCAGGTAGATTGAATGCGCATGCAGGTAGAATGAATTGGCATATTGGCCTGAAGCCAGGAAAATTCGACGACCTTAAAAGAGGACCTACAAAAAATGGTATGCCGTATTTACCTTGACTTGCCTAACAATGGTATACTCCCCAGTGAGCCAAAAGATCGACGAATGTCTACTCGGAAAATTTGTGAGCTCCGGAGATCGTTCCTTTCAAATCTGTCTCGTAGAATAAGATACCATCGATCATGACCCTACACCCCCTTTTTTTCCACTCGGAAATTTCGATAATCTCGAAAAAGGACTACCTCGAAATATCGAGATACCCATCCATTTTCTTTTCTTCCTTCTCAAGACACATTTTCACCTGGCTTAAAATATATTCAGCCCATTGAAAAATCTATCAAGGAAACATACAAAATATTCGAGTATTGTTAATGTCGATCGATTTACAATCGAATGTTCGAGCAATTGGTACTTTGACGAATGATTCAATTCCTCGAGTATTAATAAAATGTTGAGCTTCGTTAGGTCCATTAGCACGATGAATAAGTTATTTAGCACCATATTCATTTTAGCGAATGCATGAGTTTAATCATTGATGCTATGCACTCGTGTCCTTTTTTCCAGCCTCAAGGTACGCCGATATTTCATACCTGTGTACAATAGAATATAATTTATTACGATGTCATATACAAATAAAAGTACTATTATGATACGTTCTTAAACGTTGCAAAAGAGGCCCTAAAATAAATGAAAATTGTAAGAAATGTATACTGCGAAGAGCGTTATCGAATACGAATTGTTTACAGTAGCATTTTTACAAAAAACAACTATGTCGTTTTACCGTTCGGTACCTCGAGACCTTGCGAACCACTTGCATATTTCGGTAAACTAGATTTTACTATGTGACGATATTTTTCCAAAGGGAAACGACATAAATTATGGGATTGGTATTTCAAAATGGGAAAATGTAAAGGGCACGTTACGCGTACCCAAGCAAAGACTGGATGAAATCCTTTAGAAGTTAAAGACCCTACTCTATATTGTTTCCAAATATCTTGATAACAATGAGGTCGTATCTAAACAAAAAGATTTCCCAAATTACATGAGAAGTTTTATCGACAGAAATCAAGTATCGCTGATAAAAATAAAAAGATACGAAATTCGGTGAATTTGGAAGCTAGAAAACATGTACACCATAATTTTATAAGTAATATTGAATGCAAGCGAATTTTCCTAGGGCATAAACGAATATCTGGCTATGCATACAAAATAGTTTCATTCACTTTTGTTATAGAACTCTCTCTCTCCCTCTCTCTCTCTCTCTCTCTTTCTCTCTCTCTCTCTCCCCCTTCCTCTCTTCCTTTCATCCACCTCATGCATAAATAGAACAAAACTTGTTCTCAGAAAAGCTTTAAGGATGTAAAGAAATAAAATTGAAATAATTATTCAACCATCTAAGCTAATTTAATCAGATTTGTAAGCGTATTACTATTTTTAATTGAAAAAAAAAAAAAAAAAAAAAAACATTCGCACATACGCGCATTTAAATGGACTCTTTCAGCTTTTTCCATCGAATGCCTCATTTCAATGTTCCCTTCGTATACCATTTTTATATATTAAGTAATTCTTTTTTTTTCAACATTGGCCGTTACACGAAAAAATGTGAAAGAAAAAATAAGAGTGAAAAAGATTGGAAATCGATTTTGAGAGTGGCGCGTGAGCGATTGAAAGTGGCCGTCGCGAGTAAGAGCCGCGCGGCTTCTGGCGGGATGATGACGCGTAGGCCGGCGACCCGATCTTGATACGTTCGCGCGGGGGATTTTGCGTTCCCCACTCAAGATGATTCGCGAGGGCCCCATGTGTGTACCGAAAAACATGCCCCCACCAGGAGAGTATAGGAAGGCGCCCCCCTTTGTCGCCAGTGCCTTTTTTTAGCGGGGCAGTTGGCGCGGTGACAAAAGCTCGTTGAGCTTTCCCCACCGCGAATAGAGCGAGGTATACCTGGATGCGCAGGGGCCCTGAGATGCCTCGTGGTGTGTCTCGCTAGCCAACGAGACGAGACGTCAACCGGGCCCGCCTTTGCTCGCTGTTCCCCAAGTCTATCTGTAACCGGCGGGGGTGGACGTTGGAGGGGCTGGAACGAGTACACAGAGAGGAGCAATATCGGTATACAAGAAACAGGAGTTTGCCAGTAGTTGGCAAAATACAAGAGGACACACGGAGTATAAGCTGCCGCCGCCGCCACCACCGATGCAAGAGTAGCGGCGAGAGAGGCTCGCGCATTTAACAGCGCGGGAGAGATACGTGTGTGTATGACCCATACTGCCCCCCACCGAGAACGCAAAACTCCACGACGGACTCTCGCCCCCACCTCACCGTCCAGACGGCGGGCCACGGCTGATGAGTCACTATATAAGACAGCAAGGACAAGAAGGTGTATGTTAGTATACACTCCATTCCTCTCGTGGCGAGCACACCGTGTGCGGCGCTTATTCGGCGGTAACCGCACCATATATACACATTTTTTTTTCATTTTCCCACGAAACAACATTTCAATCCAAGGAGGAAGTAATAATCGAGAATAAAAGACGGAGAGAGAGAGAGAAAGAGAGAGAGAGAGAGAGAGAGAACGAGACACTTTCACACTTGTTGCTATCAAATCATATTCATTCGTCGTTGAGCAAAAACGACGAACAACGTCCAAGAGACTGCTGGATATATAATTGCAATACGCGAGTTGACCGGCAGTTTCTATAAACGAATATCGTTTATCAACCTTTCGGATTACATCTCCGTTACATCGAATGAATTCAATTCATAAGACAATCGAAATATATTATTGTCGTGAACGGACTAGAAAATAAAGCGATTTTGGCGAATTTAACGCACCAAATCGCGGGAGTTTCGCATAGAAATTTCTCGCGATCGGGATTTATCGAGGGTACAAAATCGGAAAAATAAACATCCGTACAGAAGCGAAATAAGATAAAGCAACATGTTGGTGGAACACGCGGCACATTGGATGTGGAGGGTGATGGGAGGCACTAGAATCGACGTACTATCAAGTCTTCTCGTGTTTCTCGTGGTACTCGGTGCTGTCAGATCGGTACAGTGGCTTAAATATCTGAGAACATTGCCGCCTGGACCCTGGGGATTTCCCATATTTGGCTATCTGCCGTTTATCAAAGGCGACGTGCATCTACAATTTGGTGAAATGGCAAAAAAATACGGTTCGATGTTCAGCGCGAGACTCGGCACCCAATTGGTCGTTGTACTTAGCGACTACAGAATAATCAGGGATACATTTAGACGCGAAGAGTTCACCGGCAGGCCTCACACAGAGTTCATCAACATTCTCGGTGGATATGGTGAGTTTTTATGTTCAATAAATCATATGCGAATATTTGTTATATACGTCGATACATTTGGAATGGTATCATTATTAATTTTCTTATCGATTTATCTCCCGCGTTTATCAAATCGCCTGAGTGACACGTGCACTCGCTATATAAAGAGAGAAAATAAGGTAGAATGAAAAAGAGAAAACTAGTTGTTGGCGGTACGTCAAACGCGGAGTAACGATAGCGAGAATTATTGTGCATCTAATTAATATTTTTGTATATATCAAATAATCGCTCGAGTTTTTCGAGTGAACTCATTATATTTGCCAAATAAAAATTTGATTCTTTGTGTTTTTTATTTTTTTTTTTTATTCAGAAAACAACTTATGAAAAATCCAAAGATGACGTACATTTTTTCAGACTTTTCAGATTTTTCAGATTTTTTCAGACCGTTGTATCGATATTCGGACCAAAAAATTTGATTAAAAACGAAATCGTCAGTTGACAATTTATTTAATGTGCTAGTGAACAAAATCATATACGTCGATCGTATCTTCGTGATTTAGTTCGATCGAATCGTTATTATTTAGAAAGCTCTTAATATCTGTCGGGCCGTGAAACGTGTGCAAGGGTACGTTCCTAAATTAGATATTTTTTGGTCGAAAATAAATGAGAAAAATAGCGTGAACCCTTTCGTTCGTGATTTAATCCATTGGATCGTAACTAAATTTACAGTTTTTTGTTAATATGGCCTGAAAATTGATATAAAATTAAATATTTTTGTGAATTTTCTGATGCAGGCATAATTAATACCGAGGGTGCGATGTGGAAAGATCAGAGAAAATTTCTTCACGACAAGCTCCGCAGTCTCGGAATGACATATATGGGGGCCGGTAAAAAGATCATGGAAACAAGGATAATGGTGAGTGTCATAAAATCGCGTTCTACAATGCTCGATAATTTTCAACCGATTTATTTTTTCCAACGATAATAACAAAAAAAAGTCAAAAAACAATGTGATTAAAAAAAGAAGACTGAAATTTCGTGTTTGGTCCAAGATTTTCATGAAAACGTGAATTTCCGGCTGTTGCAGCGCGAGGTCGAGACTTTAATGCGTGGCTTGTCCTTGAGACACGGTGCACCGACCGACGTGTCACCGTCACTCGGCATGTCAATCAGCAATGTGATATGCTCAATAATAATGGGCGTAAGATTTCATCACGGTGATCGAAGGTTCAAGAGATTCATGGCTCTCATTGAGGAAGGTTTTCGTCTATTCGGTAGCATAGTATCGGTCAATTTTATACCAGTGATGCGTTATTTGCCGTGTCTGCAAAAGATCAGAACGAAAATATCGCACAACAGGGCAGAAATGGCGGATTTCTTTCAAGAAACCATCGACGATCATCGCTCGAGT
Organism: Rhimphoctona megacephalus; assembly: GCA_963989365.1. NCBI lineage: Eukaryota > Metazoa > Arthropoda > Insecta > Hymenoptera > Ichneumonidae > Rhimphoctona > Rhimphoctona megacephalus. Next base: position 33,612,034 of record OZ022415.1, on the reverse strand, counting down.
TTCGACGGTGAAAACGTTCGGGATCTTGTTGACGCTTATCTACTGGAAATCGAGAAAGCTAAAAACGAGGGACGCGAATCGACGTTGTTTCATGGAAAAAATCAAGGTGAGCCTCGGTACTTTTTTATAACAGTGATATTTAAAATCTTCCGAAAATAACGCGAAGGAAAAGATGCAAAACTTTTAATCGGCTATGAAGAAAACTTTCATTTGTATCATTATAAAAAAAAATAAATTTTTTTCTCGTCATGTATTTTTGCGATAATCAAATTTCATCAATCCACAAACGTTCAATTATTCTATTTTATTTAACAATATCGTTTTTTTTCCCTTTTTTTAATATTCCAGATCGCCAAATGCAACAAATTCTTGGTGATCTTTTCTCAGCGGGCATGGAAACGGTGAAGACGACACTGGAGTGGGCTGTGATTCTTATGCTCCATCATCCGGAAGCTGCGAAGGCTGTGCAGGAAGAGTTGGATCAAGTTGTCGGAAGATCGAGAATGCCAGCACTGGAGGATTTGCCATTTTTGCCGGTAACAGAAGCAACGATACTTGAGATTCTAAGAAGATCGAGTATCGTCCCACTGGGCACGACACACGCCACAACTCAGTAAGTTTTTTGTCTAAATTTAACACAATAATCGTTCTTTCGTGTCCATTTATCACAAGTTTGTCGACACCGTTGAAAAAAGAAGAAAAAAAAAGTAACGATAAACTCGCGAGGGGCCGGTTGATATTTTTATTAATGAAGCAATTAAAATTCATTTCATAAAACAAAATATCGAGATTTATCATCGAACTCGATGTAGGGAAATTTAAACTGAGAAATACGTAAGTAGGTCGTTTATTGCATATGCGTTTGTAAATTTGAGCATTTTGTTGATGATATTCGTTTTTTTTTTCAATATTACACACGTACGATAGGCGTCAGCATCGAACTGACAAAGGACGAATAAAAAACGTAAATTATTGACTCGTTGAAGTCGACCTTGACAATCTCCGTAGAATAAATGATTTTTTTGTATTGTTTTTTTTTCTCCCCGCAATGACACTATAATATCTCGTTACGATTCTGCATCTTCGCTCGATTAAATGATGTGCGTGTGGGACGCACACAAACTCGCGCGCGCACATATACATACACTGAAAAAAAAATTGAAGTATTGCCAACTACGCGATGAGGTTGGACGAATTTCGTTGCGCCAATAGTCTTATTACGTTTTGTTAATCACCCGGTGGTTGATCCATTGAAAGTCATGTCGTTGAGACAACTATATGCCACGATTTTGCCACTAAATTTTAATTTATTTTAGTTGAGTCTATTTCATGTGATACAACTGCAATAAATGGTTACATTGAAAACAAATAAAACTTGAGACCCAGAATCGATTGAATTTGAAATAATCACACGGAGGTTGAGTTGTATACGGTTTGTCCGTGACTTGATAAAATAATAGTATCGAATAAACTTCTCTGCGAGAATTGAATTCAATGACACCATAGATCAACGGAATATAATTTGTGATTAAACTAATTACCTAGTAGTAATTTGGATCAAATCTTTTATTACTATTCAAACAAATAAACCTTTTGCTAAAGCTACTAAAATTTCGTTGCGCAAACAATAAGCTTTGTTTAACATGAATTATATATATTGTAACCGGAGAGCCTTATTCCCTGACAGGATTTCTGGTGTGGCAGAAATCCGCTAGAGGGCCACGGGCGGAGCGCTCTCGCGTAAGCGTCGCATCACCCATGTGCCTATAAGACTCCAACATTGAATCATTAAACAATGATCACTCCGAAGTATGGTCGTCGAGAAAACTCGAACCCTTGTTTTACGAGGTAAAAAGGCTAAGGCCTTATCGTACAATTAAAGTACGCTGATATAAAAAGGTCTTGCCACCTAATTATGTCCGGATAGGCGATCTTACGAGAGAGTAAAAAATCGATCAATCGTATTTACTATTGAAAGTCGCAAAATATAAAATCAAAAATATCAAATAAAAATTATTCCAAAATATATATATATATAAAATTTAAAATATTTCTTAGTCATTTCAAAATCATAATTGTTCGGTATAATTAATATACGTTTTAATTACACAATGCAATTCATTCAATCCAAACATGATTGATACAATTGACTGAAATACTTTTCCGCATTTCCCGAGCAATTCGATGATACTATTTCAAATATTTATTGAATTTCATTTAAAAAATGTTTTGGTTCTATTGAATAATTAAAGTTTTACCTCAAATTGCGGGCGTAGTTGGCTCAACAAAATACCTTCAATTACGCGCGAAGGTTGCGTCAACTACGCCATTGGTTTCGCCGTATCCAACCTTAGGGCGTAGTTGAACCAACTACGCCTCCGTTCTCAACACTATGCCTGTTTTCAATGTATATATTCACTCATATTATTCTTTTTATTTTTAATCTTCGATCTTACGGATAACGCATCGTGTATGCGGTTGTGGCGCGATCGATCGTAGCGGTTATTCGCAAAGAGGTAAAAGTGAAAGCAAAACGCGTGTCGTGCCCCCGCTTTTCGGGCCTGAGGCCCACCTAGCGACTTCGAGGTCGACGACACCTCACCGGTTCGCGTCTCCCAGTGAAGTTCTCAGACAAAGAGACCGGTGCAGAGTAGTCTCGATTAACGAATATAAGAAAACCCGAATCGTACACACACATATAGATATATAATCTTAAGCAAATTTTAATATACTCAACATACTCCGTTCATTTCGCCGCGATCGATGAATTCAATGCATAACTATATATATAACATAAACATATATATTCATACTGATTATAAAATGTTAGACGACTAAATGCCATACGAATCTCACGAATATATTTTAAGATTGAAACGTAGATGTCGATGTGAGAAAAATCGAAAAACGTTTCGCGTCTCAGTGCGTGAATCGAAATAATAATTTCCAATCGTATAAGCTTGATTCCGATATACGCGAGAGTACGCAATGATCGCCTCGATTTGTCCATTTATTGAGAATCTTTTAAAGAAAACTTCATACGCTGAATCGCTATCCGAGAGCATTTTTTATAAATAGCACATCAATCCGCACCTGATTTTCATTTGTTTTTCTTTTTTTAATTTTTTTTTTTTTTTTTAATTTTATTTTTGCAGTGACGTGAAGGTGAACGGTTTCACGATACCAGCTGGATCACAAGTGGTGCCGCTGCTGCACGCAGTTCACATGGATCCCGAATTATGGACCCAGCCCGAAGAATTTCGACCGACGAGATTTCTCTCAGCGGAGGGTAAAGTTTGCAAACCGGAGTACTTTATGCCATTCGGCGTTGGTCGACGTATGTGCCTCGGCGATGTTTTAGCACGTATGGAACTCTTCCTGTTCTTCAGCTCGCTCGTACACAATTTTAATATTACACTACCGGCCGATACGGCATTACCGAGTTTACGAGGCAACGCTGGTGTCACGGTGACACCCGATCCCTTCAAAGTGTGCCTAATACAGAGAGATCTCGACCTCGTTGGATGCAGCAGCACGAGCGAAGCAGCGAACCCTCTAAGAAACATTGGGAGTCATTGACACAAATCTTAGGGGCAGCTTTACTAATCGTATCGATTAGAAACAAACAAATCATCATTATTATTATTATTTTTTCGTCGACATGACTCCCAGTCTCCACTAATTGCTTACAGAGCACGGTAGTTGTTCCTATCGCTTTCTTTCCAAATGAGAAAGATCAAGAGAGAACGAAAAGTTACATAGATATTTAAATATATTTATATATACATAAATATATTTATATTTATGTAGACTCGAAGGAGAAATAACCGCGAGTGAAGAAGAAGAAGATAAATATAAAAAAGGAAAGCAAATCGCAGTGGCGTATAGAAACAGATAGATAAAGAGAGAGAGAGAGAGAGAGAGAGTGAGAGGGGGGGGGGGGGGGGGAGAGGGGGGAGAGAAAGAGAGAAACAAAAGAGTTTGTTCCGAATTCGGTACAAAACGATCGAAGAAAAGATCACGCGAGCGTAATGGTGCTCGCTGCATCGGACGATCCTGAGAACACTTTTTTTCTTGCGCGGAAAATCGTCATTCCCACCGCGAACGTTCTCCCGCTTCGCACAGAGTGTGAACAGAGTACAGATTTGTTGTGCAATCAACATCGAACACACCTGTTTCTTTAATCGCAGGACTCGTTGTCGATCGAAATCGTGTATGCGCTCTCTCTCTCTCTCTCCCTCTCTCTCTCTCTCTCTCTCTCTCTCTCTCTTTCTCTCTCGACGCAGTAAAGTCTCATACACACCTAGCCAAATGTGGCAAAGAGTACAAAGTTGATGGAGCGAAAATAGAATTGGAAGAAACCCCAAAAATTACACGATTTTTGCCGCCATATGTATATACACCCCTACAGTCCACACACGCCCAGACAAATACACACACACACACACACGCGCGCGTGCACACATGTATGTATGAAAGAGAATTTGCAAAAAATTTAGCGCAAAATGTTCCGCATTTAACCCTTATTTATTTCCAGTATCAAACAGTCGTGAACCGTCACAAAACAAACTAAAAAAAAAACATACATACGTAGTCATTTTTAGTCTTGCGAGGGAGAATTCATGTTAGTTTTTCATAAAAGACATACGGACAGTTAATTGCCGATAAAAGATGAAACGTGAATTTTTTCCAGGGGACTGAGTAGCGAAAAGTGGATGGTCCAGTTGACACATTATGAATCAGCTGGATCTCTGTTTTTTGCGAATGTGTACATAGATCGAGGTATGTGCGTAATCTGTATGATCGAAACTCGAGGCCCTCGAGCTCGGCTTGATGTATTTATGTGTGTGAACATTTTGTGAGTATGAATAGAAATGTTTGGCGAGTATACCCGCTTGCGCTGGGTCATTGAGAATTAAATAATCGGAGATAGAAAATGAAAGGAGAAAATTTAGATTTTTGCTATCGAATCCTGTATATAAATGATAAATTGTTCAATTTTATCTCGTATCTGAGCAACATCTTAACGTATCTACCGATCTTTGACTTTGAATATACGTTGGCTTGAATCAACTAAATTTGGGTTTCGAAAATTGAATTGCGACAGGATTTTTAAATAATTCTTACCTCAGATTGAATATTTTTTTTTTCTTTTTCGTCGACACACTCAAACCGAATAATTCATTTTATTTTCATATACGCACATCTCAAAAGTGGGCGATATTTAGTACCAACAAACAAATTTTGTAACAAGGAAAAAAAGTAAATGCGTAACATAGCTAGGAATGAAGATTTACAAAAACAGGGAGAAAAAAGAACATGCAAAATTTGTCTCCCATGCCGCGAAAACTCGCTGGACGACTATGAAATGTTAATTTTAAGCACAACCGAGTGCGGCAAAGAGGAAAAATCTTAGCCGCAAAAATGTGTTCATTCACGCGATTCGCTCTACGACGGGCGTTTTTCGCGTTATTTAATATCTTTTTTATTGTACAAAAAATAAAAAGAAACCATATTTTTATCTACATTTCTCGCTCGTTGATTTATTCATTCCTTGATTGGTTATCGTACGATCTCGGAATTCCATTTAAATTAATAAATTGGAGTAGACCTTGGTTTTTTTTTTTTTATCGATGTTTCGCAATTCGGAAGTCTCTGTAGAATATTTATGCATTCGTTATAGTATATCGAAGATAAGTGAATACGTGATCGAAAATATCAACAATATTGTTTGATTGATTCGATTTGTCTTTGATCATCTCGAAATTAATTTCGAGTCATTTTTGTCCTCATGATAACGGACATTTATTTGAGTACTTTTCGTATAATAATACGGGAAATTTGATTTAAAAAAAAGAACAAAAATTCTACAAATAACGACTCTTACATAGTCATTGTTAAAATGACAAAAAGCTTTTTTTCTTATCGTTATGGTTTTTTTTTTAAAGCTCCCGTAGACATTCGATTCTTTCTCATGCCAAGATAGGACATTTATATATTCTATTTTTTGATTCTTCTGTCATGATTTCGAGTTGTCCTCGAGGTTCCACGCCGACAACAACGATAAAGGTCTTTCGTGTCGCGGTACCCAAACTCACGGTACTCTCCCTCTTCTCTCATTCCTCTTCAAAAAACGGTGCCGCGGCTCGCTAGCTTTCTCTTTACAGGCAATCGGTACGTCGATATATATTCGGTAGGGCACTTTTCCCATTCATGTCCGGGCATCGCTTGGCAAGAAACGATTATCTCTCGTTCTCTCTCTCTCTCTCTCTCTCTCTCTCTCTCTCCCTCTCGGGTGCTAAGAGATATCAAGACATTCCGAAATCGCGGGCGGGTCTCTCCTTAATATTTTTGTACTATACCCATAGAGCGAAGTAAATACATACGCCGAGTTAAAACCTTTTATCCTTATTTTCCTTTATTGTTCATTTATTAATTTTCGTCTACTTAGAGTTTTAGCAAATCTTACGAAAAAACAACTTTTAAATACTTTCTAGTTTTGAGGCTTTCATGGCCATTATTGTTACAATTATTTATGGCTTCCGGATGGATGCCATAAACTATTATATATAAATTATTATATTATATATAAACGAATGATGCAATCATCCGGAACGATGACCATGCATATATAAGATATAAGATTACCTAAGACCAGGGAGCTTCAGTATTGGAGCTCTTAGCCCTGATGATGCAAACTGTAACGTTTACAAAACGTCGACAATACGCTGAAACTCTACACGGCATCCAACCGGAAGCCATAAACTATTTTTAAACCCTTATTTTAGGAAAAATTTAAAGGAAGAAGCCCTTTCCAAATCACAGGTGAAAAGACACGGGCGAATAATTTATGTTTACTCTGTTTCAATGCGAAATCTGCGTGCTACTAATAACTTACAAATACCATTTTACGCTGTATTTTTTTGTCGTTAAATTTCGACATTTTTTCGATTTTTAACAATTTTTTATTGTAAATCTGTCGATTTTCTATTCAAAATAATCAACATCAAAATTGGAAGGTCTTTATATCATTCATTTTTTATTTTCGTTTTTGAGACACTGCTTATATAGCAGACTCTAAAAAACATTTACAAACGTAGTACTGAAATGTAGAAGAGGAAACAATTTCGAAAATTCGAATATTCATAACTTAATTCGTTTTATAATTGCTACAGTATAAAAGGCGTTCTAGCTTTCATTAGTACACGAGCTTGAGTTGAAGGTCACAGGAAAAACCTTCGAGTATCATAAAATTTAATTTGATATTCGATCGATCATCGCAGTCGCTCGAATCACGTACTCGAAATTCTAAAGAGTCGGAAGTAAAACACCGTGAAATAACCCGCTCTCCGTATATTTACGACAGACTTGCAACATTATCAATAAAAGTATGGTCGAGCTATTATATCAGGAATTAATGAATTTACTGTATTTAATTAAGTTCTCATGGACTTTTCATAAAATATATTTCAGGTGTTTTTCCACATCGGTAAGCCTTGCTAAATATTTCTTAAGGGGATGGATCAGTCACCTAACCTCACCTCGAATTTTCGAAGTTGAAATTCTTCGATACGGTTTGACCGATTACAAAAAAGCTCTGTCAGCCCACGCAGAACGATGGCAAAAATGGGCTGACAGGGCCTTTTTGTAATCGGTTAAACCGTGTCGAAGAATTTCACTTTCGAAATTTGCAGCTATCTCTCTCGCACTCATGGCGACTCAGTCGGTATGACTTAAGGGAATGGGTCAATCACCTAACCTCACCTCGAATTTTCGAAGTTAAAATTCTTCGATACGGTTTGACCGATTACAAAAAAGCTCTGTCAGCCCACGCAGGACGATGGCAATAATGGGCTAACAGGGCCTTTTTGTAATCGGTCAAACCGTGTTGAAAAATTTCACTTTCGAAATTTGCAGCTATCTCTCTCGCACTCATAGCGACTCAGTCGGTATGACTCCTAGCCTTAAGGCCATGTGAAAAATGTTCAAGGCAATGTGAAATACGTTCGGTCGGTAAAAATCCCGTAACCAACTTTTCTCCTGCACGAATTATATTTCGAGCAAATAACGAGAACCACTCTGTTCGTTTTTCAATTGAACGGGAGATGGTTCTCATTATTTGCTCAAAATATCATCTGCGTAGGAGAAAAGTTGGTTACAGGATTTTTATCGACCGAGCGTTTTTCATATTTTTTTGAACGTCTTTCACATTGCCTTAAACACCTAAAAGACACCACTCTATTAGCGTTGGTATTTTTATGGTGATATCTTGGTTTAGAATAAGTTTCATTTAATGTTTGATTAAGAGCACTTGCAATGTCACATAAGCTCGAACAATTATTATATAAACGTAGAGCTAAAAATATAAGATAATTATGTTTTAGGTATGACAACCATCGATCACTGAAAACCCAATTTTGTTGAAATATTCAAATATTTTGTTGAACGTATTCACCAAAATCATTTCGTCCAGGCAACCAAATTTTCAATGTTTCGACAAAACTTTGTTCAATTGAAACGAAACTTCGTTGAAAGAATAAAACATTTTGTTGACTAGAAGAAATAGTTTTGTTGAACGTATTCAACAAAATATTTAACTGCTTCAACAAAATTGGCTTTTCAGTGACGCAAATGTTCATCTTTGCAGAATCGAAACTTGTAGAAAAATTTTTTGTAGTTTGGATGGGAAGTTTGTCAGCGTGAAAAAATGATTTCCCTACTAGTGAGCTCGCAACAAATGCAACAACTATTTTGGTTTTTTACGTCTTCGAAATGATTCAAATAAACCAGATGATACTTCTTTTTGATAGGTCATAACAAAATCGTTATTTTTCTTCTTAATCTATTGCTAAAAATTTCAGTAAACATTGGAAAAAACGATTTGTTTGAAGATCTATTAGATTTATAAAATATAGCAAGATTTTTATATTCTTATGAGTTTATTTTTATAAACTTTACGCGATTAATATACGAGCATATCCATATGCCGAGATATTTATATGCCAATATGATTTTTGAGTCGTTTCTTTTTTCTCCGACAGAAGTGGCCCGAAGTTCCTCATATATGGATATACAAGGTAGAATGACTGAATACATGCTCGTAAGGAAACGAATGCGATACTTACATAAGAGAAACTCTGTTCATTCCCTCCTCTCCATTGTCCCCGTGTCTTTTCTAACGAAATTTTACAGATAGGAAGACACGAAGAAGGAAAAGAAGGAGGAGGAAAGAGGCTGAGGTTGCAAACCGCTTCGTAAAACGTTGCTCGTAAGATCGATGACACGAAAGTCAAGTGGCCCGAAAACTCACGAGAGTTACGTAAAGTTAGCTCAGAACTTTGCAGGGAGTGGCTGAATGTATCCGTATATTCGAAGGCAAAAGAAGAGGAAAAATATATTTAAAAAGGGTGTTGTAAAGGAGGGACCCAATACTCAATATTCGCTCGAAAACGCGACACACACAGCTTAAGCAGGTGTGTTTGCGACAAATTTCGATCGATGTGTTTTATCCGGATATAAATACGTTTGTATTTATCTATAATTTTAATTCGTAATCGTGATCTAGGCTTCTACACGATTGAAAAAACTATTTGCGTTTTCTTGAAGTAATTCGAAGAAAAAAATCCTTCGTGAGCAATAAAAATTATAGACTCACCAATGTGTTTCCAAAAATCGTTCACATTTATCCCATCTTTCTCCAGACGAGCTTCATTCTTTTAATCACGTCTATAAAAGTTTAACGAGTTATAAATGTTGAATGTTATTTTGGCTGGTCGCTTGCAAACCAGTGGTTTATTCGTCAGTCACTCATTGCAAGGCCATTGCGAATTGAAAAAAAGAAACGAAGTTGTAAAAAAGAAACCCACGTTGCGCAAGACGAAACGAAATCTCACGACACTAAAATTTCTCAAATTTGTCTCGTGAGATGAGCTCTCGCCAGAGTTAATCTCTCGTTATGCTCAAATTGTGAGCTTCTCCGGATTATCTTATCGTTTATTCGATATGTATTATGGTACTCTTGCGAGAAAATAAATTATGCGTCACAGTTGAAGCCGTTGGTTTGAAAATCGGTCTGAAATTTTCAATTATAACTTAATTACATAATTTACATTTCATTTAAATAATAAATAAGAGCAATGTGACTTAAGTCGAATGTGACCGAAAACCAAAATATAATTGAACGATTATTCCAAAAATTTTCCAACGTTCCTGACAGTTTATAAAAAATAGGGGGAAAATAGCAATTTCGGCACATGTTGTCGAAAAACTCATTTCTATTAGGATTCTGTTAATCGAAATGAAAGAACAAGTGTAAAAAGAAATATGTTTAAAATCTTCGCGCCATAAAGCCGCTGCTGCTCACAATGCTGCTGAATCGATAGTGCTTTAAATTGGCCATCAATCTCATTTTTACCGATGATGAGACTATGGACAAAATTTATAGGCTGTGTCTAGCCGTCCGGATACCGGACGAATACAAGACTGGTATTCATCCAGATATTTGTCGAGAATGCGATTATAATTGTTTTATTTAACTTTTCTAATTAACTTTTCTACAGTATAATGGTATATTGAAACTCCCTCGTACGTAATTTTGTACGTAATCCATTCGGATATACAATTTATGATAGTTTTCATTTATATCTGGACGAATAATCGCATATAATTCGTCCGGGAAAACGATTCTCAATGGATTTTGATGGATGAAAAATGAATGAAAATTTATAACTACAGCGGGGAATACTTAGTTTCCTTCAACTATAGTGGGGAATATTCAAAGTTTTTTCAAATGTAACGGAAAATTTTTTCGATATCCGGACGACTAGACACTGCGAAATTTATAACACGGACTATGGCCCTGTTGTGAATTTTAGTACAAATCATGTATGAATAAATCTATTTTTGTTAATAGACATCGCAATTTTAAGCATACAACTTGTTTCGATTCAAGAAAAATAGAAAATGTTTTAAGTAAATAATTATTTTGAAAAAAAGGGATGAATAATAGGAATTCGAATAATTTACAGGAAGACCAATTCGACTTAACCCATTAAGTATGCCGATTATGCGAGATGATGGGCGTAGTAGTGGGACGCGAACCGTCAGGACGTGACGACATAGAATCGGAGCAAGACCAATCGAATACGAAAAGGACCGATCTCGAGCGATCGTGAGCCCCACTTGCGGCCGAACGGGACATTCTTCAACAACAACAAATCAAAAAGCCTCATCAAACATAGGAACATATGCTCAAACAGTGGAAAATATTGCAGACAATTGAATTGAAACTAAATAAAACGTATTGGAACTATTGGAACTAAAACGTTGAAAAATAAATGTTTCATGTGCTTTGCGAGTTTTCCATTTTAGTGCCGATACTACTCGATGTAAGATCAACAAATTTTCGCCTTCTGAAATTTTTATAATAATTTTGGAACAACGATCCTCCACATTTGAATTCTGTACTACTATTATATTATGTTAGCGCGAAGGCCTGCGTTTCGGACACTTTTCGAGTCTCTTTTTATATCCCTTCTTTATAAAGTAGGGTTGTGACGCGTGAAAAACCTACTGACTTTCCCCGCCATTCCGTGATTCTGATTGGTTCACGCAATGCGATCGTAGCACGACCGAGTTTAGTCTGCCGATGTTTAAGGCCTTACATACGTCCAGAATTTTCAAAAAATCGATTTTTTTTTTTACAGATTATTATTCTCTATAGTTTTAGGCGTATTTCTGTGAAAGTCGATTGTACAAATTCCCCATAGATCGAAAGTTATTATAGAAAACGTGACTGCCCAACGAGAGTCTGATGCGCGCAGGTAGATGTCTCGAACGAAACGCACATGAAACTTTAAATGCATTTTTCTCAAAACTACTTTTTCTGGCACGGTCTGCATGATAAATCATACAGTTTTTAATATTTTTTGATGCTTTTTTTTTTAAATATTCGAAATTGTTTTCTCTATAGTCTGTCGAGTCGGATTTTTGATGTTGTGATTAAAAAATTTTATAAACATAATTAAAGTGTGACATTTATGACACAAAATGCACACTTTTTTAAAACTGCCGTAAATTGCCAAAATTTTTCGAATTTCAAAAATCCGGCTCGACAGACTATAACTACAACTTTATTTTATAAGAATTTTTCTACGTTTTGCAGATCCATCAGAATTTCGAGAAGAAATGATGCAGACCGTGGAGCAACTTTTTTTTCATAGTGCTTCGGGAAACGTGATTTTTTATGTTGTAATTTTTGAAAAAAAATGAAATAAATTTTTTTATAAAGTTTAAATACTAATAAACAATGTGTAAAAATTATTTTTATTAATTTCTATTGCTATCTCTTCTAAAAACAGTTTTTCTTTTAGCGCGTTTTAGGCGCTGCTGGACGTATGTAAGGCGTTAACATTTGTCAATTCGTCTGTTTCGTGAGGTATGAATTGAGGCTACTAATTGTCCTTACTTTTTCGTAAACTTCTGATTGATTCGCGCAATAATGAGGTCGTTCTGGAACCGAATCCACTTTGTGAAAATGACCGTTCGGATCATTTTTCACATCTGTCAAATTCAAACAGTTCGCACATTCAAATTTCGAATTATATGCTAATTATGAAATTTAGAATTTACAACATTTTTGTGGTTACGATATAAAACGACAGGATGAACCGTTACGGTTACGAATAAAATCCTCGAAATTTGCAATCCCTTCCCCCCTCCCCCCAAGCCGTTATCCAAAATCAAGTATGATTACATCAAAATTATAAATTCATTTTTCGAAGATATAAGTTAATGAACTGATTTTCCTCATTGCTTGAACTTGAATAATATTTTCCCCACCTATTTACATTTACATTTACATTTACATACCAATCCATTGTAACTACAATGTAATGTAATCACTTTTTGTTTCACTAAATTAACTTTTTTGTTTTTTTTTTTTAATTTATCCAGATGTCTCGCACTACATAATGTCAAAACTTTTTTAAACTTATAACCATCACGTCTCACAGATTGGTGCTATGGACATGGAGTATAAATTAGTCACGGTTGTGATCAATCGGAAGACCAATTGTTTTCATGGCATCGTAGAAAAGCGTTGTATTGGACCTCCGACCCCTTTGCTTGCGTCGTTTACACGTGCTTATACCGAGACGTCAAATTATTGAATGTGTTAGAACCGTGCATAATCGAACCTGTTTTTTTCGTTAATTAGTTGTGTTATTACAACCAAATTTAACACTACACTCGTTCGGTGCACGCGTGAATTAATTTTTCTCGTCGCCAATATTACGTACAGACTGAGTCGGTTCTTTGGATTGCAATGTATTTCTTTATTATCATCGAATAAGGTGCTAACATCGTGGCCTCCCAACCGAGACTGGCTCGTCATGCCTGTAACTCGGAGAGTTGTGTGTATACAGGTAGCAGTCGTCTGCACGCGCATATACCAACATGTAAAATTTTTAAATGTCTTACATTCGAACATACTCCTAAGCATTTGCAAAGTTTTTTCTCCATAATTACGCAACCAATCATGCTTATTTTCGGCTCAATCGAAAGAGCATCGATTAATTAGTTCATAGCCTTGCAAGCCGCAAAGCTTCTTCTAGGTTGTTTAATTCGTCGAAATGTCATCGAATTTTAAGTCCCACCACCGCGAATCGTTTAATTAGGAGAACCTATGACTCGACGAGTACTTGGAAAACAGAGTCAAATGTACTTGTCGACACTTTACCGAGTTTCTTGATACCGCGGATATTTTACTACTTTGGAGCAGTAAAAGCATGCGACAACTCGCAGATGTAAAAGGATGCGATTTTGCGGAGAAAGAATCATGGATGACTTCCAAGATACTGAAGCTATCAACGGCGGAGTCAAGCCGAATCACCATGCCACAGTATATATAGCAACTAATAACAAAGTGGAAAAAGGCTATGGAATATGATGAAATTGCATCATTGACTCAAAATAAAACGGGGTTATTGATTTTATTCACAAATATGTAAAAAAAGCAATCGAGAGAATTGCTGGGTCTACAAAATCAAGAGACTGCCAAACGTAAACGTTGCAAGGCACAAGGTTCGATTGACAGCAAAAGAGTATATGTAGAAACAAGAGATAGATTACGATGAAACGTTCAAACTTGTAAAATTTGACTCTAATCGGATTATTTTGGTATTGACAATATCTAGAGAACTGAATTTACAGCAGTTCGATATCTAGACCATGTTTTTAAATGGGAAATTTCAAGAAAAATACAAATCGAGTCTGCAAGCTTCATAGAAGTGTCTATAGGTTGAAACAAACGTACAGATTCTGGCATGAAAGATTCACATATTTCTGTAACAAACATGAACTAAAACTGACGCTGAAGAATCCATCTGTGTTCACAAATGGGCAAGGAAAAGACATATTGGTACTTGCAATATACATCAACGATAGATGGATCGCAGCATCGAACAACTCATGATTCAAATGGTTATTATGCAACTTAAGTGAAGAACTCGACGCACAACGGGGGATCTGATTTTGTTCTTGGCTATGCAAGTTGGCGTACAACCGAACGAATCAATAAACTTACATCAAACTGAATATGCCAGAAAGATACTTCACAGATCCAAAATAGTAAATCCAGTCGATAAACACCAACAGCTTTGTGTATCGGTTCATCGAGAACGTGGCGAATCCACTATTCAGACACTGTATAAAAAGGCAGTGAGGCGTTTAACGTATCTGACAGTGGGCTCAGATGCTGACATGTCTTTTGCACTGGGCATCATGAGTCAACATCTGTAAATTCCGGATAAAAATCACTGGAATGTACTGAAAAGCATACTTAGGTACTTCAAAGCAACGGTCAATTATGGACTCAATTTCCCTGGAAACACAAATTTGAAACTGATAAGTTATGCCGACGTGGATTACGCAGGAGATCTTCAAACACGAGGACCGAACACAGGATATTTCTTCATTATGGTCTAGCACAATTGCATGGTGCTTGCAAAAACAGAAAGCGGTAGTACTGTCTACAACTGAGGAAGAATTAATAGCAGCCTCACAAATGATCAAAGAATTGGTGATAAGAGGTCGGAGCGACTTAACTAAGAGATAGTCGACGCGTGCCATGAAAAATGATTCCTATACATGGACAACCAAAGCGTTGTTCGACAGCTCATAAATCTAGAATTTTATTATATAAGCGAACTTAACTCATCGCGACGTTAGTTTTCACTTTGATCGCGATAAGAATCAAGAAGGGCTCTTCGGAGGAAAGTACGTGCCGACGGAGAATCAACAATAGACTTCATGAAACTGATGCTACGTGATCATTTCTCTATTCAACGGAAACTTCCCAACGTACGCAAAATAGCCGAATATCGAGCATTTCACTTACTCAGTGAGAGTGTTGAAATACACTACAACCTCGGTTTATCGAATCTTGATTCACGCAATATTCCCCACTATGCGATCCGTATCGATTGGTCTGCGCTTGGTAGGGGAAGCTCCCGGTCCAATCCGGCCATTCGTCCGGTACGCAGAAACGGAAAAACGAAGTTTGGATAAGGCCGATCACACACGCTTTCGCATAGCGTAGCATAACGTAGCATAAGAGATTTCGACCAATCGAATATCGTACGCGTTTACTATATATATATACGCGCCTGAAATTACCCGATTAGTCGAAATCTCTTATGCTACTTTATGCTACGCTATGCAAAAGCGTGTGTGATCGGCCTAACGTTCTATATTTACAAGTGCGATGCGGAGTCGGTCCCGCCGCTGTTCGAAGAATCAAGGTTGTAGTGTATCAGTAAAATCTATACTTGGCGTGGAAACACTGCCGCGATTTGAAATTTATGGCGAGCAACCACTGTAGGAGACCGAAAATTAGATGATGTTTTGGATTTTTTTTTATTGTGAAAAAAAAGACGGAAATTTCCGCAACTCTGACAATAATTTATTCATATTTTCATACATCTCTGGTAATTTTTTCAAGTTATTTCATGCATTAATTAAGGTGTAATCCACTGCAGTGTCCCTTGGCGTGTCCTCATCGTCGTTGTCGATTAGCGGGAATTGTGCAGCTCGCAATTCGCATCTCAAATAGTCCAACAAATTTTTATACATTCTTGAGATGTTTTTTAAAAACATGAACCTAAATTTTGAAAAAATAAATCGAAAATTGAATGTTGGAACGTGTTTGAAAAAAAATGATCAATTTTTAGCATTTTTCCCCCCGACATTTTGCAATAATAAATATGTTTTAAACAATCTAATCTTTTCAACTTTTCGTTCATGTTTTAATAAATTATATTATGTAAACGTGTTCCGAATTTGAAGATGATCTATTAATTAGTTTTTGCGTTATGATTTCCGTAAATTGAAAAAATGTCGTTTCGAGAAAAAACACGTTTAAGGATGTGAAAGCGGGTCGTACTAGTCAATACAGTCTTTCACTATAATTTTGGAAATAAGCTACCACGGGTGACCATATACAGCACAATCTCACGCCAAAATGTAATGATAAATTTTTAGATAAGTAACATTTTTTAAGTCAATTTCGTTACGGAAGCTACAACATTCCGAGTTGTTAAGGTAAATACTGTACTGCATGCTAGTCAAATGAGTGCTAAAACTTCACAATGTTTTTATACCAAGTTTAATGCACTAATTATACATAGTGAAGGTGAATTTGTAAGATGACATGTCTAATTAACCTAGAAAAATATTAATATCGATACATTTGCGAAACCATTAACTAATAGTGGATAGTGGCAAATTTCCATTATGTCACATTTTCATTGGGACTTTTCAAAGAATAATCTGTATTTTTTAACCGATTTTAATGCACTACGTCGTATTTTGTTCCTTAAGGGATTCTCTACGAATTCACCATGTAGACTTTTTCGAAGTTTATTTGTTTGGAAATTATAGCCATTTGTTTATGAAAGATTTTTTTCGCTAAATAAACAATTGGTTGTAACAGTAGAACGATTAAGCTTAGAAGAAATCTACGTGGTAAATTCGTAAAGGATCTCTTGAGGAACAAAATAAGACGTGGTACATTGCAATTGGTTAAAAATTATGGATTATTCTTTGATGAATTCCAATGAAAATGTGCCATCATGGAAATTTGCATTTATCAGTTGATGATTTCGCAAATCTATCGTTTTTAAAAATTTTCTACGTTAATAAGACACGCTGTGATATAAATCCGCTAACATTACGTTCAATTGTGTATTAAGCTTGGTATAAAACAATTGTGAAAATTTAGCACTCATTTGACTAGCATGCAGTGCAGTATATACCTTAACTTGACTCGGTGATACATAGCGAAACGATTACTGTTGACAACATCGCTCGCTCATAGTAAATAGACAGCTGGGTTTCAAGGTAAACATAACCCCCAAAAACATCAGCCCCCTTGACAGTAAGAATAGGTTATGTACATACGTATACATATATATGTTGTGTGTCACGATATGCGACGTTGCCACAATTCTACGGGTTTATAAAATTATGAGGTGTCATGACAATTTGTGGTCTTTAACTCGATATTTCTAATTCGGATGTTTGTTGACCCCCATTCTTTAATGTACCATCAGAATCCGCGATATTTAATCAATATGATTGACGTTTTTTGTCTAGAGTATCTGATACCGAAATATATTAACTTTTTAGTTGTGGTGGTCAGAAAGTCATTTTATGTGTAAAATTCTCAATTATTCAATTAATAATACCTCGATCGGATAGTCGTTAATAAGATGCTTTGAAATTTCACAAACATCAAAAGTATCAAGCTTGGACTACACATATAAAAAAATTAGAATTTTATCTGAAATCATTGAAGCATCTAAAGTGGTTGCTCGCCTTAAAGAACACTTACTTTTATTTGAAAGATGGGAGTCCTTTTTGTTGATGCATGCGCGATTTTTAAGGCAATGTGTCGTACCGACTGTGAGCCACCATGAGTGCGAGAGAGATAGCTGCAAATTTCAAAGTGAACGTTTTTCCACACCGTTCGTCCGATCGAAATAAAAATCTTTCAGCCCATTTTTGCCTTTTTTCTGCGTGGGCTAAATTTTTTTTATACCGATCGAACTAACAGCGTGGAAAAATTTAGCTTCCGAAAATTCGATGGGGGTTGGTGACTGATCCGTATCCTTAATACAAAAATCACAAAAAGAGTGCCTGGTTACCGAATAAAGAAAACAAGTTGTTTATTTTTGTGAAAACTCATATAAGTGAGAAATTAAATTCTTCAAATTATTATTTCCCACAAAATCGTTTCAATCATTTAATCCAAAATTCAACATTTATTATTTGCTTTCTAGTTCTTGTTTTTGTTTTTTTTTTTTTTAATTGTACTATATAATCTTTTTCATATCGGCTTTTTATTCGTTTAAAAAAATGAACAAGAGTTAAAAATTGAAAAATGAAAATAAAACACTAAAAAGTGAGAAATATCTATAATAGAAGCCATAAAAAGAAATTTTTATTGGATACAACACTTTTCAATCATCATCGGTGCCAAATAAATTCAAACACCTATAAACTAGAAGTAGATTAAAAATCGTATGCCCAAGCATAAAATTAGGGTAAATTAGTTTGTAGTTTTTATAGTTTTTAATTTGTTCTGGATTTCATTACATTTTTTATTTTATTTTTCAGTTTTTTTTTTAGGTAACTTAGATTTTTAATATTTATTAAGATGTCGGTTCAATTATTTTTTGTTTTTTATTTTTCACTAGTTCGACCCTCTCTCACATTAAAGTATCATTCGTTGATATCACGACACGGAGTCACAAAGATATCTTACACCATGTTCTGCATTATCCTTTGGTAATATTCGCACGATGCTGAGGTGCAAGGAAAACATTGGAAGGAGTCCAATCTTCGTACAAAAGTACAGCAGCGCCGCTTACAAGGAACCTCTTTCGCCAACACTTTTATGGTACACGCCAGAACGCCGAGATTGGACTCCTTTCGTATATTCTACCGTACCGAGGTCGCCGAGGTGAGTGAGAGATCTGAGCTCTCGGCCGAACAGAATGGACGTCTGCAAGAGCGATCGAGTAAAAAAATACGAACGATAGCCTCACAACTTGACCGCTACGAAGAAGTGCTGCTCCATTGATACCACCCAAAGCAATAAATGAACTTGGCCCCCCGGCTACGACTATTTTGGTTTTTTTTAATTCTAATCGCTTGTGATTCGTTTGTAGACGATTGTTTGAACAATTCAAAGGTTTGTCAGATAAGCCTAAGGTTAGAAATGAAAATATTTAAAAACCAAAAATTTAGCCCCCAAGTTTTTATTTTTCATACCAACGAGATTTAATTATGGTCGATTTGATGGGAAATCGGGTGGTACGTAACGAATATATACATTACGATGGGGTACGTAACGAATATATACATTAAAACGTTTGTTAGTATATTGTTTTTTTAGAAGATGGAAAAAACGACGTTCAATACATTTTTCAGCATCGGTCATATTACCCACAAAAGTGAAATTTTCCCAACAATTCCACAACGAATCATTCGTTGTATTGTGGGACTCTGCGTAACCAACTGTGATTCTATGAATATGTTTTTATCTTTTTTTTATAAACAATAATTCAATCAACGTTTTAATGCATTGCGCGCTTAAAGAGATATGAAATTACATTTTTCTCGTGCAACTTCGCGGGTAATATGACCAGTTTCGAAAGATGTACCAAACATCATTTCTTCCCTTTTTTACATCAACAAGGATGTAATATACATTTTAATTGATAGATTTATTACCTAAATACGATTTCGCATCGATCGGCTCCCATTCTAATTTCGCTAGCATTAAAAAAGAAAATTGGGGGGTAACTTGGCGTCTTTTTTTTCATTTCCATTTTTCAATAAACGCTTATCTAACAAACCCTTCATCTTCGTTTAAACAAAACACGAAAACGATTAGAATTGAAAAAAATTCCAAAATCGAAACTATGGAAGGAAGTAAATTTTCCGGAGTTAAATTTCCTGAGTAATATGACCGATTGTGAAAACGAATCAAATATCGTTTTTTCCTTCTTTCACATAAAAAATAATCCAACAAACATTTTAATTAGTATATTCGTCACCTATAAACGATATCGCATCGATTGGACCTCAATTAAACCTCGCTCGCATTAAGAATAAAAATTTAAAGGCTGAGTTAACGGTGTATTTTTATTCTTATTTTTTAATGTTAGTCTAATTCGTCAAACCTTTTTATGATTCAAACAAACACCTTCAAAGGAATCACAAACAATTGGAACTGGAGAAGAATAAAAAAAGTCGAAGTCGGGGGACCAATCACCAATCACCGATCTGCTGCCGTCGGCGCCCCGGCCATTTGTCCTCCCGGCTCTATGATTCCGCTTACACGTTTTATAACCTCAAATTTTCACAACTACGACGATCTCCGATTGAACACGTTTATTATTTCGCTGGAATATCAATAAAAATTGTAAACCGTCAAATTGGATAATTATTTGAGTTTTTTTTTAAATCGAAAGTTTGAGTTGGAATGAGCAAAAGTTGTGTCATTGTGTGACTGAGGTGCCGAGGTGCATTGAAGAATTTCTTCTATGACCGCGATTACAAAATAGTCGATTGTCGTATAAAATAATAAAAAGAAAAATAGTGATAACGCGAGGTAAAACATGTTCAACAGTGTTCAATTGTCCTTACGATTATTGAGTCGTTCGAAATTTCCGAGATTACAAAAACTAGAGACAATAATTAGAAAAGAAAATGTCTCCGGCTGGGTACATCGTAGACCTATCGCCGTTATTAATGAGAAAATAACATTCGATAATGAGGACGAATCGTCCAAGCCCGAGAGGAAGCTTAAGCCGAGAAAATATATTGGCGAAGATCTCGAACATCGTCCTATGAAAGAGAAACTACGTCATAGGCCTCCAACAATGGCCCAATCCGCTTCGATTGAAAGTGACGAAACTTACAACGAAGATGGAACTCTAAAACTCCACAATTTTACCCAAGATGAGAAAAAACTTTCGTACGTTTTTCTTTTTCGTATCTCACATTGCTCTGACCTAACCTCTTACTCCCCTCCCATGTAAAAAACTCATGTTGGATGCTTGTTTTTTCAGAGCTTTAATAATGGGAGTCAAATCGAGAAAAAAGCGTGAAAAAACCAAACAGATACTTCTAGAGGGTTATCGCCTCATCCAGGACGCTATCCAAGCGGGTCTAGTCCCTCAAATAATTATGTTCAGCAGAATGAGTGATATAGCCAAATTTTCGTTACCAAAAAAAGGTGTCAAAGTTTACAGAGTCCCATATGCTACCCTTCAAATGTGGTCCAGCCTCACCAGCTCACCGGGACTTTTCGGTAATATCAACTGTCCATTTTCAATATATAAGTATGTGCTTTTAACGGGCTCAATTAAATTGCCTTTACTTTGAGAACTTGTTGAATTAATGACAATCTTTTGACCTGTTTTTATTTTATTAATAATTTTACCAACAAATTTTTGTCAAAAATAATCTATAAGTTTGGCAGATGAACTCAAGTCAAGAAATTTAATGTTCTCTTAAATTTGATGTACTTGGTATATGTAGTTCAACAAGAATTCAATTGAAAAGAACAGATTTTGTTCTTTCAGGGCTGACATACACCTAAAGGCGCCAAAATAGAGTTAATTTCAATAATTTATTTCATACCGCAAAAATGTTTGTATTAAAACCACTTTTTGTTCTTTTGAAAAAACATTGTAATCTATAAAATTAAAAAGTTTCTTTACAAAAAGAAATTACATTACCTCGGACTGTGATTTTTGTTAAAATGCCTTTTTTAATAACCATAAAACAGACTGTATGCTAAAAGCTGTAAAAAAAAATTGAGAAAAATACATTTACTCCCCCCAAATAGTTATTCCGGTAAAAAATCCCCTTCTGAACACGGACCGTAACGAAAAGTTATAAAAGAAATTTCGTCCCAATAAAACCAATCTAGCAAAAATTCTCTATTTCACATCAAACCTCTCAAAAAATTATAGGATAACCCCACAAAATTTTTTTCAATAAATTAAAAACTCACAAAAAGTTTTAAAAGAACCTCACAAAAATTTACCAATCAAATCCTAATCTCACACAAGATGCGAATTCAAATCCGACCAAAAATTAAGTCTAAATTTTACAAAAATAAATTAAAACTATAAAAGCATTAATAGTAAAATACTTTAAAGCCTATTAACCTCTAATAAAAAATTTTTCAATTAATGGAAAATACAGAAGTACTACAGTACAGTTGTTCTACACAAAAAGAACAAGAATAAAAACTAAGAATGAAAAAAAATTCGGATACAAAAAAAATTTGAAACGAAAAAAATTAGATTGAATAAAAAATTTCGGCCGAAGTACTTGGCGAGTTTTTTTGATTAATTCATATAGTGTGCTTAATTTAATTCAGTTCGCTTAGTACTCGTCAAGTACTTGACGAGTTTGTAACCATGTAAGCAAATTGAATTTAATTAAGCACACGGTATAAATTAATCAAGAAAAAATAAGAATGAAAAAAAAAATTCGGATATAAAAAAAATTTGAAACGAAAAAAATTAGATTGAATAAAAAATTTCGGCAAAAGTGCTTGGCGAGTTTATAACCATGTAAGCAAATTGAATTTAATTAAACACATTGTATGAATTAATCAGGAAAACTCGCCAAGTACTTCGGCCCAAATTTTTTTTTCAATATATTTTTTCGTTTTCAATTTTTTTTTTTTCATTTTTATATTTTATTCGTGTTCTTTTTGTGTATAACAACTGTACTGTAATGCATCTGTATTTTCAATTAATTGGAAAATTTTTTATTAGAGGTTAATAGGCTTCGTTGTATTTTACTATTAATGCTTTTATATTTTTTATTTATTTTTGTAAGGTTTAGACTTAATTTTTGGTCGGATTTGAATTCGCATCTTTTGTGAGATTAGGATTTGATTGGTAAATTTTTGTGAGGCTCTCTTAAAACTTTTTGTGAATTTTTAATTTATTGAAAAAACTTTTGTGGGGTTACCCTATATTTTTTTAAAAGGTTTGATGTGAATTAGAGAATTTTTGCTAGGTTGGTTTTTTGGAACGAAATCTCTTTTATAACTTTTCGTTAGGGTTTGTGTTCAGAAGGGGATTTTTTACCGGAACAACTATTTGGGAGGAGTAAATGTACTTGTCTAAACTTTTTTTACAGCATTTATGCTGCTTTTTTAAGGGATTTGTTCACTTTTTGTATAAATTTGTAGCTTGCTAATTAAACATGTTTATATTGCGTACGTATTTGAGTGATGCAAAAGAGTTAACATTTTTTTCGGTATTACAACAAAATATGGTAAAATTTTATCAGAAAGTGATTCTCTCAAGAATTGGATTCTGAATAAAGATTTTGAAGGTCGCGCAAGCGATTTTTTAATGATTTCGGCTCAAAATAGATACATGATCGAATTTCGAGCTACTGTATCCCGACTATATCGGGACTAAAAATGCATTGTGAAATATCCCTAGCAGATCTGTCAACCGTCAGTGACCAAATTTACCGTTACTTATTGGCCGTAAACGACCGTTTTCGGTGGATTCGTTCCATTTTTCGACCGAAATTTCGGTCACTGAGGGTTGCCGGATCCGCTAGGGATTGATCTAAGAAGTGTTCAAATGAATTCAATCTTCGTAATTAACCGTCAATACTTACAAAATCATTAATTACTTGAAACGTACAGTAGTTCTGAACAGATACGATGCATAAAAGAACTACGAACAAGTAAGAACTTATTTTTTTTTTTTTTTCAATTTTCTAAAAAAAGAAAATCAAAAAATATTACACCGAAATATTCGTGCCAAAAGTTCAACAGATCAAAAAATATTTCATAAAAAATGATGCTGAAAAAATACTCCAATAATATCAAAAAGCACTGAAAGTTTTTAAATAAAAGAAATCACAACGAAACGATATTTTCAAATAAAAAAAGTATGCGCATAAAATTTCGAGAGCAAAAGCTTGAGATTGGATAAAAGAATTTCGGCCGAAGTACTATGGGAGGTTTTCTGTTATAACGTTTATTAACTACCAATTGTATCTCATGAGCAATAGGTAAAAAAAAATTGGTAAAGTACGTATGAAATTTTTTTTCTCAAATCAAGTATCTTTTCGCTCAAAATTATTTCGCATCACTTGATTCCGTTTTGGGTTTGTTTCATTCTAATTATTTTTGCATTTCAAAATTTCTTGTGCATTTTATTTCTGATAGAATATTTTTTCATGTATTCATTCTCTTTTTGAGATTTCGAAAAACCAATTTATGCTAATAAAGTTCCCTACTAAAAAAGAATTTGAACGAAATAAACGTTTCGACCGTAATGCTTAGCGAGGTTATAATAACGTTTATTAATCACGCGTAGTACATTGTGTAAATTTTTTTTCCAATGAAAATTCTTCTTGCTTGAAACTATGTAAAATACCGACTAAGCCACCATGGGTACAAGAGATATATAATAGTGTACGGGATTTTTACCATCTGAGAATGCCGTGAATCGTGCGGTTGGTAAAAAAGTATATTCAAACGAAATGACACTTCATTCCCGCACTATCATTTTAACTAAACACAAAACTGGTGAGGCTAATCACCATCAATATAAATGACACTGGATTTTCGCACTATCATTCTATCTACTCTAACAGAAAGTCAAAACTGATACCAAAATATTGTTCGGCTGTCACATCCGCGACGGATCTCTAGTATCACCAGAACTTTATATCAATATTACTAGTATCACTAGACAGCGAGTACGAAAAGAACAGTTGAGCATCAAAAATGGGTGCGAAAAAATGCTGAATTTTGCGGTGCAACGTTAAAAAAAAAAATTAATATTATCAATACGCTTTGAGATATGAGATTGTAATTAGTCGCTTTCGAAAGAAAAAAAATACGTGAACCCGAATAATCATCTAAAATGTTGTCATTTAATAAATATTAAAGAAACAATTTTCGCAAATAGGTAGAATCGCGGTGCTTCCTGTAAGTGTCTTGTGGAGACTCGCTGGCAAATGTACTTGTCTTGAGTCGCTACTGCGACTCTTAATAAAACAAACAATTATTTCAAAGTTGACAAAAAAATTACCCACAGCTGTTTTTTTTTCAATGCATTTTTCACAAAATAGCACAAGTCTGAATCGGAAAGTCGGAAATTCGCTGAAAATATTATTCCTTTTTCATTCATAAAGAAAAAACTATAAAGGAACTCTTATGAGAAAAATCTAACAATTGTGTAAAAATCCTGTGAAGTACATTTCATTCAAATCGGTCGTTTAGTTTTTGACATATGATGATTACTGTTTTCAAAAACGACATTTTGAGAAAAAACTGATTTAAAGATTCAACCACCTTACAAAACATTTTTCTGCTACTTACAAGGTATTATCGATTCCTGGAAAATTTTTGGAAATTACATCCAAATAGCGACATTATTGAATGAAAATATTTTTGAAAAATCGTTTTTTATGGCCCTTTTTTGTGTATGTAAGCCCTTAATTAACAAATCGCTAAACCGATAGATATTTTTTTGTTTGGAAACGTTTTTTGAAAAATAAAAGTAATACACTTTCGAAACGCGTTTGTAGTTCTAAGCATGCTCCACAAGATTCTATCAAAAATTTACCTCACCGCTTCAAACTTGGGTAATTTCTCAAATTGAAGTGTAAAATTTGACAAAAATGTCTGTATAATCATAAGATTCCGTCATAAGGATTCATCTTTTTCACTTTGGATTGAATGACCCAAATCCTACCAGTATTTCCGGAGATTTGAGATTTCGGGGAATGAAGTTTGATAAAAGATTGTCAGGGGGCTTACAGAGTGTTTCACACAAGCTTTATTCAATATTATCAACAATTTTGGCATCAACATGGCATTTAATTCGGAAGAAGTATAATCCCATAGAACAAAGTGTAATAAAAACGAAGTTTCTGTTGCTTATTGATCTGAAAAGTTTTATTCAATATAAAGTGCAATAATCAATGAAAAATGTATTGTAATAAAAACTGGCTAATTAATAAATTAATAAATGGATGTTCCTCAGGTATTTTTCAATGTCCCGATGAACTCGAGAAAGATTCAAATGCGGATACGTTGCCACTTACGATAATATGTGACAATGTGAGAGAACCAGGAAACATGGGTGCGATTATACGAGCAGCTGCTGCTGTTGGTTGCGAAAGGATCATTTTGATGAAAGGTATTTCATTGACGATCATCAATGACTGTGAATACAGCGTAGAGCGGTTGTACAAAATAAAAATATCAGCGGATTATAATTAATATAATTATTCGGTCCAACAGGTTGCGTGGACGTTTGGGAGACGAAAGTATTGAGAAGCGCGGCAGGTGCTCATTTTCGGGTACCGATTTCGAAATCGGTCGAGTGGGATGAAATTGATTCGCTGATTAACTCCACCGCTAAAATATATGTCGCCGACAACGACACTGCGATTAAATCGACGGAAGCGTCCGACAACTCGAACACGAAGAATCAATGCGGTTCGAACGATGAAAATATTCAACAATCCGTAAAACCCGAAGCTGAGGAAGATCCTGACATGAGCGATAAAAGTTCAGCAGATCAAGTGGAATGTGTTTCGGAAGAAACTTTGGAAAATTCAGATAAATCCGATTCCGAGAAGTATATATATGACAAAAATTTCGAAAAACGTATTTCAAGCGCCGAGGACGCGAAGGAAACTTCTCCCAAATTACAAATGATCATTGCTAGAGAAATGCTGATGCGTATTCCGATAATTCCGTATTATGCGCCTGATTACACGGCGAACGAAGTTGTTCTTATAGTTGGTGGTGAGACCGAAGGTTTGAGTTACGAATCCGTTGAATTGGTAAATAAGCATGAAGGCGTACGTGTTAATATACCGCTGACTAACGAAGTCGAGAGTCTCAACACTGGCATGGCACTTGGTATCGTTGTTTTCGAAGTTAAGAAGCAATTTACCATGCGCAAACAGTCTATCGAATAATTTATCGTTAATCCATTTTATAAAGTTATCAATGTAAAACAAATTGATTACTGAATATTAAATATATTTAATAATTGTTGTAAATACAAACACCAATCTTCGTTATCGAGAAATTATCAATTTTCTCGAATTTGTCGATACTGAAACGATAGTTTCATCATCAATGACACCTTTTTATCGACCGCATTCATTTATGCAACCGTAGGAAAAAAGTTATAACCAATTATTAGTCCCAACTGTAAACAAAAATCGAAAATTTCAGCTTAATTGTGTAAATTATGAAACCTTTTTATATTTTTTGGAGAGCTGCAAATGTCAGCAACCACACTGTCAAAGGGAGAGGCTGGACTTATTGTATTTCGTTAAAAAATATAATGAAATATGAGTGAAAATACGTATAAAGTACGCAGTGACCTTGGTAAAAGTGTGAGCCAATTTGTAACGGACAAAAACAAGAATAGCGTTAAAAATTTTGTATAAACTGCCGAAGATAACATAACCTCTTGAACGCCGTGGCTACGAAAAATCGTCTGCTGATAACATTCTTTCAAGTTCTATCGTGAATATTTTTTTAAACGTCCGGTGACTCTGTTTTTATCATTGCTTTGGAATCTTTAGAATTTGATGTAACCATAGGACAGTTTATATCAAACATCTATCATTATTTGATATATAAATTATTAAATAGAAATGTGAGCAGCAGGTCATCTCCATAAAGTGTCATATAAATTAGACGATTTACAAAGTTATAATTTCTTTCTGAATATTCTTTTCTGAAAGTTTTGTAACTTGGCTCGATATTTTTTCAGTGGAATAGGATGTATTTTTACTTTTTTGTACAAAAAAATCTGTTAAGTGCACAATATTCGAGTTCGTGAAAGGAATACCTTAAGGGTTTTTATAAAAGGGCTCAAAATCGAATTTGGACTTTTGTCACTGATTATTACTAGAGTTAGTATCAGGTCCTTTTTTGTTCTCGCTCCCAGAAAAAAATTGTTGTAAAAATACGATCATTAATAACTGTAAATAATTATTTTTTAATTCATTTTATTTGGAAACAAAGGAAAAATTCAATTAAAAAAGCTTTATTAAAACCACAACAGTTTTTTCAAGTTATAATTGAATATAGCGAAATTTCACTCTTTTTTTAAATTAAAAATAAAAAAGTTATAGCGAGATTTCACTTCTATTTAATTTAAAAGAAAATTCTTTTAAGTCTAACAAATCATTAGAATTTTATTCAAATTGAACAATTCGATAACAATTCTATGTTCAGTGACTTTTGAAATGTTACGAAAAGTCTTCTTTATTTTTTGTTGAACTAAGAGTATGTTTTTTGGTATTTGAATTTTAATGAATCTGCAATTGTTCATTAATATACAGTAAATTCCTTCGTTTAGAAAAGATCACGATAATATATTTTATGTAATTAGTGCAAAAAACAACGAGTTACACTGCCAGCCAAAAGTTTAGGTACACCGATCGAATTTTCCACCCGGACAAAAAATTAGATATCTCAGTCGGAAAAAATCATAAACGAGTTCAACAAACGGTGTTTTGAAGTGGACAAATCCAGCTTCATTTTTTTTAAATATATGTAGTTTTTTTGCGTCTAGTACACAATTTTGAAGATGACTGTTTTCGCGCGATTTTCTCACTTCATAAAATTGGCTGCCTAGCTTTTGACAAATGGTAAAATGACGTTTTCGTTGAAGAATATCAAAAAGGAAATCTGAAGCTTTAATTTGGTTTTTGGGAAAAAATTCTGCAATTTTTGAATACACTTAAATATTTTGAGATTTTTTGATAGTCATTTTGCTTTTTATATTCGAAAAAAATGCTCTTGGCTAAGTGGCCAAAACACAAAATAATTAAAATTAAAAGGCAAAATAATTATTTTTAATCTCAAAAAATTTAAGTGTATTCAGGTGCATGCGATTTCGAGAAAAATTTTATGCAAAAGCAGAATTCGACGATTTTTAATCAAAAATAATTATAAAAAACAATTTATATATGAAAATTCTGAAAAAATTCTAATATATTTAAAATTTGAAAATAAGTCTCTCTTCTCTTGATTTTTTTCTTTAAAATCTCGTAGTTTCCGAGTTATATCAATAAATTGATGAAACAAATCAGCAAATGTCGATTAGGTAGTTATAAAAAAAAAATCGGAAAAAAATCTAAAAAAATTCGAGTGAATTTACAAGAACGAAATACAACTTTCTACTTCTAAGACATATTATTCTAAACTCCATCATTCTCGAACTGCGCCGCATTTTTCGAAACTTGTATTTTTTTTACAAAAACTTGAATATCTCTACGAAAAAAATCGCACAATTTTTTTCCAAGAACTAAATTAAAGCTCCAGATCTCCTTGATGTTCTTCAACAAAAAAAGTCATTTTACCATTTGAAGAACAAAAAGCTATCACCGGTAAAAAAAATAGCAATTTATTATATTTTATGCTACAAAACAACGAATTACATCGCGCGTGAAGCTGCCATTTGAACCGAAAAATTGGCACACACCGGTATTTTCGTAACATCACGATTACTTGCAAATTCATCGCGCAGTTGAAGCATGAAAAAAGCTCATTGAATTTAAAAAAATCGTATAGAATGAGACCTCGATTTAAGGAACAGCAGTGGGACCGGCTCGGCATTGCATTTGCAACAAATCGGGGTTGCGCACGCCTCGTCTTTCCGTCTTTGCGCACCTGACGCAAGGTCGAATTGGATCGGGTGCTTCCCCCACCGAGCGCAGATCGATCGATATTCGGCGCCTTGTGGAAGAAATTTAATCAATCGGGGTCTCTTAAATCGGGGTCGCAGTGTATTTCATTACGTTCGAACTTATAAATAAACATTCTTCGTTTACATTCAAGTTCAATAATTTTCCCATAATCGATACGAATTGTAAAAATGTGGTATGTCAAAATTGGAGGATTGAAGTAGAAAATAGTTTTTTGGGTAACAGATGCGGAAAACAACGAATTGCGTCGCGCGTGAAATACTAAAAATACGAAAAAACTATTTTTCTTCAATCCAATTTTTAATAAACTGTCTAACATTTTTTTCCATCTTTAACTGGGCATTCACTTTGCAAGTAATCGCAATGTTGCGAGAATAACGACGATGTGTGTGTCTATATTCAATGACGGATTAACCGAAGTAATGGAGCGATTGCTATCGGGAATGGAGAATTAGCATAAACATTTGAATGCCTAGAGGTAATCGTATTATTAACAGCAGCACCGTTCGTCCCCCCAAAGGACGCTGACTACGTTCCGAGCACAGAATTATTCATATTTACGCTAGATAATCGAAGCGCTCTTTCGCTCTCTGCGTACATTTTAGTGTGCACATTGCATACTCATGCATTTTCACGTTGAGTTTGGATTAAAGTTACATTACAACAAGTTAAAACATCATTTTTCCAATTCACAAATCAAACTAGCATTTTCTAGCCCATAAAAATGTAAAACAAATAATATCTGTAAAGAAATTAAGTTTTTTTCCAAGTTCGAGTAGCTTGAAATTTTTACTGTTTGTTTTTATCAATTTTAGACCTGATCGAGAGTTTTTAAAACGCAATCGAAATAGTCGGGACTACTGAGAAAAATATTATTATTAAATTGCTCGACGGAAATATTGAGAACCATTCGAGCACATATTTTGGCTTCCGATCATTAAAGCACACACAACAAATAAGAGAATTATAAACACACCGAGTTTCTGTTTGTTATAGCGTCGATTAATCTTCAATGGGAGGAAAAACAATAAAACGGTTTCATTGACAGTTTCTTTTTCATCTGAAAGTGCTGTCGAACAAGACGAAATTTGCATGAAGGAAGGGTGCGTGGTGTAATTCTTTTAAAATAATGCGTGCATGCGGGGGCTATTGTGGGTATTGTTCGAATCGTATAGATGGAAGCCTGGGATGGGTGCCCTTTAAATTCATTGTTGAGCGATGGTCGAGTGGAAGCAAGGTTGTAGATGGAGTAAGGCAAAACATGCAGGGTTTTGCCATGAAACGAGCAACCGCTGTTCGGTGCCACCCTGCTGTTCATACTCGAGCGGAAATACTGCAGAAAAAAATGGAGCCAATCAACGCAATAAAACAAAAGCACTTCTGAGAGTTCTCTCCAATGGCTTATAGCCAAACTTCACTCGTGGAATAACGGCTTTGAGTACGAGCCACGTGTGGATGAAAAGAAACATAGGCAGCACAACAAACCAATAAAGCCCGAGAGACAATACAATTTGGCATTAAATTGTTTTTGTCGTTCGATAGGATATTTGTTCTAATTGATGGATGAACACAGAGTGTCTCAGAAGTTGTCTTCGATTTTTGGAGACTAATTAGATTATTAAAAAAATTTGAGGAAGAAAATTCTTTTCGTTATTTATTTTTTTTTCATTGCAATGTCACTCTATTGAGTGTTTCATTTTTATTCACTAATCTTTAACGTCGCATTGCAGCAAATAAAATTTGTCAGCGCATTCTCATCACAACGTTGCAATTTATTCATTTTATTGAAGATCCCTGTAAAACAAAGTTGAAAATTCAACGAAGAGCGCGCTGCATGCACGCTGTAGCGGAGACCAAGACAAAGTCTAGTACCTAAAAACATTGCGATTATTTTGTTCAATTCCAGCATGTAAATTACGTGCTAACCCCGTGCTGCGTTAACATTAAATCAAAAAATCAGTTGATTTTCTAAAAAACTTCATGAAAAAGTGACATTGAGTATCTTCACCATCATCTAAAGCTAAAAACAAAAGTCGACCTCCGTTCAAAGTCTATCATCGAGAGGGCAGCAACTGGGCACCGTTGAACTGCTTACCGCAGTGCTTTTGCTGTGAAACATTGTTCTCCAATGTTGAGAACGGATAGATTACGAAATAAAACAAATTTCCATGGAAATTAAAACAAAAACATGGAAATTAAAAAAAAAGAATTTAATAAAAAACGATTACGAGTAAAAATAAATATTCAATTTTTTCTATTTTAATAAACTTGGTATTCTTTCTACTTGTTGATAAAAAATCTACTGCGTTTTTATTTATTTTTATTTTATTTTACATGAAACATTTTAAAAATTTTATTTTAAAAACGTGGTATTCTTTTTACTTGTTGACAAAAAGTCTACTGCGTTTTTATTTTTTATTTTATTTGACGTGAAACATTTTTTTAATTCGTGTCATTTGTATTTTTTTATTATGTTCGTTGTTTGTGTTTATTTTTTTGTTTGTTTACATCTTGTGTATCCGTTGTCACTAGTCGAGGAAAACGTTCACGAAAGTCGAGTATACGTACGCGTGTAGGAAAACTCTGATCCTCACAAATTCACCATATTGTGATGAGCTAACCAACGTAGCAATTTCCAAAAAGTTATCTGGTTTAATGTTCGTCCGAAAGGCATTTGAGAATTATCAGATGCCTTAAGGGCGGATATTACGTTCGAAGACATCCTGTAGGTAACTTTTGGACGTTTTTTTCGAAATTGCTAGCAGGGAATAAAACGTAAGAACAAGTGAAAGGTGAATTTAGGTAAGGAAAGTGGCTCTAGCCAACTTTAAGTTTTGAAGTGTGCAACACGAAGTAAATTACACTACAACCCTGATTCTTCGAACAGCGGTGGGATTGACTCCGCATCGCACTTGTAAATATCAAACGTTATCCACACTTCGTCTTTGCGTTTCTGTGCACCAGACGAATGGCCGGATTGGACTGGGCGCTTCCCCTACTAAGCGCAGACCGATCGATACGGGTTACATTGTGGGAAATATTGCGTGAATCAAGATTCGATAAAACGAGGTTGTAGTGTACATTGAAAAAAGAAACCTAAACTGAAGTCTGTTCGCAGAAACAGTTAAAATGTTCATTTTAATTGATGAAACAACTTTTTCTTTATTCCGTGATGTTTTCGTTATTTGTTATTTGGTTGGCAGTAGTGGGAGAATGAGGAATGGAAGAATGTGTTTTTCGTAAAAGAGAGAGACGAAGTTAAACGGATATCGGGAAAAGGTGTACTTCATTGAAAATTCGGGTAACGCTCTGCTATTCGCCCTAGAGAGAATGTCTTATAAGAATAAATGGAAGCAGGATGTTCCGAGTATAAGTCTAGAATCGAAGCTCTCGTGAGCTATTTATTCCACTTGTTTCTTTCGCTCGCCGCTTCTCCCACCCCGCGTCCTGACTTTCTGAAACTCTTTCTCTCTCTTCTTTTTATATTCCTAGTTGTTGACTTTTCTTTTATTGTCGTTCGGCATGTCGAGGAGCTTACTCGTATTACGAAACTCAACGAAGAGTCTCCCTCCTGTTTGATAAGTGCATGTGCTTCTAGCGTTCGTTTTTTGTGTATCATCATGTGTTTGTATCCCAGTAATTTTTTTAAAAACGAGAATTTAGGAGACCCCGCAGGACAACGACGCGAGTGAATTTAGAGTTCGGTATAAAGATGAGGGTATAAAGATTATCAACGACACTCGTGTGATTTTTAAGTACGGGTGTTTGTTTATTTTACAAGGAAAAGAGCTGGCTCGATAAGGGTCTGTGAGGCATGGTTTGTTTATATTACCCAAGCGCCTGATATTCATGTCAAAACTTTATTAAACTACTGTCACTCGCCACAAGTACATAATTCGATGAGAGCTATTTTTTCATAATTTACGTGGTCTATTTAGTATTGGCATTCTCTGAATGGATTTATTTATATTTTAAGTAGATTTTTTTTTCGAGGCACACACGTGATATTGTCTCGGATTTTTACTACCTCAATCCATCACTTTTACTCCCCTTCTGTCCCACTTGACTAATTAATGAGCAAGGCCACGCAACCCCAAGAATTGCTCGCAGCAACAACTCGATCATTCTTAATAACGCGCAATTATATCGGATTTGTACGAGACAGGTAAACTCTGGAAAACCTTTGCCAATAGCGGACCGCTACACGGAGAGAATTAAAACTGAAAAATTACTGTTACGCCAATTGAAACGAGGGACAACCTTGAATTATTGTGATTATTATTAAGCGAAATATAAATTTTCATGAAAATAAAATAAAAATTCCCTATATTACACAAGAGATTTTATTTTACTTTCATGAAAATTTACATTTTACATAGTAATGATTAAAAAAAAATCAAGGTTTACCCATATTTCTATTGCTGACACGGTAATTTATCAGTTTTAATTCTCCCCGTGTACATTTTATGAAGCTTTCTACAAAAAATACTAGTTTTCACATGATCAACACTATGAAAAATGAAAAAAATTACGCCTCCTGATGCTGGTCAGTAATAAATGTGCATGCAAGTTGGCGCGAGCTGTCGAGTGATTACTTATCCGAGTACTGAACTTAGATCACCCAGAGCTGGTTAAGCTTGGGAGACCGACGATAGGGTTGAGACCCAGATACATTTTTTTGTAGTAAAAGGATCTTTCAAACCTCTGCATTTTAATTTTGTCACAACACATAGTTTTCAACGATTCGAAGCAAATATTCAATCTTTGAGAAACAAGCTTCGAAATTCTGAATTTTGCGTGAGGTATGTAATGATGAGGGGGTCAAGATCAACAAATGGTAGTAGATTTTCCTACTCGTCATTGGAATTCGAATTAAAACTTATCAGCGATTGTCCATGTGTCTCCTTCCAATCTAGGAACATTGATACAGAGAAAATTCGTCCCCAGAAAATTCGCCCCCCGGAAAATGCATCCCCGCTGATTGAATTGGCCATTGTATAATTTGCAAGTGGAAACAGATATTGGCGTGGAATGGTGGGGTGTGTAGAATCGCAAGATGCGTGGAATCACGCTGTGTGTGGAATAGTGGAGTGGGTTTGTATCATTTCGGTGTGTGTGCGTTGAATAGTGGGGTTTGTAAAATTCCAGAATGCGTGGAATCGCGGTGTGCGTGGAATAGAGGGCTGGATTTTTATCATCCCGGTGTGTGTGCGCGGAATAGTGGGATTTGTAGAATCGCGATGTGTGTGGAATAGTGGAGTGGGTTTGTATCATCTCGATGTGTGTGCGTGGATTAGTGGGGTTTGTAGAATCGCGGTGTGTGTGGAATAGTGGAGTTGGTTTGTATCATCTCGGTGTGTGTGTATGCGTGGAATAGTGGGGTTTGTTGAATCACGGTGTGTGTGGAATAGTGGGGTGGGTTTGTATCATCTCAGTGTCTGTACGTGGAATAGTGAGGTGAGTTTGTATCATTTCGCTGTGTGCGCGTGGAATAGTGGCGTTTGTAGAATCGCGGTGTGTGTGGAATAGTGGAGTGGGTTTGTATCATCTCGGTGTGTGTGCGTGGAATAGTGGGGTTTGTGAAATCGCGGTGTGTGTGGAATAGTGGGGTGGGTTTATACCATCTCAATGTGTGCACGTGAAATAGTGAGGTTTATCAAATCGCAGGGTGCGTGGAATCGCGGTGTACGTAGAATAGTAGGGTGGGTTTGTAACATCTCGGTGTGTGTGCGTGGAATAGTGGGGTGGGTTTGTACCATCTTAATGTGTACACATGGAATAGTGAGGTTTATCGAATCGCAGGGTGCGTGGAATCGCGGTGTACGTGGAATAGTGGGGTGGGTTTATATCATCTTGGTGTGTGTGCGTGGATTAGTGAGGTTTGTAGAATCGCGGTATGTGTGGAATAGTGGAGTGGGTCTGTATCATCTCGGTGTGTGTGTGTGTGCGTGGAATAGTGGGATTTGTGGAATCACGGTGTGTGTGGAATAGTGGGGTGGATTTGTATCATCTCAGTGTGTGTACGTGGAATAGTAAGGTGAGTTTGTATCATCTCGCTATGTGCGCATGGAATAGTGGGGTTTCTAGAATCGCGGTGTGTGTGCGTGGAATAGTGGGGTTTGTGGAATCGCAGTGTGTGTGGAATAGTGGGGTGGGTTTGTATCATCTCAGTGTGTGTACGTGGAATAGTGAGGTGAGTTTGTATCATCTCGCTGTGTGCGCGTGGAATAGTGGGGTTTGTAGAATCGCGGTGTGTGTGGAATAGTGGAGTGGGTCTGTATCATCTCGGTGTGTGTGTGTGTGCGTGGAATAGTGGGGTTTGTGGAATCACGGTGTGTGTGGAATAGTGGGGTGGGTTTGTATCATCTCAGTGTGTGTACGTGGAATAGTGAGGTGAGTTTGTATCATCTCGCTATGTGCGCATGGAATAGTGGGGTTTCTAGAATCGCGGTGTGTGTGTGTGTGGAATAGTGGGGTTTGTGGAATCGCGGTGTGTGTGGAATAGTGGGGTGAGTTTGTACCATCTCAATGTGTGCACGTGGAATAGTGAGGTTTATCTAATCTAAGGGTGCGTGGAATCGCGGTGTACGTAGAATAGTGGGGTGGGTTTGTATCATCTCGGTGTGTGTGCGTGGAATAGTGGGGTTTGTGGAATCGCGGTGTGTGTGGAATGGTGGAATGGGTTTGTATCATCTCGGTGTGTGTGTGTGTGTGTGCGTGGAATGGTGGGGTTTGTGGAATCGCGGTATGTGTGGAATAGTGGGGTGAGTTTGTATCATCTCAATGTGTGTACGTGGAATAGTGAGGTTTGTAGAATCGTACGGTGCGTAGAATAGTGGGGTGGGTTTATATCATCTCTGTGTGTGTGCGTGGAATAGTGGAGTGGGTGGAATTTCGCGGGGCAAATTTTCCGGGGCGAATTTTCCTGTTACCGTCCCGTTCAGAGGGAAGGAAGTGATAATTTTTTCTCAATTAATTTATTGTGCACGTGCGTTGACAAATTCCACCTTACTTCACACCACAACAAATCGCGTGTACATCATTTTATTAGAATGGAAGTTTTGATGATTCAATCGTGTCTCCGCGGCTGAGGATACAGTTTTGTAACGTTGCAAAGCAAAGGGGTCTGCTCTAAATATTCTTCCATGATAATTATTTATTGTTTATTATTATGGTCTGTTTTACTTATTGGGAATAAAGGATCGGCGAGCAAAGTGGAACGAGCGATTAAAAAAATTGAGTTTTTGCTTCTTATTAATTATTAAGATATATTAATTATATTATTATTTTCGTATAATGAATTCTGTTATTTTTATAATTCGTTAATTATATTATACATAATTACGATTAAGAAAAAAATATTCATTTAAAAACAGTATTATATGGAGAAAAAATATAAACGTAAAAATTATTATTTAATAATTATAAGTATTAATTCTTTATTATTTACTAATTAGTATTAATAGGATTATTTAATCACTTTTGACAAGCTGCTTATCGTTTGATTTACCAGGTGCCACAGTTGCACGAAGTTCGATTCGCAACGTACGACCAATGAGGTTGAGTATGCGTGAAAGCGCTGTGCTTTAATGTTGAAGCGAGACTTAGTTCGTGACTTGGTGGCTCGAATTCACCGACGCTGCTAATTATGCAGCGGAGAACATTGGATTATTCCGAGTATAAAACTTCAGTTTTTTTTTCTAGTAAAAAAGAAATTTCAGCAATAAATGATGAAACCAAAAAATTTGGCAGTCTAATGAACTTTTATTTGACTATTTTTGTAATTAATATAAATTTAAAAAAAAACTATTTCAATATAAATGATTATGTGTAAGTGTCGCACACTTCGCACGTGACGTGTGTATCACAAAAATCATTCAAATCCCAATAGATTTGAGAATGGATGAACCGAAGCCTTCGCATCTGGGTCCCATCGGAGTTTAGAAATATGCGGGTCTCTATTTAAGACTTTAATAAGGAACAGGAAGTGTACAGCGCGTAAAATGCTTTCGAACCTCTCATTCCCATTAATTTTGACTAATCTGGGTGCTTCGTATCGAACTTTCTGTTACAGAAGTCTCGTAAAATAGTATGCGCAACACGGGAGGGCCACAAGCCATTCAAATGCGCGTGTTTGCGATGGCCTACTTCCCTCTCCATAATTACGCAAAATATACTGTTGCGCCAATTATTTCAGAAATTTTCATTTCTAGCAAACAAAATGTGTAAATTTGTATTCAAAGAACTTTTCGTACACGCGAAATTAATTAACCCTAGACACCTACAATCTATTTTTCCGAACGCAAGCCCTACAACGAAATCAAAAACGACCCCAATATTCTCTTCGACATAAAATGTTTCTCATATACGATAATAAGGTTTAATCATACACCAATCTCTTCGTTATCAAAAAACGAAGAGAATAGTAGACGATAAAGCTGCATTTGGTAAACATTTGATGATGAAAACTTTATAAAACGAAAAAAAGTTTCGAAAAAATGCAAAAAACGAAGTGTTTTACTAAAAAATTTGGGGTCGTTTTCGACCCCGTTGTAGGGGACTAGGTTTGAAAATGGGTCAGTCATATTTGGAAGGCATCGAAAATATTTTGGTCCCGTATGGGTTATTTTTATGTTCACGCGATTACAGAAATAAATTGTCTTCAAATATTTAATTTGCGTGACAAAACGAAAATGGGATTCAGTTCTGCATTAATTTCGACGCGATAGTAGGGTGAAATTTCAGCGTACGAAGCAGATTCAGTGTGGGACAAAAAAAACAGACGGTCTCGTAAAGTCTAAGGGTTGAAAAGTCGTTTTTATAGGAGTACTGGCGCATGCTGCAGTAGAGCTGCTCAGCTTATTAGTTGGAACTCGTTCCAAGAAACTTTGACGCCTCGATAAGTGGCACTTTGATGTATACACATGAGCAAAAGCACGGGATTGTTGCGAAGTGTGATTACGTGATTGACATGATATGATCGGAAAGAGGATAACGATGAGGAAACGGTCGAGGGATAAAAGCAATGAAAACAACATTTTCAACAAGGATTTGTCGTCGGTCCAGGGTGGATTTGTTTGAAGTAAAGAAAGGTCTGAATTTTCGATCCGCCTTGATCAAAATATCTAAGGAAAGAATCTCAGTAAGTTTCTTTTCTTTCGAACATATATTCGTTTAGTTTTCTCGAATAAAGGTATTATTTGGGATCAAGGACGACAGTCGGTACTACTTGAAAACTTGTAGCACGATTAGTCGTGAGGTATAGTGGCGCTATCGCTATGACGGACAGGAATAAGGATAATATAAAAAGATGCTCGCTCGTCATACTTTTTCAGCTGGTTTTTTAGCTTCCGTTATATTTCTGACTCTCGAAAAGCACGACAAAAGAAAAGCATAGAAAAATGAAGTAACTACATAAAAAAAAACGGAGAAACCAAATTGAAGTACGATGAGAGAGATAAGAAAGAGGCTGGCAGTGAGTTACGATAGGCGAAAAACGAAGCAAAGATGTATAAGAATACGCTGCAGCAGAAGAGGAAGGTAGGTACGTAGAACTTGGCAACACTGCGCTGGCGCGAAGAATGAAAGAGTGAGAAACATTCGGCTATCTTTTCACTCCCTCCATCTATCTCTTCTTGTTACTTCTCCCTCTTTTCTTCTTGTGTCCGAATATCGGTGTGCAAGTGAAAGGTGGAGGGAGGAGAGCAAGAGAGAAAGAGCAAGAAAGTGGCGAGTGATGCGCGCGCATTATCTCACACACAAGGAAATGTGCTCAATGAACGGATACTCGTTTGAAGCTGGGAAACGGAGCGAAAGAGAGAGAGAGAGAGAAAGAGAGAGAGAGAGAAAGAGTGAGAGAGAGAAATAGGGGAGTTGGGGAGGTATACGAAGCGAAAAGATGTAAAAGGAGAAAAAAGATGTATAGGGCATGGCCCGCCGCCTCGTAGTCGTCGTGAGTACTAGCCATACACATAGACACCGCGGCAGCACCGAACCGGTCAATACTCCGGGCAACCGCGGTGGAGTTGGCTCGGTGGTGGATGCCATCTCCTTCTTCCCTTTCCTCTTTGCCGAAAGAGCGAGCAAGATGACAATTGCGCGAACGGATGGAAGGCGCAAGCGGGACTTGGTAGAAAAAAGGAAAAAAACGGACGCTGTAGAGATAAAGAAAAAGATGTTAAGATATCGAAGGAGCGCAGGATCGAATGAGACAGAGATCATGACAGAAGGCTGCAGAGCTTTGGGTTAGAGTCTGTGTAAGAGGCATCTGGTATTCCACCAAAAGGGAGCAATCGAGTTGCACGCAACAGCACTAGCATCTCGGAGACAGCGGCGTTTGCGAGGCTCTCTCGGTCTTTTCCAAAAGAGCAACTATTTTCTTGTTCTCCATATAATGTAGCTTATTTGTACACACATCTGTCAATGTAGAAAGAGAGATATTCCGATAAAAGAAAAAAAAAATAAAACGCAAAAGAAAGATAGGTATGCACAAGTTTGAAGGCAAGAGAACTTCGAAAGAGCAACCAATTACAATAAACAATAACGCGCGCTTATGAACGACTTTATTTGAAATTCGAATCATAACCGACACAACCTTGATTATTGAGAAGGAGACTGTGAAAAATCAAACTAGATACATGTCACCGATATGAGAGAAAACACGTGTTAGAAAATATTTTCTCTTTATTTAATCATTTTTTGTGGTACGAGCTAAAAAATAAAATGGGACTTGTATTTCGAAAACATTAATACTGTAAGAAATCTGGTACAGTACGCGCGGGCCATATATATATATATATATATATATATATATATATATATATATAGTACGCATTGCAGGAAAGCATAGGAGCGGGGGGAGCGCCGAGAACGCGTACGCGTGGTATTAGTAAGGTCTTAGCTCTCGCACGGGACACACGCTGGGGTTGAGAGAGCTCCGGAGCACGCCCGAGTCTCGGATCTTTTGGACTTGGGGGGAAAAAAACATCACATAAGAAGGGACAACGAATTCGTATATAATTCTAGTACCTGTGTATTCTTCATGGTGCTCTGATTCACTTGGCCGATTAAAAAGGTGTCCCCAATCGGAAATCGTGTAATACGTGATGTAAAAAAATCTTGAAGAATCAGTACCATTTGTATATATAGGTACATAAGTAAAGAAGAAAAAAAACAGTGAGTGGCCTGGATATCGCACGAGATTCGTTACGGGAAAAGTGTAGCAAAGCAAAGTCGACAACTCGTTTGGGTCTACGAGGAACGTTTTCCTTCGTATTTACTTCTATATCATAAGCGCAGTCACAGTATAAACGTGGAAGCTGTTTTACGAGTGTGTGTACGAGTTTTATCCTTGTGTAAGTGGATTTCTGTGTGTAGTTCGTGGGTGCGTGAGTGCGCGCGCGTGTGAGTTCCTCCGAGCCGATGGGGTCGTCTCGATTGCTGCTCGTCTTTGGGCATTCGTTTTCTTATCGTTTAACGAAAAACCCGGTCAAATCATGTGAATGAATAGTGTACGAGTGAATAATCGAGCTTCGAGGAACGGAGAAGCGT
Source organism: Rhimphoctona megacephalus (assembly GCA_963989365.1). Classification (NCBI taxonomy): domain Eukaryota; kingdom Metazoa; phylum Arthropoda; class Insecta; order Hymenoptera; family Ichneumonidae; genus Rhimphoctona; species Rhimphoctona megacephalus. Next base: position 33,570,676 of record OZ022415.1, on the reverse strand, counting down.
TTGTATTTTATTTATACACATTTATGTATATATAGAAATATATATACACACACACATATATATATATATATCTACGTATATGCATATATATACGTATACGAGAGCGGTTGACGCCGCTGCGCGGCCAGCGAGACGACTGGATGACACTGCACGCCGCCCGAGTGTCGAGTGTCTCGTGTCGTCGCCGTAACTTAAACTAAAAGAGAGCGCCTCTTTCCTCTTCCAAAATAATAACGAGAGTCGTGAATATAAAGATTAAACGATAAGTGGCACAAATCGAAGTGAGCCAGGGATATATACCCTAATATTTCATTACATATCCGTACGTTTCTTTAGTCCGGCGTTTGTGTCACGGGCGCGTGGTTATTCCGAGGCAAGTGGAATAACGCACCGAAAGCCTCATTTACAAGAATTCCATGAAATATAGTGCGCCCGCAAAATACTCGTTTCTTTTTGTGGCAAAGTTTTTTCGAGCTTTCGTTTCGAAATAAAAGTAAGTGAGACAGAGAGATTGAAATAAGCAAGTATATGTGCTTGTCGTGAACATGTATCCCCGTTATCTGTCGCTACGATGGTTCGTCAATCACAATTTAACGATAAGTCGCGTCTGATGGATGATCGCGAGTATTTCGTAAATATTCAAGGGTCGCGCTGTGGCGTTAGACTGGAAAAACGTGAGAGGCGTTATCACACCATCGGCTACCTCATGGACGCGTGGATCTTGTTGCTCTTCTTCGCCTTCGCGGGTAAGTCGAAATGATACAATTAACACAGCCATCCAATCAGGGATCTATATATTTACGGCCTGTTGAAGTCTGCGTTTGAGGATCCAGCCAACGTTCCTTTTTTTCAAAGTTTTATTCTTTTTATGCAAGTTGGTTCATGTTTTTCTACTCTTACCTTCGATTTCGCACTGAGAGATTAGATTTGTAAAAAAAAATCGATAAATGGCAATGCTACGGAATTAACCAATGAAAGTAATACTTGTTCCGTATTAACGATGCGAGTTTCGATAACATTGTTTGATAAAACGATTGTACTATAGTTCGATCGAATTGTGTCGAATAAGTGCAATTTTTTTTTTTTTACCAATTGCTGCCAGTAGTAACCGATATCGGTGTAAGGCATGGTAATCTTACGTGTTTAGCAACTCTGGTTATAGTTCGTATTTGGATGGGCAATCGCTTGGCCAAGCGTTGAAGGCATGCGGAAGCAGACGATCTTTTTTAGTTCAACATGGGCGGGTATTAGATAAAATGGAAAAGTCAGTGAAATCCGGCTGCCTGCATCAGCAAAGGTTTTTCACAGATTCCCTGTACTCTGCTCGTGAAGATGCAATATCAGTAGTCCCTTCAGTCGCAGGGATGAGAGGCGCAGGGCGGAAACACTCTCGACGCCTGTCGAAGTATGTGAACGCACCGAAAGCAGTTTATACGAAGGAATGTTAAATAAAAATGAGATTATTTTCAATCAGTTTTTTTAACGATTAATTCTCGTTGCTCCAGACTTGACAAGCCGTTTGGTTCAATGAAATATTTTCTACTAATTCAGTATCCGAATTTTTCAGAGTTCTGTTTGTTATAAAAAATTCGAGCAATTTACTTTGATATACAGAATTACCAAAGGAAATGATTTGAAGTAAATGTTTCAAGCGATAGAAGAAGTTCTTATCATTCTGGGGTCGGAATGGATTAATTAAAAAAATCCCTAATCGACCTCAGTGAAAATTAACGTAGAACAGTAACAACTTTAATTGGTTTTTGGACAGTTATACTAAACAGAAAAATGTAGGTAATTTTTCACAATTGTGTCTTTGAAATCGGTTCCAGGAACTAAAAAAAAACTTCATCAGGGTTGGAAAACCTTTTTGAATTACGTGTATAATTATATTTTTTAGCTCTTCATTCAAAATGAGCCCTTTGAATTATTCATTATTCACCCTTTTTTTATGTAAAAAGTAAAAAAGGAGCTTTAGACTGTTTTTCGAACGATTTTTTTTCGACTCCATGCCATTTTTTATTTTGATTCCTTTCAACTCGATGTACATGAAGGATTATAATTTCATATATTTACTTTGAAAAGGCATTTGATTTTTTTTTCGACGCGCCAAAGTAAAGTTTTCGCTGGATTCGAAATCGTGAGACATTTGGGCACGCCATATTTAGTTCCCTATAGAAAATAATTTTATAAAAATAAAGGAAAATACAAAAATTGTTCGTGTAGTTACAGCATGTAATTTTCACAAGTAAAAAGCTGCATACCATAAACAAAATACTACAACATTTTTTCAATTAAAAAGTGCTAATTGTGTTTTACCATTTCAATGGAAATTCCCTCTTTATGCTGGACAATATTTTGTAGCAGCGATGCTGGCAAAACTGCTCTGATTCTACTCATATAAATTTCAATAGAATTATCAAAAAAGCAATTATCGATGATGTTCTTAATTGATTTCCAAGCATCCGCTATTGTGGCTTGTAAAAGGTTGCATCACGATTTTACCATTGCAATTATCCCGATAGGGTAGCTCTTGTAGTTGTTAAGGCACTTTTGTATAAGAGTATGAAAAAATAGTTACGAAATGCCGTAAATCTGATAAACGAAAAATTTTCTAGGGTCCTATTTCGGAGTTATAAAACATCGAACTGTTTCCATTACGATAGGTAATAAATTTTTGAGAATATAAGACATACAATCGACACATTTATATTGCCAACGAATTTATATTGTCAACGAATGCCTGATTATTCATCGATTCTGTCGACGAATGAATGATTATTTCAATGAATGGAAATGAAAATGCATAACTATTAATACAATTTAAAAAAAAATAATATTAATATATATTTTCTTCATAATTAATACGAATGGGCCAAATATAATAATTTTCGAGCTTCCATTGACATCAGATTTAATTGTTCTGTACTACACTAATTTTTCACCACTTTTACGAACACTGAAACAAATCATCACCGAGTTTTTCAACTCGTCTACAAAGCTCTGACAGTCTCTGTTTGGAGAAGTTTCTCATTTACACGTTTATGGTATACATCAAACTTTTTACTTGGTCAGGAAGGAACGAGCAAGGTTACAGACCGGAAGATAGCAAAGAAAGCGAGGGCGGGCGAGATGACATCTGCAAGGAGGCTCATTACGAACCCTCAAATTACTAGGCAAATACATGCCCCACCGGCATAACATCCTCTGCAGGTTTCAGTCTATTGTCTTTTTACTTTACTAGTTAATGTTGTTTAGAATCTACGCGACAGTCAACAGTAACACTGCATTATACAGGGTACAAGGCGCTAATTATTATTACATTAAACATCTTTGTACCTGACTTATTTTTGAATCTTTGGAGCAAATATTTTCACTAAAAATTGGACCGTTTGAAGGAGACGTGAATTGGCGTGGCCAGAATATTTTTTATTCAGTTTTTAGCGGTATTTCAGAGATTTCAATGTCGATTTTTAAAAATGAATTGAGTACTTGTCTGTTGCCATTTGATATAAGAGCTCGAGATACGTTCAGCACTTACGATACTCATTAATCGGTCGACATTAACAGAAATTAAAAAAAAATCAAATCTTATTTTTACAAAAGATGCCCAAAATAATAAAGTTCAATTTTATTATAAAAAATCTATTTTCAGTTGTGTATTTTTTGTCTTGATCGATTGACTTGTAATATGAATTTCAAACGTATTTCGATGCAGTCCTCAACTTCCATTTTTCAAAAAATCAAAATGATTTCGAAATGTTCAAAAGGCAAATTCGTACAACTACGATCAAAGGGCTCCAAAAAAGATGATTCAATTAGTAGTTTTTCGAAATGGTTACCGATGTATTTCTCAATAATGAACGAATTGAATTGAATAATGAATGAATTGAATTGAATTTTTCTCTTTTTTGTTTAATCAAAATGGTATTGAAGTTTGCATCATTAGAACACAATGAGAAATATTTTTTTTCCTTCATTATTATTTTTTTTATCTTTCAATCATCCCTATTTTTCTCGCAGATTTAATTTTTAAGTATTAAAAAAGCTTGTCCAATTATCGTAGCTAAATACTGCATATAAATTTTGTGCTCTGCTAAAGAAGAAAAAAGGAATTTCGCTGCATTCCTACCATGCAACTTCAGCATCATTGAAATTTCTATATCGCGCAATACACCCACATTCTCGTTATTACATTTTTTAATGCCTGTTTTCTAGTCCACTTATATCTTCCGGAATCGCGCTTACCCCGTGTTCAACACTAGTGAACATGGCCACTTTAGACCTTCCCGTACTAAATATGCACTACATGCTTTCTGCTATTTCTGCATTCAAAAAAATGAGAAGCAAACTCTATCCGTAACTTTTTAATTTTTACGAAACTTGTTCCCGTCCTTTCGTTTACATTCTAACGAAAATGAGAAATTAATGAGATTTTTTAAAACGATTGATGTTACTTAAAATCTTGGTATGTTTTGTATCACATACAAGTATATTCTGAAAACAAACAAACAAACAAACAAACAAATCAATGAAAATAAACATTTTAGTATATTTTTTCTCTTTTGGAAAAAACGACAGTTAAATTTGTTTACCTTAATGTGCTTAGTCCGGAAACAGGCGTTATTTGAAAAAAAAAACGGGGGCGTTTTCCATCAGCTAAATGTATGTACACGGAGAAAACGGATCTGTTTCGTCAAGTAACATTTAAAATGTTCTTTTAAAATATCCTCTATACTTTGTACAGAATATGAGAATTTAGGCAACAGTCACAATGAGGCATTGCAATTTTTTAAACTCACAGTTTTCTTTTGAGTACGATGTAAATAGTGATGTATAAACAAGAAATTATATTGTGCGCAAAAACAATATTTCAATGTGCCTTCACGAAATATTTACAATGCTCTTTAGAAACTATAACTGATGAGTAAACATGCCTTGAAAGTGAGAGATTTTGAAAAACAGCATAGTAAAGATCCACCTTCAATAAGAGAATAAATACTAAATGCGTTATCATTTTTCAGTTTGGACATTGTATAGTGTTTCATAATAGCAAAACTTATTGTCTGATATAGAAATTTTTCGTTTCCGTATTTTTTACATTGCTTGATGGCTAACCTAACTGTTACTCTTATGAAATGTATTGGCTGCTCGATTTCCGTTTTCGCCGCTGCGTGGCGCAGAGCGCCGAGACTTTTCTCGCATAAGGTATCACTCTGCGGCGAGCATAAATTCCGCGAGGCAAATGAGTTCAATTATTCGAACCGATTCTACTCAAGAATTTGATAACGAATATTTATTTTTACCTAAAACATATGTGAGTTAATGCTTTCTCTATAAACAGAGGATAAATATGTCATGTAAATATCGCACGGTCTGTACCAAGCAAAATGAATTATTCGTTTCAATTGCATGTTGAATTATCTAATGCATGTAATCCCCCAACGCATTTTTTACTGTGCGCATTGTAGAATAGATTACCAATGCAGATATTTAACAAAATTATGAAGTTCAGGATTTTTACTGTCACAGTATACATTCTGATGCTACAATGATAAAATTTACTATGTCATAAAATATACATTTTGATGCCACAATGACAAAATTTACTATGTCACTGTATACATTCTAACGCTATAATTATAAAATTTGCCTCGAGTATATCGAATTTTTACTATGCCCATTGTGAGAAATGCATGTGTAGACCTTAAAAACCAGTATGCCATAATACCAAATAAGGCTATATGAACTACAGCATTTTTACTATGCCGAGTAGAGCTTTTTTTTATTCCGACGTTTGATTAAATACTAAAATTCAGTGCTGTCCTCAAAATACTACGTTATTTTAGTATTAATCGTCTGGATTTCTAGCACTATTTGTTTGAATTTCTGTCCTCGTTTTCTCCGTGTATACACTGAAAAAAAAAATTTGTTCGTCGAACAAAATCCCATTTATAATAATTGGACAAAAATATGGTGGATTCAACTAATTTTTTTTTTTTGGAATGGCAAATGGTTTAGTGTATTTAACAAAAAAATAGTTGAATCCACCATATTCTCGTTCAACTAAATGGGATTTTGTTCGATGAACAAATCGTTTTGCTCAGTGTAGAGTATTTCGATGACAACTCGTCGGCTCATAACATGTTGATTTTCCAAAGTTCTCGTACGAAACAACATCAGTACTACGTCAAATTGTTATTGGTCGAGTGAAAAGGACACTGAGTGAAGAAACTTTCCATAGCAATTTGAAAAAATTCAGGAAAAAAATCATTATACCATACAATCATTAATAGAATGAACTTGAATGACTTTCATATGTTGTGGGTTAATTAACTAGTCCTGCATTCGTATCATTTTACACCCGCGTGCATAACAATGTGTCTCCCTCAAAGCAGTATAACTTCAATTTGAAACGGTTTTTCGATCAACGCATACTTCAGGAAATGTATGAGATGCTAAATTCAATTGCCTTGCTCAATATGGGGCATTCCATGCCGAATCTGTCACTCGTTTACTTTTGCATATTTTATTTTATTGATTTTGTTCTCTTTGAGAACTCATTAAAAGCAAATTGATTGATTGAAAAACAAATAATCTCAGCAGGTTCATCGGAGATTGTTTTTCGAAAACGTTTTCGATTTTTTGCAAACTGATTTGTTGCATTTACTGTTTTGGAATGTCTATCTTCCGTCTGTCAACATCTTATTTTTTAAATTGCACGTTTCGCGAGTAAATTTCACAGAACTATTGATATAAAATATCAGAAACTCTAGATCTATGTCAGATTTTATAAAAACTCCTCCGGAAGTGATAGCAGTGATGCTGAGACTCGAGATGCTCACTTCACACACGTGAAAAAGAGTTGGAATAAGCTACAGAGCATAATATATTATTAGGTTCTAATAATTATATGCGCTTCTGCGGCCAATGTCTTATTGTATTCATCGACGCGTCTTCACGTACGAATACTGCACGTACGCTTATGGCGCCTCCTGTTACACAGTGGCAGTGCGCCACAGTGGTGCCTCGTGTTGATTATCTTTTCCCCCCCGACTATTAAAGGAGCTCGCTTCGAGGTCAGTTGTTTTTTTCCTCGACTGTCTCGCTTTCTTTCTTCCCTCATTTCCTTTCTCTTTCTCATTTCCTTCCTTTCACCCGATCCATTTAACACACTGTCGTACGACACTTTTCAGTTTGAGTTCTACGTCATAAATTCTTTCTTGCGCCATTTTTATTCGGGCAGAAAGAAATTCTCTATATACTCTGATTGTTTCGTCGTCATATGTGATGATATTTCATGGTATGCAGCCATGGATTCTGGTATGCAGGATATTGCATGGTATTCGAGTGGAACCTTTTCAATATATGTCGTGATTTCAGTATAGGAAACTAAAAGTTTTTGACGCATGTAACTTGAGCTTATTGAGGTATTTTGTTTGTAAACAATGAAGCGGCTTTATGGCGAGATTGTTGCGATCGTAGTACGTTGTTACTATTGATTTCCAATTGGTGGAATAGCGAAGTGAACATTTTTTATTGATGTTCATTGTATTGTAATTTCGTAACTTTTTTTTTTACGTTTTTATCGCTCTTGTGGCGAATATTTTTATGTGGTCATAGAATAGATAGCGCTGACAGCGATGGCTGTCCGGCCGTTGTGCGGATTTGGCCATCTTCCAAGTTAAATAACTCTGGGCGAAACCAGTACTCGAATGGGTGACCGTTTAGCCATACATCGACTCGGATATCGATCGCTAAACGAAAGGCCGTTTTTTTTAGCTTCCAATCGCGTTAACCAACTGAAACTCTCGGTAAAAATATAGTCGCCTGCATCGGCACAAGCTTTCCTATCTCCCTGGGCCCTCAGGCAAATCCGATACCGTTGTGCATCACGAAAATCCGACTATACGCCACAATCTCAGGGGGGTCACGCAGGGATTGATAAATTAGTATTCTGTGTGTAGCAGTTGGATAAAGTGATTGGATGGAATCAGAAAAACTTCAATAGGCATACGTAGGAATATTGAAAATAAGAAAAAAATAGTTTATCTTACAAGTGCGGAAAAGAACGAATTGCTTCGCCCGTGATATTGTCGCATGGGCGCAAAGTTTATCGAATTACGGTAATTCGGCAATCGAATTACGCTATAACACACATGCTGTGGCGCACTTCAATCATCATTTGTTGTTTATCATTAATTAAGGAGGGTAGGGACACTTCCATTGTTTCCAAGCAAACCGCCAACTTCACATAGTAGTATCTCGTCAAAAACAAACGAAAAAGAGCCTGTTCTTTCGGTTAATCGGCGAAAACTCACCGTTTTCGTTGATGAATAAGCGAATAATTAATAAACGATGCAGACGAATTATTTAATTTTTCGAAACCGTAATTGCAATCATGTAATTTGTGGCATGCTGGTTTTTGAACAAGTTTTTTACATTTTTTGTCACTATTTCAGGCGTAATACGTTGTTCACCAATGACCGTAGGCATCTTGCCATGTTAAAAAGTGTTTTTTTGATATTTAGTTTCACAAAAACGGAGTAGACGATCGATTTAAAATTTGGATGGATCATCCAGTACACGTCGAAGAATACACTGTGTAAATTTGATGTAAATGGTCACATTTTGCCAGGGGTCCCCACCCTCCTTAAGAACAGAGATGTGCCACAGAGCAGAGATATAAAAGAATAGAAAAATAAAGAATAGAGTTGTAGGACTGCCCCGTAAATTGAGTTAAGAATTAAGCCACTTTTCGCACGCACTTTCAATTTTAAAAATCGATGGTATTGAAGTTTCTATCGTTGGAATCTAACGGAAAATATTTTTTTTTATCTATTATTTTTTTAATTTTTGAAATCGTCCTATTTTCCCGCAGTCTTATTTTTATAATTTCACTAAGATCTGTAAGGGAATAAATATAATTAAGGTATTACTCTATCACACACGTTTCGAGTATTCATAATAATTTACGATGCGTCGTTAAAAAAAAAAGAAAAGAGAACAAGAGCTGAGAGGAAAAACAATTGAACTGCAATCATCGAGCGAATCAGTTGTTCTATTTATTATATGAAACTGTAATAAAACTTCCCTTAAAATTTCCTCACTGGGTATTGATTTCCAACATAACCAATCACCTATTGATTTTAAAAATCGAAATATCTCTATTTTTTTGTCGTAACATTACTTTAATCAATTTACGATGCTCAATAACGCACAAAATTTATCTAAAATCAATCATTTCAACGTTTTTCATTTTTTTTTTTTTTTGCGAAACCAGCGAGTGAATTTTTTTTACTAATTTTATTTGTTCACCATGAAGACTAATACATAACTAACACATTGTTTGTTTATTTATTTATTATCTGGCGATTAGTATTTTCTGGCGCATTATTTAAAAATTTTTAAATAACAAATGATACATTGAGGGTTAAATGATTTGATGGGATTAACTTTATTACCGAATATTGCGTAGAATCATGACGGTAATTTTCGAGAATTAATATAGAATTTTCTTCAGCCGCTGTTTATCTTGCAAAAACCACTAAGTATCGGGTCGTGGGGGGTGGGGGTTAATATGTAGAATAACTAAATTGTAGAACGGTTAATATTTTGAAATTTTAGTGTTCATAACATTCGATTAACGAAAAATAAGAAATTCGAAGTTTATATTTTCGATAGTATATTAAGTTGAATGTGTATTTGATGTAATATTTTTTCTTTGATTGCGCATTTATTTGAAAATATATATTCAGACTGTCTATACTTCAAATGCAGATAATATGGATTGTCCTAATGTAAGAAGTTTATATTTTCTAAATTAGAAATGGAGAGCAATTCTTTTATTGAGAGATCAAAATATATCGTATGAATAATTCGAAAGTGAATTTTTCGAATGACTAAAAATTAGAAGTACAGAATAGCGAACGTTGTGAAGCACGAAGAATGACAAGCAATACTTTACAGTCCAGAGGCTCTCGCTATTTCGACCGTTCGACTTTCTGGTGTTTCGCTATTTTGACCACATTAATATTTTATCTTTCGTTAAAATATATTTGAAATGATGAATATTCATAATATTGCCGATTTCAGTATTTGACAACTCGAATGCGTAACAGTCGAACTTTTGTAAAATCGCTATTCCAGCCTTCGTCATTTGAGCTAGTGTTATATTTTGTTTTTGACGTAAATGTACTTCGAACTCTTTAATTTCTTATTTTTTTATTTTCAACATAAAAGCTATAGTAGAATTAATCTGTCTACATACTACTATTCTTCAATTTAAAAATTCGCAGTTTTAGCCGTTCGAAGTTTTAATCATTCGAAAATCTTATTCCCACCCGGGTCGTGGCATGTCATCAAAGTATGCATCGACACTCATATACTTGTTACCATTAAAGTTATGAGACGATATTGAGAATTCATCCTAAATTTCAACGACGCGATCCACTGTTGGCGTATCTCCCTGGTTTGATGTTTATTGCCAAACATAACGTATGATATAGCGCACGGATTAGTCACACTCCGTCGCTTACCATTGGTACGACAGTGTGTGGGATCGTCACATCAATTACATTCAAATTCTCAATTTGCATAGTGAAAAATATGATTTTGTGCAATCGAAAAGAAGAAAAGAAAAACAAAACATGTCAAAAACGATTTTTTATCGGGCTGCATACTTGATGCCATTGACTCATTATTATTTCATAACGCTGCAATCAAAAACATTTGGTATCCGGTTCTCATTGAACAATAAAGTTCAAAGGGGTGTGAAAAAGCACGTTTTTATTTATTTTTCATTCATTAAGTTTTCATTTTTTTAATTATTTGACGATTATCACGTTTGTCTATTTGTTTCGCGTATGTAATAAACAATACTGCCAGATGCCACGTTGCCATGCTTGAACCTTGTCGTAAATCATGATTTATGTATTCTTCTGTGATCAAAAACCTACAAAACATGAAAAATATCGTTCAAGGGGAAAGAAAGAAAAATAATTCTGGTCTATGTAACAAAAGGATCGTTTGCTCCTTTCTCTCGCGTAGGGACTATTTTTTAAACACTCGGGCGCCATCCACTAAAGGGATCCAAATCGGGCATCAGGAGCACCAGGAGACCCTCGAGTTGAGAGTATTGAGCTCGTAACATATTCGTTATATAGATACATGCACATATAAAGAGCACGTTCCAGTAAAGTAGCGCCAACAGGCAAGGGAGCTAGCAAAGGGAGAGATTTGCCGTCAGTTCTCGGTGCTCTTCCCTCAACTCCACTTCCCCACCAGTTGTGTGGTATACCAGCCATCTGGTCTTTTACTCCGGTGGATACACACACACGCACCGACACGGTGCGTCGCATTTTCTATGTCCTCCCCCCCCCCCCCCTCCCTCTCCTGCACCGCACCCACATTACCATTTCACTCATTCAGCTTTTGTGAGTTCTCAGCTCTATGCTTAAAAGCAAACAATCCATAGCCATTGGCATTTTAAGGAATGAATAATATTCAATAGGTTTCTAACTTATCGAAAAATAAACATAAACAAATTAACCATTTCGAGGGTAATCGGGCCCAAGAAAGGACGTTCCAATGCGAGTCAGCGTGCCAGGTCTATAACTGACACGACGTGTGCCTCGACACGCTTACGTAAATGCGAGAGAAACCGGAGATGTCAGACGCATGAACGCGAAGGAAATAGATTATCGTTTGTGATATGTGCCCTTTATGCCGAGGGAGGAAGATGAACCTTTTTTTCAACGTGTACCCTAAAAAGATACTGAAGAAGATTTTGACATCTTTTGGAAAAATATGCTACGATAGTTCAAGATTCAGCATTTATGCCTTATTAGGCTCAGTTTAAGACCTTTTCATGGTACGAAACGATTCTTATTTTCAGATCCAATTATGAATCATTCATTACCATTTTACTTTGATAAAGTGTGCCTCTATTTTGTAACGTTTAAAGGTCTGGACGAAGGACGATTCTCATAAATGTCAATGTCATTCCGCTGCCTTTCGAATTCGAAGTGCCATAGTTCGATAGCTAACCGCAATGTCATCTATTTCAATTGCGCTTCATTACTTTTCCATGAATTTAGATTTATATAGGACACATTGAATGAGTGGGACAAGTAGGCCAACACTACATAAGTTTCACTCGTTCAGTGAGAAAATCTGGGCTTCTCTTCATGACGCCTGCACAATGGCTTCCGATTCATTCCAACAACACAAACGACTTTGTGGTTGCAGCGAGAGGTCGTTGCAGATAGATATAGAGCAAGGGAGAGAGAGCAAGAAAGAGAGAAATATGAAGCTCCTAATTTTTTAGGCTTTCATGGCCATTGTCACAGTCACAAAAGTCGGTCCTATACAATATTGCCCGCAGTGATCGTTTTAGATAACTGCACCATTTTATCGTTTTTACATGATTATTTTTTCAATATAAAATAGTAGGTCTATAGCGATCTGAGACGGATGGAAAACATGATAGCAACTCCAAGGGCCACTCGAATGAGAAATGAAAGGCGATTTTTATTTTTCATCATATTATATCGTCCACTTGGCGTTTCACGTTACTTTTACTTTCGAGCCTTGACCCATTTTCAATTGGTCCGAATTTTCTATACATTTTTCTGTTCAAGAAACAAGTGGACTCGTATTTCGCAATTTTTCGATTTGGCCATTTTTTCACTCTCGACTGCCCGCACGGGAAAAAAGACGGGAGTTATGCGTTTGACCGCGATCAGCTGAGTTTCAAGATTTTTTCGAGTCGAATGTTTGCGAAAACGACAAAAAATCTCTTAACCAAATTTTTTTTAAATATAATAGGTGTGCAAGTAGAAACTCGGCTTTTTTTTGGTCAAATTCAACTTTATCGAAAAAATACTTGTTACAAAGACTAATAATTTAAATATTTGCCATTACTATCTATGGTCTTTTGCCATTTATCGGGTTTTCATCCAGTAAAACTTGAAGTTCTTCATCTTCAAATTTTTTTACTGCATCTGGAGATGGATCGTCCTAAAGACTAAAATTTCCATTACGAAATCTTGCAAACCACTTTTTTACTGTTGAATGACTCACAGAGAATGTTCACCCAAAGTCGAATTAATCAATTTCATAGCTTGAGCAGCATTATTTTTCATTAGAAAACAGAAATAGAATACAGTGGCGTAAATGTTGCTTATTGACATCCATCTCTTATAAAATTGATACACACGGAATGACAGCTTGTAAATGAATGAAACTTATGTCATAAAAACAGCACTGACTAAACTATACATATATCCAAAATGGTAGGCGAATTGGATGCGTTCAAGTATATTTTTTAATACAACCAACTTCAGAGCCAAGTTTCTACTTGCACACCTATTATATTTTTTCATCAATAAACTATATTTTAAGCTATAATTGTATTTTCACAGCCAGCTAAATTTTTGAATTTTTGATACACTCCTCTGGATTCCGGCTGCAATTACTCGGAAAGTATAAGACTTCAACGAAAATGGTTAAGTGCCATTTTACGCACTTTCCTAATATGTACTTTTAGGAAAAAAAATAGATAAAGTCTCCAAAAGAAAATTCTTTTTCTTCACTCTCCCATCAAACAAACGAGTTTTTTTTCAAACGGTAAAAAGTTGTTTTATCATTTCGTAAAAACCATTTTAAATAGATTAAAAAACAGCATATTTTCGATTTTTTATAAAACACCATAGCACTTTGTGTGAAAACATGAAACCATTCAAGTCCCCTTTTTTTCAAGTTCGGAATATCTATCACAAACTTTGGACTTCATAAAAGAACTATTTGTTTCGAAAGGGCAAAGAAATCGAAAATTTGATAGCCGCTCAATTTTTACGTCGGAAAAAAGGGTGTAGCAGGATTTTCACTACGATTTTTTTTATTCAACGAGAGATAGATCGCTTTAATGAAATGCTACAAAAAAATTTCATCATCTCTGTTGAAAACAGCTTCTCAGTTATTCTTATTTGAGAGCCATTGCGCAATTAGATGCTATCGATGCCCATGTACAACTATATGTATGTGAGCGTTTTTGCATGCAACACATGTAAATATATATATGTGTATGTGTATGATATATCCTACAAAGAGATGTTCGATAATAGCACTCTGAGAAAATTGGATGGGTAACCGGTAAGAGGATTGAGAGATTGGAGCGTTAACACTAGAGTATAATAGCAAGGTACACAGATGGTTTTCGTCAATTTGCCGTGTTAAATGAACTTGAAGAGCTTTGATCGGTTAGATAAATTTGTATAATTTCAAAACGATCATATCGTATTCGCTGATAGTTCAATTAGATAATTGCTCGATTTGTCTCACAAATTGGTAGATTGATAATGGTTCGTTGATAACATATGCACTTCAATAAAATGTTATTACAATGATAATAAACTTTCACGCATTATTATCCATAAAAGCTGGTGAAGGTTGTGTTTCCAGAAATGCTCATGGAAAATGAAGTATTTGCATACGAAAATTAAAAATCGAAACATCATAATAAAATGTTGAATGGATGTAGGAAAAATGTATGTAATAAAAAAAATGTACAGCATACATCGAATATATTAAGGGGCCAGTCCACTTTGGAGCCACGAAAAAAAGGCTATTTTCGCGATTTTTTTTTGAGGATTTTATAAAAGATATGAATATAAAAGTTGTTGGGCTTGATAAATAAAGTCTAGAAATACATAAAAAAAAATTTTAATTCATTTTTATTCATTTTTATGTACAAAAACTATAGTTTAACGTAACGCCTCAAAAATTGGTGGGCTAGGTAGCTCCATCACAACTCGACAACGGCTTGTCTGAAACAAAAAAATCAAAGTCCATTAGATTCAGTATGACATCGGCTACAAAATGACCCTCGGATATAAAGTTTTATAAAAAAAATAAAAAAATGGCAGATGAAAAACGAAAAAAGTAAAAAAAACGCGTTTTTTTCGCAGTTTTTCACAAAAAAAAGAGTAAAAATCAAAATTTTAAAACCATCGAGGGTCATCTTGTTGCGAATCGTGTTTACAATATGTGGTTCAAATTTCAAGAGAATCGGTTTATTAGTTTTAGAGATACGATGGAGCTAGATTTTGAAAACGTTGTTTCGAGAAAAACGCGTTTGAAGTTTATACGCTCAGGTAGACGAAATGAGGTCCTGACGTTCAGGTAAAAAAAAAAATACTTACAGAGCTCGGATTTTCATAAAATTTTGACACAATATTTATGAATGTATGTACTTTCGAAAACAGTAAAAAAAATCGATTTTTTGAAATTTTCAAAGTGGACTGGCCCCTTAATATTATAATTACAATGTTTGTTAGCCCCTATGTACACACCCAACTTTTACCTCGATGTTACACACCCAGGGTATCCGGGTGCCCACTACTAGTTTTTCTTAATTTCTGAGTTTTCACATGAACGGAATCATTCGGAATCAATTTATTTCATTAAATAAACATCAATAGAAACTATCTAAGCCATTTCCAAGTTCCCTGGCCCGCTTTAGCTTCCATGAAAAAAGATAGAAGTAGGGTCTTCGAGCGCTGCAGAGGTAGCGCGCAGGACGCAGGAAAACGCGAAAATGTTGTGCCATTTGTGAAAAGCCTATCTGCGATGAACACTGTGTGTCGACGATTAAATGTATTGATTGCGCAAAATAAATGTAAATATACGCTAATTTACCTTGAAAATTGTTGTAATTATTTATTTATTAACCCCTGTTACCTCAATAAAATATTCATCGATGATATTAATTAATTCCCAAGTCAAAACATTATTCTTCATCTAGTGGGTACCCGGGTATCCGGGTGTGCCCGCTAAGCACATGTACTTTAATGTCATTTAGTTTAGATTTAAAAAATTTGAAAAAAAAAAATACCAATGTGGTTTTAGCTTCTAAAAGAGTTGAATAATGGGGATTTGAAGGCTCAGGTCGAGATTTTAATTTTTATTCAAGTTATAAGCAAAAATATGACGAGGTGGGTGGGCACCCGGGTACCCGGGTACCCGGGTGTGTACATAAGGGTTAACTTGATATATGAAATGCATTTTCTTTGTTTCACATACAGCCGTGGTTAAAAGTATTAGGCACCCTGTAATTTTTCTATTAGGGCAAAAAGAAAGATATCTCGGTTGAAAAATGCATAAATTAATTCATCAAACGGTGTTTTAAAACGGACAAATACAACTTCATTTCGTTTTTTTTTATTTAATTCATGCGATTTCTTTCGACCCGGTACATAAATTTGAAAATGGCTGTTTTTGCGATGGAATCGTAGAATTCGCACTGTTCTAAACATAGAGTTCAGATCAAATCATAATTCTTTACATTCTTTGCCATTATACGTTTATTTTAAGGAGTTTGTCTTTTAAGAAATGCAGTGAAAAATTGTCGGATGTTAGGTTATAATTCGTAGACGAGTTGTCGCTCTTCTGCAAGACTGATCAAATTTTTTTGGCCAATTAAAAGGCATCTTTGATTATTCACAAAGCTTATCCATGGGATATTAGTGTAGATCCACAAGCATAAGTAGAAATATTGATGGATACTTATAAAACTGTCAATCGGGATGCAATGTAAAGATATTTTATTGTAAAAGGTTATCTTTTTCACTAAAAGATAAGCATCGCTTAGCCATGCGTCGGCTCCTGCATCGATCGCTGATTGGAAGGCAGTTTTAATGAATTTTTTATGGTGTCAATCAACTGAAACACAGTACAAAATTAGTTGCCTGTTTCGGCAGGGTTTTCCACTCTGTTTCACCCTCCATTTGCCTTTCATTTGCACGAAGGGCCTAGGGAAACTGTCGAGGAAACTCTGTGAAATTATGTGAAAAACGTTGCGGATATAGATAGGGAAACTGTGATGAGATTCCAAATTGAACTGAAATATCTTAATAACAAAAGCAATGCTCTTCACTCTGAATTATATTGAGTCTTTTAAGTTTCTTTTGTATAATTTTATTATTATATTTGTTATTATTTTATATTACGTTAATCATTATTATATTCATTATTGTTTTAAGGGGGGACAACCATTTAGAACTCCGAAATTGAGCAGATTTTTAAGAATTTTTTTGACGGGGAAGAAATAAATGGATCTCTTTGAAATTTTGACAGTTTATTATAAATATTTCAACGAGTATTTTCCATTTTTAATCATTAGAAAAGATTGAAAATTGATGGAGATATAGCATTCTTATCCATTAGGCACTTTTTTTTACGGTGCCAATTGTAGCGCCGTGAAAAATGATCTGAAACAGAAGGGCAAAAGGATGTGGTCAGTATATGCCTGTGTTCACTTGATAAACCTAATATTTTAATAATAAGTTACGAATTGGAGAAATGGCAGACATCAAATCAAAAAAATCGATATTTTCGATAATTTTTTTCTTCTTCGCTGATCAAAAATACTAGTTTATTTTGAGAAATTAGAAATATGTTTAGGTTCACCAAGTGGTCTTATATGTTACGAAAATGTGTGCAAAATTTTAGCCCGATCGGTTCAATAGTCTCTGAACAATCTTTGGCACCAAAAAAACACATAGTGAAAAAAAAAAGTTTCGAGAAAAATGCGTTTAAAGTGTTGGCAATGGAAAAGTGTTTGATAAAGTCACTTACGAACTAATCTGCTATGCCGCCTAATCTACTATTATTACTATTTTTATTATTATTATGAACTAATTATTATTACGATTATTACGAACTATTATTACGATTATTATTATTACTATTATTACGATTATAACGAACTAATCTGCTATTGGCCTAAGTCATGAAGTTTTTCGTATTCTACAAATATTAAAGTAACTTTTAAAGCAAACAAAAAAAAATCGATTTTTTGAAGGTTCTAAATGGTTGTCCCCCCTTAATACTGCGTTATTATTATTATTTTCTTTGTAATAATTGATTTTCAGTTTAAATTGAGTATCTTAACCCTCAGAGTGCACACTATATTTACTCCCGTCTCGCGTATCACTGATTTCACTGGACTGGTTTAGATGTCTTAGTTTTTCAGTGGAGGAGGATTTGCATTAAGGATACTGAACTTTTTTTTACTCCGCATCTATATCCTCGCACTTTATACCGTCAAGAAATGCCACATTCTTTTTTAACCATTGGGACCTTTTGAAGCATGTTGGGACACTTTGAGGCTTAAGATTCTTTTGTATTATATTGTATAATTTTAAATTGTTTCTTTTTTATTATTCTGTATTATTTTTGGTTAATTGTTATTACTTAAATGATTTAATTTTTGTAAAAATGTTATATGCCAGAGGACTCATGTGTCCTAATGCATAAATAAACAACTCTACTCTATTCTACTTTTATGAATAATAATGTTCGCAACAAGTTCGTGATAAGTCGCACGATCGGAGACAGTTTTCTACTTTTTTTAAATTGTAATTATACAGCCGTCTTAAACCGAATGAGAATGTATTCTTCTGTATCGGTACAGGATTTCCAGTCTCAATGCGCCTTGTGCATGCAGATGGGATACAGTTCACAGAATGAGTAACTGCGTCGGCTGAACTTGAAGTGTGTTTGTCAGGAACTAAAAAAAATTGTGAAATGTGGGAAAAGTGAAGAGATGAGAGCGTACAGCCCGAGAGGATATACGAAGGTATATTGGATAGCGAGTTCTCAAAAATACTCTCTTTTTCTATCATCAAGCGACCGGTTACTTTTCTCGTAACTTTAGTTTCGCATCGAAAAATTGAATTAGGCAAAATACAGATATCCGGATATTCTGTGAAGGAAACGAACGAGGGTCCGAGGAGAGTGTTGCGGCAAGATATTGACCAAGAAATATTTTGACATGCACGACCAATATAGCTCTATATCACCAATAGCAAAGAAAAAATATGGCATGCGCTCGGAAAAGCTCAATACGGTTCGTTTTCGTTGTTCTTTTTACCAATCATAGACATAAAAATATATGAAGGGAGAAATTGCAGATCTGGTCAGGCATGCATAGAACAAAAGAAAATTTCCACTCCGTCCAAAAAGATTGGTTGAAGCCTTGCAGGGGTTTAGCTTCACGAATCGATGGAACGAATTTATGAGAAAAGTTTGTGACAGCATTCGTGCGAGCGTAGAGCGAGAGGCGCCATTTTTCTCTGCTCTTGTATACATTTTTCCTTCCGCTACGATGGAGGAGAACGCCGCGTTGCTAGAAGACGAGCACGATTATTAATTCTTCGCATTCCATTTCGCTTTCTTTTATTCTTTCTTTTCCTCTTACATAAATTCACAAGTCCTTCGAAGGTGCTTCCAAGGCAGATGCCGTATTCCAGCAATTCCAGTCTCTTGAAAAGTAAATGAAAAAAGGGCCAGCGTAAAGAATCAATAATATTCAAATCGGCTTCCCTCGTCTGAACTTTTCGTCAAACGGATCCCGAGAAAATCCATTATGGAACTTTGATGAAAAAAAATCAACATCATGAAATCGTTAACAACTAGGCAATCATTTTCTTCTTCTCTCGCTCTCTTCGCTTTCCATCTGCGTCTAGAATGTTATGAGTGAGCTGATCGCGAGCTCCTGATATTCTCAAGCAGTCGTGGTTATTGCGATCGCCGTGGCTAAATACACATACGTTTATAAACCTTTCCTTATTCTCTCAAAACCTTCATATCTGTTCTAGCTATGATGATAAATGAGCTAGCTAATACGAGAGAAGCAAGAACGACGAGTTTTATGCGTCACTTAAGCCACGAGTGATTAACGAGTGTGCGGCTATTTCTCCTGTCAACGTGAATATGCGCCATTGCCTCTTTTTGTTGATCGGTGAATATGCTACATGTATATCTAATGAAAAATCAACGTACACCTTGAAATATTTAAAGAAAAGAATAACTTTTAATTACTCAGCCTCAAGATGCTGTCTCCGATGGATGCAAATTCATATGATTCATTTTTTCGAAAGTTATTCACCAAGAATCTTTAAAGAGACCAATTAGAAGAAAGGTTTAGGAAATTATTCGACTGATCGAGTGAGGGTTTTACTTTTTTTTTGTAAAAAGGTGGTACACGGCTATGACATGATGTCGTCGTGGGGAATATCGAGTTTGATATCCGTGTGATAGGCGCATAAAAAATTGAGCGTATTTCAAGTATTTCAATCTCCGCCATCTCGCTTTCCTCTGCATCACGTTTATCCTTACCCTTTTTCTTTTTTTTAGCTTTCCAAGAGGTCGTCGGGTTTCATTAAATCCCAGATTAATTCTACAGTGGCCGAGAATTATTATATTGTACGAGATTACTCCAATAGCCTTTTTGTCCGTCCTTTCTCATCTTCTTCATCTCGTCGCCACAGGGGTAGATCATGAGGGCTAAGTGAGAGATAAAGAGAGAAGAAGAGAGAGAGAGAGAGAGAGAGGAAGGAGAAGAAAGAACTGGTATTAAGGTATCTCATGGTATATATCCACCGAGCGGATGAGACCAGGAAATTGCAAAAATAATTTGGTTGTCTTCCTCAACTTTCGCTTTTTCCAATCATTTTTTTCGTATATTCAATGCGGGGAAGACATGAATTCGCAGTTTCAAATTTCAATGGAGATTATCTTTTTACTGGGAATCAACTATATTAGAACACATTTCAAGATTGCTGTGCGAGTCTCGATTCCTTTCGCAAACGATTTATTGTATTGCGAGGACTTTACAATGATAAAAGATTCAAATATATCATTAAACAATGGTTTCTTGTTCTGTCAATTTTGTTAATTCGTAACTGAATATTTTGGTTATTTTTATTTGAAAAAATGTAAATCTCAAACTAACATAATTGAGATGTCGCAATTTCAATCACAATTGACACCACGACAAATTGAGAATGTTTAAAAAAAGCATGTTTTAAAAACTTCAGAGATTATATCGACAGAACGGTATAAAATTTTTTTCGACCATGCTAGAAATCCAATAGAAATTGGAGAGAAATTTCGTCACTTCCGTTAAATTCATTTTTGTAATTCGAGAATTCTTTCAAATTACGATCATTTTTCCTATCATTCGTAGTAGATACGAATATATCTTGATTTTTATACGATGACATTTTTTAGCATATACCTTTCAAAATGAAAAATTGCGTTAAAAAAATGATGAATAATGCGGTTGAGCAGGCAAAGCGCACGGATGCAAAATTGATGTCGTTTATCTTGTTTTCGATAGTTTGACTTATTGATGTGATTTACAATGACAACGTTATCTGAAAGATGTACGGCGGCGAGGCAAAAAGGGAAGGAGAAAAGTACAGGGAGAGAACTCATTTAAAAAAACAGTAAATTGCTAGGTAAAAACGTTGTCGCCCTCCTCCGAGGATGCGATAAGGGAGCTTCTCTCCCTTTTCTCTTTATGCGTGTTTTTCACATGTTTTCTCCTGTTTTCCCCTGTCCGCCGTCCAATTTTTTATTTTTTCGGCACACTACACATTTTTATTTGAGCAAGTTAGCGTTATTATTATTATAAGTTAGCGATATTTTTATCGGGAAAGTCTTGAGCCATTTTGACCTTTAACACTATACACATTTTTAGTTTACACTTGTTTGCAAGATTTTCTCTTGAAGAATATAAATACGTTTCCTTAGTTACTTTGTCATTTAGTCTCCCTTAACGCTGAAAAAAATGATTTCAAGGTATAAAGTGAAGTTTTGTTCATATGCAGAATTAGTTACAACTGTTCAGCATCGCATTTCCGTTTCTTATACAAATTGGGATTAGTTTCACATATCAAAGTCTAATTTAATTCTTACTTAAACTGAATCATGTATATTCGTGACAATAAAAGATGGCATCTGTGCTTGATGCAGTTTCTAAAATACTCGATTGCGGCTGTTGCCGAAGTATTCTAGCCTTGCGGCGGTTAACTGTCGTGATGTGGACAGTCTTCCCTGGCAGCGTATTCATTGAAATTCTGCCCACTATGTTCCCCAGTGGTCGTATATTTTTGTTTGAGTGCTTCACAACCTTTATTGAAAGTGCAACCGAACTTATGTGCAGCAAGTTCCACTGTGTTCGCTCCTCTGGGACCGTCTTCTGACACTGTTAGTTCGTTTTCATTTCAAATTTCTTATTGTTTGACCACTACCCCTAGCTCTTTTCTCACACAGCATTTTTGAACAGCTGGCTTTATACTTCTCGACTATCTTTGTGTATATTCTTCATTCAAAATAGCATTGATTACTAAAAATTCAATAATTTTCTTTAATTACGCAAGTTCTTGGTCGTCTATACATTATTTTTCATACAACCGTGTAAAAGAAAAGGATTACCAATTGAATTATTTATTCTGATACGAAGAAACTTATTTTTCGAAGTATCGTGTACAAAATATTATTTTTCTCTCGCTCTAACGATTCGGCAGGAGACTTTGTTCGATGTCGGATATTAAATGATTTTTTCTATGATTCCACGATTGGGATCCTTTAGTAATCTTGATGACATTATGGTGATAAATATATCTGTACATTTTTTTCAATATCCCTTTTTACACTTTTATTCTTCCTCTTTCCCCCTTTTCCTTTCGCTTCAATATTATTTCTCATTCCACCCATTTTCGATTACTACTGCTTCCTCTCTAAAATAAATTTATGTACCTTGCCAGCAACATTCGGTTTGGCCACCATTTCAGCTATAAAAATAACAAATTCATCCATCGTTATTAACGACTTGTTGATAGCTCGAATGCGGTGCGGCAATTGTACGCTTCCATTAAAATACTAGGAGGCTACTTCCGTTCACCTCTTTGCACTCGAGATAGTGAAAGAAAGAGACACGAGGAACGAAGAGTGATTACATTAAAAATTTTACAGGGTGTCCCGCCATCGCTGGTGATCACCATAAGCTTAAATTTAGGACCTTATAATTCCAAATTTAAAGTCTCATATTATTTTTTTCTTAAATGAGTTATTAATTATTGACTTCGAGGAATTCACCGACTTTCACCGCGCAGATAGAGAAAAAATACATGGGACCAATCTTGTAAAGTTTATCAAGCCGTTTCACAATCTTTTTCTAATCCACTTTCAGGACTAAACGATTAAAGAGAGGAAAAGGCTGCCAAAAACTTTTTTTTTTCATGGGAAATGTTATGCTCTGCGTGAGTCTTATCCCATGCATTTTTACTTAATTGCTCCGCCTTGTCAGCGTTCGTAATAAAAGTGCACGGGTTTTAAAACTTTGATGAATAACTCATCCAGTAGTGGATTAATAAAAAAAACGATATTATTGCGACGCCGATTCAATCATTCTAGAACGTTTCATTTTTTGATTTACCTCAAAATTTGATATATGGCAATACCCACTGAGAGAACCTCGATTTATATTTTTGAATTTAATTTGTTCGTCCATTTATTTGTGTGTTTCGGGGCTTGATCGATGGATCGCCACGAGTGCCCTGGCATCTCAAGTTGATTCTCATGATTGGGGGATCGTCCTGATAAAAAAATTGAATTTGAATTTAAGAAAAAAAAAATAATTACAAAATTAACGCGTCAGGATGGTGAAAAACGAATAGTAAAAGTTGATCGTTGTCAGAAGTCAGAAATAACTTGACGAACAGGCCGCTTCGGATCTTCTCGATCTAGACTCGACGAAAAATTCTGAAACCGAAAAATACATATGAAGAAATTTAATAGCCCTTTTCTCGAGTAGTACAATGGTCGCCGACCATCGGTGTGAAATAGGTCACACATGTTGCAAGTGTGAACACAGTTAAGGCGATATTATCACTTCAATATTCTATTTTGTTGCTTTAATATAATTCAACAGCGTATATCATTAATTTTTTACTATGCTGATAAAGAACAGCAATGAATCATACATAAGACCCATGGCGACTGCCACTAAAATTTACAAACATGTTCCGAACTCGATCAATTAATTTCTTTGCCGAAAAAATTCTGTTGTGCCGAAAAAAATCGTCAGTCAGCTGATCGCGATGAAACCCACCACAAGTTCCGTCTTTTTGCCTCGTGGTTTCGATTTATTTGATGTTAGGCTCCGTTGTCAAGTTACAGCAGTTTTAATAGACGATACTGATGCAGAATTGACTAATTAGTCACACTGTTAAAAAATATATGAAATTTACAATACTTTTACAATACAACGGTAAATGAAATTTACAAACGGGGTGTATGAAATGAAAATTATTGCACTCGTATGCCAAAATTGAAATATGAACATAAATTTTGGTTACTGATGTGGAATTTAAGATGCATAACATTGAATATTCATATGAAATCTGAAAATTTTGTAGATATGCATTGAAATAAATTATATGTTTGATTGATAATTAATACAAATGTATATGAATTCATCTACTATCAACAATGTATTAAAATTACAGTATGATCTTCACTTTTCTTGACAGTTGACTGAAAAATAAGATACACGTGAATGTTAATAATACGATACATGTTATTTCCCATCATAACTCCATCTCTTAAAAATACGGTACAAAAATGGGAATGAAAATTAATATACCCTGCAGTATAAAAAAAAAATCCGTGTATTAAAATTCATTTGCCTATGTATTAATTATAAGAATTTCAATATTAAAATTAATACACAAGTGTAGGAAATTCGTAACGCTCTGTGGGCACCGTGCTTCGCGCTCTGGCCACCGTGTGGCGCAGAGCATCGACTTTCTCATAGGAGGCACGTGCTTCGGACGAGGATATATACAAGTCGCTCGAATCTAAAAAAATTGTGTAAAACATGAAAATGGTAAACACTAAACTTAACACAAGATGTTGAGATTATGATAAAAATTTTTACGGTGATAATTGCTCGACTTGATTGCCACGGCATCAAGTGGTGATAAGTCACTCTAATTAATTTCTTGAGATGTCTGCATGATTTCGACCTTCAACTTTAAAAAATCGAACACAATATAGTACATCAATTAATGTATTCCCCGTAAAAACTCATAATAGCTGAATTTATTTAATATTCATTCGTATATTAATATTCAAAAAGGATCACCAAATTTTATGATACATTTCTAGAAATATCGTAGACATATGTAATGCGAAAACGTTATACGGTGCCTGAAATTTAGTAATCTTGAATCAGAAAATTACTATGCTGGTAACATGAACTTTAATATACCTGTATAGTAATATTAGTTGATGTTTCGTGTTTTTAATATGCACAAAGTCAACATTTCTTACATGTATATGATTTTTCAAATACTCAAGTATATTAATTTTACTAAACAGTGCTCGTTTCATTAAAATACCGCGTCTCTCAATTTTCCTCAGCGTATCTGAAATTTCATGTACGGTATCCGCGTAAAAACTTCCTATACATGTGTATTAATTTTCATACGGAAATTTTTTACAGTGCAGGTTAATCCACGATTTATGTTATTAATGTTCGGTGACCTTCATTTTTTATGTAACATACACAATTCTTACGTTTTTCTTATACGATTTAAGGGGACAGAGCTAGTTGGAACGTCAAAAAAAAGGCCTTTTTTCCGATTTTTTTTTGGTCAAACGATAAAATAATTCACAACAAAAGTTCTTCCGTTTAAAAGATACATATGTAATGTATATGTTGCAATTTTTTCAACGCAATACATATCGAAATAAGCTGGTGACCGTCAATTGCCGAGGACGCTGCAAAAAAAAACACGGTTTGCGGTGATCAAGCTCACGCTGCAACGGCTCATCTGAAACAAAAAAAACGGAGGGGATTTTTAGTTAATGATATAATGCTCCGGTTGAACGAAGGGTTTTGAAAAATTTCCATTTTTCACAAAATGGCGGCCGTTAAAAGTCAAAAGTGTTTTTTTGACCAAAATATCAGTTCCATTTTTTGCTATTAAAAATAAAAATAATTATCAAAAAAAAAAATCCTTCGTTCATATGGAGGACTACCATGTATAGAAGAAGTGATATAAATTTCAACCCGATCGGTAAAGCCGTTCTCGAGCTACAGTGATCACCGACTTCAAAAACATGGTTTCGAGAAAAACGCACTTAAAGTCCGCTACCTGCTTACCTATGGCTCAGACACGACGTGCTACAAAGTCTTGTATTTCGGCGAATAATGGTCCGATTTACATTTACCTGGGCGGAAAATGTTCGTAAGAGATTCTACTTTTTGAAAATGAAATAAAAAAAAAATCGATTTTTCGAAAATTCTAACTAGGTCTGTCCCGTTAAAACAAATTACCTTATTCTCCAATAAAAAAGATCGTTAAATCACCACCTTAATTTTTTAACAGTTCAATGTTCTTAATTCTGTTGTTTTTTCATCGTAGATCAAAGGCTGTGCAGTGACACATGAAATTGCTTCGGATCATTGTCTCTCTCGTTTCGCGCAGTCGAGTCACGAAAAAGCATAGTCAGAGAGAAGTAACACGGGCGTTCCCGGGTTTCGTTCGATCACTCTCAAGACGGGCGTTGTCCCTCTTGGGTTACAATTCTCTTCTTTCAAGCGAGCTCTCTCACTGGAAGGGAACTTTCCATAAAGCTGAACCAACCTCAAATCGCATCTTACGTCTATTAACACACGCACACACTTTTCCAACCTAAAATTATTACTGGTCATGTATCAAAAAAAAATCTTCATTTCGAGAGAACACCAAAACAATCGGATATATTCCGCCGAACAGATAAACATTCCTGTTACCTTACCCAGCATCTTGAAGGAATACGCTAAGGCAGCGATTCGCACACAACCCTACGATCTTTTGAGTTGGACTGCCGCATATTTTGGAGCTTTGGCCAACGGCGAATTGCCTCCTATAAAAGTTTGTCATATACATTCATGGGGAAAGTTATACTTCGGAATTTATCCTGACATTACAGGCTTTTAACGGCTTTGCTCTCAATCACTAACTTCGTGACCTTGTTTCAATCATAGTAACAACTTAACGAACAATATTGATCGCTTTGTAGTCGCATTTAAAGTAATATAGCTGA
Organism: Rhimphoctona megacephalus; assembly: GCA_963989365.1. Taxonomy (NCBI): domain Eukaryota; kingdom Metazoa; phylum Arthropoda; class Insecta; order Hymenoptera; family Ichneumonidae; genus Rhimphoctona; species Rhimphoctona megacephalus. Next base: position 33,543,733 of record OZ022415.1, on the reverse strand, counting down.
TGCAGATTAGTTAAATGAGTGCTCAATTTTCAAAATACATTTATGCAAAGTTTAATGCACTAATTAAATGAATTGACGGTTGATTTGTATTACATCATGTTAACCTAAAAAAATATTAATAACAATAGATTTGCAAAACCTTCAAAAGATAAATTCGAATTTCCACGATGTCATATTTTCATCGAGATTTTTCAATGAACAATCCGTATTTTCCAACTGATTTTAATGCACCACGTCTTATTTTGTTCTCCAAGAGATCCTCTATGAATTTACCGTGTAGGTTTTTTTCTGATTTTCATCATTTTACTGTTGCAGCCAATTGTTTAATTGGCTAAAAAAAATATTCATAAACCAATTGCTGTAATTTTTATATTAACAAGAACACAACATTAGAAACAAATATTAAAAAACATTAGGAAAAAAACCTACATGATAAATTCGTAGAGGGTCTCTTGAGGAACAAAATAAGACGTGGTGCATTAAAATCGGTTGAAAAATACAGATTATTCCTTGAAAAATCTCGATGGAAATGTTGACATCATGAAATTTTACAGTTATCAGTTGATAATTTCGCAAACCCATCGTTATTAATTTTTTTTTATATTAATAAGACCTGCTGTAATACACATCAACCTTCGATCAATTTAATTAGTGCATTGAACTTTGCATAAATGTATTTTGAAAATTTAGCACTCATTTGACTAGTGTGGAGCAGCCATATCAAATCAAATCGTAAATACGAAATACCTTTAAAGGGGCACAGTTAAACATTTTCTTTTTCTATGCTGTGGTGAATCCGTTTATAGCAATAATACCCCAGAGAATTTGTATTAACAAATTTTGTAGGGAAAATCCAAACAAGGACGGTTTAGAGTTTCAATACGGACGTTTTAGGAATTAACTGCATTACGGTGTTGAATTTTTCATGATTTTCCTTTTTAATTACATTTCTATGTCCAGTGAACTAATCTTTTTTTTTATCAACTTTTTTTATTGTAATTGGTAATTATTCTGTTTAATCGTTGATTACAGGCCGAAAAAAATTTTATTTACTGTACGCGAATGCGGTTTAATTACAGGAACGTCTCGAATATCCACCATACGTTCATCCCTCGGGGATCACTCCACGTTTTCTGAAGATTCTCTTGAATCAGTTTTGTCACGATAAAGATTCAGAAGAGCTGAACTTAATGACCGAAAGAAAGCCTAGAACGATATGTGTTAAGTTCGAGTCTCTTTTGAAACAGTGGCGTGGTATGGCTTTTAAGGACACAACTCTGTATCTGATTATCATGGCCGGTCGATTTCTCGTTTTATCTGGAGATGCTCGAGTCTGGAGTGTGGATCTTTATCGTTTTCTCGCTACAGCTTGCGGTCTCCTGGGAAACGTAAGCCCAGATTCCCGTCAATAATCTTTCTCCACTTTTCTCTCATCGTAAATGAAGACATTCCTTTGTTGCATCTTAAAGTCGATAAAACACCCAAAACTTTGCAAAAACTTGGAATATATTTACCCGAATCAAGATTAAACTGCGGCTATTTTTTGACGTTTCCCTCAACATCTCCTTATAAACTAAAACGAAAACTTTTTATTGAGAATCGTAGGTCATCATTCCAAGGAAATAGATTAAAATATGACAGAAAGGAGAACGTGAATTTTCGTTTTGTTTTTGCAAACTCGATATCAACCTTTTCTGGTAATTTATATTGAAATATAAACGAGTTAAACTTTATTCACATTGGTTTCAATTGTGACCAGCTTTATTAAGAGCAATATTAATCCGTAATATGTTCAATTCATCAGTCATATTGTCGTTAGCGCATGACTGGTATTCATGTTCATAATCAACAAAATAATAATTAGCCATATCATCCAAAAGATTTGAGAACGTCTCCTACTGCATTGTTTTGTTTCACTCTTGAACAGCGATTAATTTACATAAGTTTCATGCACTGGTGAATTTTCTACACGATTGATAGAGCAGAATCTGTACGAGACTATGATTTTCATCTGCGAATTACTGACCAAAGAACCGGAGGGTGGCTCCGCCAGAATATCGTTCAGGATCTTCATGAATCTTTACCAATATCTTGCCGATCTCGATTGTTCCGGTAGCCAATCGATTACTCCGCTGGTGCAAACCGACAGTGCGATGGGTCTTGAACGAGGCGAAGTATCCCTCGTTCTATCGGCTCATTCCTCCTCATCCTCATTATCCGCGATTTCCGCTCCCAGATTTGCTGGCGTGAGGGAAACTCAACGTGCAAGGTGCGAAAGCTCGGATATTTCGAACGAAGACACAGGCGGTGAAGAATACTCTTGCTCTTCCGAGGTAATTTAACGCCCATTGAATATTTATACAATGTATCATTTTCTTTGATTTAAGGTAGTACCCAGGTTCTGGCGTAAGCAAAAGTTAGTCCAATTTCTCATATTTTTAATTCGGTAAAATGAGCTGTTAATATCGCATTATATAATATGGTATATACGTGTGTATATATATATATATCCTTGTAGGGATATACTGAAATAATTGATTGCTTATTAGATATATTATCAGTCGATTACATTTTTCTGAGAAGCGTAAACTTTTGGATGGGTACAGGCAGACCACACAATGAAATCTATATACAGATGAGGGGACACTAGTGTATTTGGACGAATGGTAGATCGCGACAACACCGCGACCCATCAGCTGCTCAGAAAATGCGCAGAAGAGTGCGCACACACGGCAAACGAGTCGGCTATCCGTGTGCCGAGTTAACAGCATTGCCGTGTTATCCCCTCCATGTCTCATACTTGTACAATTTTATCATGAATTTCGAACTTTGAACATTAATATCTCGGAAACGTATGAGACGATAGTTTCAGAATCTAGCCGCAAAAATTCCTGATATTTTGTTCTATTACATATTCGTTTTTCATAAAAATCTGTCTCGAGATAAAAGCTTAATTAGTGAGAATGTGGCATTAACAGCGACATGGCATATGCGATACATGTAAAACAACCGAGTTTTAATGGGATTTATTTCTGGATTGTATGCGTCGATCACTCTAAAATTTGGACGAGATATAGATCCTATTGTAATTGATAACCTGTTAAAATTTCAGAAAAATCTGTCTCAAGTGATTTTACCTGGGTACTACCTTAAAAAATTCCCTCTCGCAAACCCTTCAACCCCAGTCATCTCCAAAGGTAATCCAGTTTTATTTAATTTTTTCAATGTCCAGTCAGTTTTCCAGATCTACTCTATACATTTCAGAAACAGAATATATTATGCGCAACGATTTTTCAACGACTGAACTGACTTAAATTAATCATGATAGTACATATTTTAAAACAAACTCTGGTATTTCAAATTAGAGACCCCATTGAGGCCAATTGACAAATAAAGACAATTATAATTTATGCTGGTAATTATTATATAGAATCACGGCTCCAGCTCAAAATTGGTAAAATTTTTTTTCTAGCTATTGTTATTATGAAACAATAGTATAGCATGTAATATTAAGATAAGGGAAGCCTCCATATGGATAAAAAAACATAAAAAAGCGAAAAAATCAACGAAAAAAAGTGTCGATAGGAAGGATTGCGACTTTCATATCAAAGTGACAAGCGACACACACACACGCACGCACATACATACACATACATCCAGCAAAGAAGGAAAACAAAAAACGAATATAAACAATGATGTCTACTATAACGTTGAGTAACTGAATTGAACTGAAGAAATATAAATAAGGGTATCAATAACACTGGGAGAAGATACGTATATTTCGAAAGAAAGTTTATATTTAAATTAAAATAATAGCATGTACGTAACAATCATGTGGAATATAGAAAAATTCGCCCCTGGGAAATTAGTCCCCGCTGATTGAATTTTCCATTGTATAATTTGCAAGTGAAAACAGGAATTGGCGTGGAATAGTGGAGTCTGTAAAACCGCAGGGTGCGTGGAATCGCGATGTGTGTAGAATAGTGGAGTGAGTTTGTATCATCTCAATGCGTGTGTGTGGAATAAATAGTAGAGTGTATAGAATCGCAGGGTGCATGGAATCTCGGTGTGCGTGGAATAGTGGGGTGGGTTTGTATCATCTCGGTGTGTGTATGTGGAATAGTGGGGTTTGTAAAACCGCAGGGTGCGTGGAATCACGGTGTGTGTGGAATAGTGGGGTGAATTTGTATCATCTCAATGCGTGTGCGTGGAATAGTAGAGTGTATAGAATCGCAGGGTGCATGGAATCTCGATATGTATGGAATAGTGGGGTGGGTTTGTATCATCTCGATGTGTGTATGTGGAATAGTGGGGTTTGTAAGACCGCAGGGTGCTTGGAATCACGGTGTGTGTGGAATAGTGGGGTGAATTTGTATCATCTCAATGCGCATGCGTGGAATAGTAGAGTGTATAGAATCGCAGGGTGCATGGAATCTCGGTATGTATGGAATAGTGTGGTGGGTTTATATCATCTCGGTGTGTGTATGGAATAGTGGGGTTTGTAAAACTGCAGGGTACGTGGAATCGCGGTGTGTGTGAAATAGTGGGGTGAGTTTGTATCATCTCAATGCGTGTGCGTGGAATAGTGGGGTGGGTTTGCATCATCTTGGTGTGTGTATTTGGAATAGTGGGGTTTGTAAAACCGCAGGGTGCTTGGAATCACAGTGTGTGTGGAATAGTGGAGTGAATTTGTATCATCTCAATGCGTGTGCGTGGAATAGTAGAGTGTATAGAATCGCAGGGTGCATGGGATCTCGGTATGTATGGAATAGTGGGGTGGGTTTGTATCATCTCGGTGTGTGTATGGAATAGTGGGGTTTGTAAAACCGCAGGGTGCGTGGAATCGCGGTGTGTGTGGAATAGTGGGGTGAGTTTGTATCATCTCTATGCGTGTGCGTAGAATAGTAGAATGTATAGAATGGTAGGGTGCATGGAATCTCGGTGTGTGTGGAATAGTGGGATGGGTTTGTATCATCTCGGTGTGTGGATGTGGAATAGTGGGGTTTGTAAAACCGCAGGGTGCGTGGAATCACGGTGTTTGTGGAATAGTGGGGTGAATTTGTATCATCTCAATGCGTGTGCGTGGAATAGTAGAGTGTATAGAATCGCAGGGTGCATGGAATCTCGATATGTATGGAATAGTGAGGTGGGTTTGTATCATCTCGGTGTGTGTATGGAATAGTGGAGTTTATAAAACCGCAGGGTGTGTGGAATCGCGGTCTGTGTGGAATAGTGGGGTGAGTTTGTATCATCTCAATGCGTGTGCGTGGAATAGTAGAATGTATAGAATGGTAGGGTGCATGGAATCTCGGTGTGTGTGAAATAGTGGGGTGGATTTGTATCATCTCAGTGTGTGTATGGAATAGTGGGGTTTGTAAAACCGCAGGGTGCGTAGAATCGCGGTGTATGTGTTTGTGCGTGGAATAGTGGGTTTGTAGAGTCGCAGTGTATATGGAATAGTAAGGACGGTGGCATTCCGGGGATCAAATTTTTCGAGGGACGAAGTTTCCGGGGACGAATTTTTCGGGGCGAATTTCCCTTGGATCAATTTTCCTGTTACCATCATGTGCGACGGGTGTACGATGTCACTCACAGAAGCGATTATGGTAAATATTTAGAAGTGGAACTTTTCCGAAAAATGACGATACATTTTTTTTTCTTTTTCATCTGTTGATAGGCATGACTAATAATGATAATCAGTCGAGGGAGTTTCAAATTTCCCCATGGAACTTTGTTTTTTTTTTTTCACAAGAATCCGAAAATTCAATTTTGGCATTTTTCCGCTTCTATTCGCATTACAGGTATACATTCGCATTACTCGTATAACGTATATATACGTATACATATACGTGTGTACGTAATTCTACGAATTCATTTTCAAAACCAATTTACAGCGTACCTTATGAATTTTATTTCAAAACAAATTTATAACGTTCGCGATGAGTTCAATTTAAATTTTTGCTTCCTCTGCTATAAAATTGTGATTTTGTAAATAATCAATAATAAACAAACGTAAACGAACACGTGTTTTTTTTCTATATTAAGGATCTCCCCACCTTAATATTACATGTTACATCATTTTTTATTCACAATAATGACTAGAAAAAAATTTGGACCAATTTTGGGCTGAAGTCGTGATTTTATATAATTACCTTTATGTTTTATAAAAAAACGATTATAAAAACCTCTGATTTTTAAAAACAAAATATAAATAACTAAATTCGAAGTTGTTAACCGACGAATTTGTCACATAAAAATTTGAATTATTGACTTGAAGACTGACCATTTTCGAAAAAGCAAAAATTTCATTGCATTTACATGGAAATTGCAAAAAAAAAAATAACGATCACGGTTCAACAAACTTTCAAGTATAAATAATTTCATAACAAAGGATGCATACAAGAGAAACAAGAACCTGGTGGATTTTGAAAAAGCGTCCAAAACAAAAATCAACAACAATCCGAAGATTGTTAAGGAAGTAAGTACGAGACAACCGTACGGTAGTAGACTTTCGACAAGACAGGAAACAAGCGTAAGTGATGGAGATGGAGAGAAACAAGGAAGTATAAAACCTAATCCGAAGTCAACGAGTGAGAACAGTATACACGACAATAAAAAGCATTTCGAGTTGAAAGTTGAGGAGTCTACTGGCGAGAGACTCAGTGGTGGCGAGACCGAGGTTACGAAAGTTCAAGAGGTACGTCGACAACGTCGAGACGTCGAGATGCACTCGAAAGCAGAAAAGGCGAAGCCAACGGTTGGCGGCGAGATGAAGACCATTGTACAACCCCAGCTGAATCTCACCTCGTCCGCCTCTTCGCTTCATGACGATGCTGCATCTTTGATGTCGGCTAAAAGTTACAAGGACCTTGCGAAAGATGTTAGAGCCAGCGAAACAGATACTCGAAAAATGAATTTGAGCCAAGAGTTGGAACAAATTGATATAACATCACATACCAAATCCACCCAACTTATCAGAGAAACTGGTGGCGCGGATGTAAATCCAGATGATTCTTTAGCATCGAACAATCTCAATGAAAATATTATTAGTGATGCACAAGGTTCAACTGTACAACACGATGAAGGCGATCTAAATATTGAGAAATTTGATGAGCGACAGAATGAAAATGACAAGAAAATTGTACAAAATATACTTGAGCTTGAGGTAAGAATTATAACGTTGACAATCCTGCTATTTCGAAGAATTTATTGTAATGTGGCGTAGAGGCAGGTTGAGTTAATAAGAAATGTTTGCAATTTAAAAGCTAAAATAAGATTATCCGTCGCCTAAGAATACATCTTTGCAGTTTATTAGCTATTCATTAAAACTACTGATTACTTCTTAATAAAACTTTTATATTTCATACAAAGTCCATCTCACCATGGAAAAGATAAACTGCGTTTTCAGTAGAGAGCTTAGAGGTCTTTGAATATTTTAACTGCCTTAATTGCGGTTTAAAAATCATCCAAATTTTTTTCGCGGGGTTTCCAACCTTGGCCGTCTCTCTCTTTTATTTGGTTTCTTTAAATGATTATAATAGTGTCTCAACCAGTCAATTTACCTAGATATTTGGTTAAAATCTAGAATTTACATGTAAATTTTCCAGATATGTGAATACTGATTTTATTTGTATGTTGCGTATAACAGGAATAATTCAGGCTAAAGTTTTCATTGAGATTATTACCGTTTAATTAGAAATTTCGATTAGTTATTCCAGTTTGGCTAACAATTTTATAGTCGCATTACTACTTGAGGCATAAGAAGTTCAATTCATGACTTTCTTCCTTCGAACTGTATATTACTTCAATGAAGTTTCCCCTCGATTGTTCCAACTTATTCACAAATTAGTGAAATTACGCCACATCGTTACCCTGCAATCGTAAGATATAGTGAGCAAAAATATGGCTAATTTCTTATGAGACCATCTCCTAAGCTTTAGACCCTTCCAAGCGACAAGTGACCACTCAAACTTTATTGCTAGTACAGCGAGTTGGCGATTGCGTCCTCAAGAGATCGGGACAGAAATTGGGGTGAAGGCAGAGGGCGGGGAGTAGTCGTTATGGCACAGTCAATAAACCAGACGGATATTGTTACTTTCCTCAAAGTTCATATGAAATCGCGTTACTCGTCCAATCTCTTATTTTTTACAACACTTTTGAGGCGACACGAGACTTCTGGTGCGTTTGTGTTGTTAAACGCATAAGACTTATAGCGTTGAAATATTCTTCATTATGGAACCCCGGATTTTTGAGTTTGCTGCAATTGATTTCTTCTTCACAAATTTCGAAAAGTTAGCGATTGATAAGAATTATTATAAATGTCAATATTATAACGACTCTTTTAGCTTATATTTTATAATAGAAATAACGCGTTTCGTGTTCTATTTTTTCTCTATACACGATGATTTTGGTAAAAAGGTATTTCAGGAAATGAGAGACTAGTTTTACGGATCCTAGTGAGTGTGAGCATCGCGATTGTTTGTTCTTATAGTTTGACGTCTCTCTCGCGCTCATGTTGGGGTTAACACATCTCGTTAAAATCCGCGATGAGCTCCCTCGAGAGTGCTCCACATTCAACAGACTTAGTTTCTTCAGAGACGCGATTTTTGCGGTTCGTCGAACCCTCGCACTTCTTAAATTACATCAAGAAGCGATCAAGTGGGAGTTGAACTTCGCAGTAGTAGAATTTCGTAATTAGTCTTACTGGGTATGGATAAACAGATTAAAAAAACCTCATTGTTATGAAACACTGTGAAAACCGTTGTTAGTGACTTATTTATAAAATAATTAATCGTCAATATTAATTTTACATCGAAGTACTAGCAAAAAAAAGCTATTTAGAAAAATTATTCCCACGACCAACGTTTTTTTTATCATGTATTTCTATAAAAATTGGGTGTAAAACTTTGTTCAACAATTTTTATTTCCGCAAGAATGACCGGCCAACAACGAACGACGAAGACGATTCGACAGAATCAGTAAAGGCTTTTTCACAACATGGCGATGATAAGAAAATCTCAGGGAAGAAGGACAGAACTAGAAGAGGAAAAGGGATTAAACGGGGCCAAGGAATTCGGGTGAATCCGGAAGACCATCACGGTGAACAATCATTCGACGAAAATGAGAACATCGATGACGAAGAATTTGAAGACATGGTAAAGTACGAGACAATTAATCTCGAGAACATTCTCGAAGGCATTTGCGAGTGTCTGGAAACGACAAAGGACACAAGGAACCTTAAGAACGCATCGGTGTCTAGTCGACCAGAAGAATCATCACCAACTCGGCCACTTGATCCCGTTGCCGAGTTTTTCGAGAGGATGAAAGTTACCGAGTGTCCAACTGGCTCTTATATCTTACCGGAAGTACCTGGCATTGGGCCTCCCGTGAGCACTGAAACAGTTACAGCGGTTGGTCTCTGGCTAACGGAATGTTCACGACGCCAAGAGGGCCAAGTTGGACCACGAAATTTGAGGCACTTTATGTGCCCGAACCTTGATGACCATTTTCGTTACGAGGGTTGCATCGAGAACAAACATTCGTTTCCTATTTAAAATCCAGCTTTCGTTACTGACATAGAGATATTTATAATTTAATTAATAATTATTTTTTATCACCGCACAATAGCGATAATAAAATTCATTAATACTCAAATGGTATCTCAATTATTTAATAAAAATTTGCTTTTTGGATTGAATGCGTAAATCATGCTCTATAGTGATAAAAATTATCTTACTCAATATAATTTAAGGGGACCGTATGGTCTAGAGCACGAAAATTTCACCTATTTTCACGATTTTTTTTTTGCCATAAAAAATTTAAAAATCGATGTTTTAACTTTTCGGGTTTATTACTACCTTTATTAAGTATACAAAAAAATTTTTTTTTAATTTTAAAAACAGTGTTTATTATCATATAATTGGCATTGAAGACGACCCTCTCGAAAAATCCGACCCGGACGGTGAAGATCGATCCGAGACTTCTACTCATCTGAAACACAAAATTCAAGAAGATTCTTAATCAGAAAGAGTGCAGTTATGGTCGGGACTAGAACAAATCGAAAAAATTAAAAATTGACAAAATGGCGCGCTTTTGAAAAAAAATTCGTAAAATCGGGTTTTTTTTCACTAGTTTTTTAGTATAAACAATAAGAAATTATTTAAATAAAATTATGATTGTAGTTCCGACGATAGCCATACATGTTGTGAACAACATATCCAAATTTCAAGTGATTCGGTTGAATAGTTTTTTTGTTTTCACCTGCGCAGTGCCGAAAAAAGTCGTTTCGAGATAAATGAGTTTAAAGTTTGAGGTACAGATATTTTCAAAAATTGAGCAAATTTTGAATACTTACAGTTAATCCGCGATTCCGGCACCATATAGGATTCCTTCGGAACGTTCATAATTCAAGATTTCCTCACTCCTTTCATTTCTTCGAGCTGTCCGAGCCTCTTTGGAGTTGTCCGTGCTCCTACGGTTGGCGCTCGATACTCGCAGCTCGTCTCGGTTTTGCGCTAGTTGCTCCGCTTGTGGCCCGATTGTTATGCCCATGGTCTCCATTATTTTCAATAGGGATGCAAATCCTTCATTGAATATGCAAGCGGAAATGTGAGTGGCAATATCAATGATTTTTTTTCCGGCAAACAGATGTTTCGGCGCAAGGTGCCACACGCAAGCATTGAAACTTTCGTTATTGTTCTGCGTATTACTGCCAATACACCTTTCCAATAAAGTCTCTGCTGTCAATTCTTCATAAATTGGTTTTAATATCTCTTGTGCTTCATCGCACAGAGCAGGTGGGTGCTCGTAGGTGTCTAAAGTACCTGCAGCCTCACTTTGACGCCACTTGCACCACGATTCGGAACCTGGAGGACAGTACGAGTGTTGCGGATTTTCATCTGTTGAAATTTTGTGATAATATGCTGCCCATATTTCACTTCTCATCCCTTCAGTCGAATCTGAATTACGTCTAATTGCTAGACCGTAATAAGTTGACAGCTCTTGCAATAATTTATTCGTCAATTGTTGACGCTTCGGTGTTTTATTTATCGATTTCCGCTGTGTCTTTTTTCCCTCTTCTTTTTCTGTCAATTTCTTTGTTGCTTTCTTTATTTGTGCATGTTTTTTTTTCGCATCAACAGCACGTTTGTACAAACGTTTTTTAACATGCAAAACACATTCTTTTTTGCAAACTAAAAAATCATCCCCGTAAGGCTTTGTGTCCAATAAGGCTTTGAACGTTTTCGTGTCGCCGTCTCCGATATAGTTCGCGTATTTTACGTTGTACAACTCTTCCGATCTCTTGAACATTTCCACGATGCCGTCTACCTCCATTTTGCCAGCACTTCCGGTATGATTTGCGTCACAGTGATCTTCATGCTCTCGATACCACGCTTCATATTCAATCGTATCCTCTTGGCCTTTCCATTGAGAGCAGGCTTGACATATACTGCATTTGACGACAACATCTAAAATTTTATTACTGTATTTCCCTATTAACGAGGCAATACCGAGAAGCGATGAGAATCCACGTTTCGCCCACGATCCATCACCAGACGCAGAAAGTTCATCCGCGGGACGCCCAGCTTTTACATTCAACTCGACTTCTTCTTTCAATGCTCTTTGGAAAACGATTTTCGCGACGGCTTCAGCTGCAATTTTTATATTGTCCACGATGCCGTAATATGTACTCTTACAAATTCCTTGTCCAAGATCCATGAGACCGCAGAAATTTTTCAAGCCTTCAAATCCTACTCCAAGCATTCTCAGGGCGAGAACAAGTCGACGGTTGATTTCAAATGCCTTATCAATTAACGGCGAAGACAAAATAAAAGTTTCTTTACACTCACACTTCACAGAGAGTTTGAATCCTAGACCACGTTGTCCGTTTTTGCTAAAAGTGACCGCACCGTTACAATCTTTACACTTCAACAACTGTTGCAACGTTAAAAATATCATGCTGAATTCGATGATGCAATAATTGAAAGTAGGATTAACGTTTACTTCCAATTCCTCATTGCCTTTTAATTTTTTCGCAGACGTGCTCGTAAAATCAGTAGTATTTTCGATAGTGAATCGATTGCCCTTGAAATATCTTTTGCGACCTACAGAAGATGGTCGTCTAGAAGAGTCACGGCCTTGCTTTCTATCCATATTTTCTGATATTTTATTTCAAAATTTTCGATGTTGGTTCGTCAAAACGTAACGTTGTACTGATCAAGTCAGGGGAAAGCGAAATGACCGTTTCCCTCACAAATGTTCGACAATAGGTATATTTCGGGGAAGGGAAAAGTATATATAGGTATATAGTATGTACTATATACAGGTATATATTTTCGGAGAAGGATTGGGACAGCTGCTGCGCTCCGATTAGGTTACCGGTTAGCGCTAGACCCGTTAGGAGCGCGCGGACCGCTCTCTACCTGCGTTATGGGCTGTAGAAGCTGTAATATTGAGAATTTCCGCATGAAAATTTCACAGTATATTCTTGAGATACTATACTTTCGACATATCGAAAAAAAAAAAATCGATTTTTTCAAATTTCTAGACCATACGGTCCCCTTAAGAGATATGTTTGAAAATTATAAACCCAGAAACTAGAAACCTAGAAATTTCTACAAAAAGTCAGACTGCAGTGGAAATTCAGGAACATTCGAAATCATAACGTAGAATCTTGAAAAAATGTTTAGCTTATTCCAAAATCTTTGACATAAAAAAAATATCTGTAGAAAAACTCTAGATCATTCGAGGATATATTTCGTAAAATCAGGGGATCACCCTTGATTTCTTTCAGAAATAAATAAAATTCCCGGAAAATTACAGAATTGATTGATTTTAGATAGTTCTGGATCAATAAAAAATACATTGCAAAATTCCGGTTTATTCCAGCATGCTCCATAATCTCAAGAAATTTTTCTGGATTTCTTTTAAACGTAAAAGAATTTTTCGGAATATTAGAAAATTGTAAGAAATTTTGATTATTCTAAATTGTAAAGTAGGCTAAAAGTTTGATATAATTTTGAAGCAGAATTAACTGCCGTGACCCAAGACAAATCGCTAGTTCATCAAATTCGAAAACAAACTGTAGTAACAATCAGTGGAAACAAACAATCAGTAAAACGGGATGGGAGAGATAAAGATTTTTCTTCTTTAGTCCCTACAAGCCCTTAATATTTTTAATAATTATTTAATTTTATTTATTTAATTTATATTTAATTTAATTTATATTATTATATATATATAATATTATATATATATATATATATATATATATATATATATATATATATATATATAATATTAATAATTATTTAATTTAATAATATATTTAATAATAATTAAGCACTTGATTTTTTTCGAATTATCGAAATCGAGTTATTGAATTTTAAAATTCAAACTCGCAAAATCTTCGTCCGAGGCTCTATAAATTCGAGAATTAAAATCGTGTTGTATCTCAAAATCCGATCCACAATCGTTAAACATTTTCCCGACGGTTGTTACACGTACGAGTACTCTTCGCAATATTTTTTCGGCACTAAGTGATATGAATTTCGAATGCAGACGTTCTGCATGAAAAGCTCGAGAGATTGAGATTTTCCTTTCCTTGAGTATCACTTTGATGTCAATCACGATGGGATAGAGAATGAACGGAGATGCGCATGCAAAATTAGGCCATCCTTCAAGCTCGATAGATTCATTTTATTCAAAATGACGCTGTAGAAGCTTAAACTTTTTTTCTACGTTGAACTGTATGCATTTTTATTTTTTTCTATCATGCAAAAACGCGTTTACAGTACCAAATTCGACGAATACTTTTCTTGGATGGATAATATTATGTTTTATATCAACTTTCATTCGAATCATACAGTTCACTCACGTTGCTCGTCAATGACTACTACTAGAGTACTAGGACACACCTTCAATGGGATTTTCAGTTCGTAGACGCCAGAGTAAGCAAGTAAACTAGCGGATCAAATATATACGTTAATCGTAGTGAACCAAATTTAGCATCCAATCCAAATTTACATCAATTTCTCATATATACACAGAGATTGGATATCGCAACCCCCACACAACATACATCTCATTGGCTACGACCCTGTTTCAATGCCTTGAAACCAAGCCAGCTATACAGATAGGATGACTATTTATACAAGCGAATACTTGCCTACGTTTAAAGATATAGCTGTTGTTCTTCGTTTCCTACTACGTAACGTAACAAAATTGAACATACTGAACTACTAAACAGCTACTAAATTTTCATAGTTATTCAGTAGTTTAGTGCGTTCAGTTTTGTTATGTTATGTAATAGAAAACGAAGAACAATGGGAAAATCTTTATTACTGAACATCTACTGAATTTAGGTGGTTGTTCAGTAGTTCAGTGCGTTTAGTTTTGTTTTTGGGTATCAATTAAAGGATTTTTAAGAGATAGCCATAAGAAAATAATGTTGATTTGAAACGACACGCCCTAGAATAGAAGAGGATCCTTAAATGGCAGGTCCAGTGAGCTAAATGTTGAAAAAGGATTCAACTTGGCAACTTTGGCTTTTCCAAAACTGACAAGTCAACATTGACTTGATCAGCTGATGAACAACATTTTTTTTCTTCTCGAGAAAGAAGTATTACTCGAGAAAAGTGTGGTTTCTACATATAAACAAGAACACCGGATCTAGAAAAGAAGTGTATTCGCAATGAGCTTGACGTGCTAACAACAATCGACGCACCATTAAAATTTTACTCACTCTACATGTAGTTTAAAATAATTCGCTTTTTAGAGACCATAAAAAGAGTGGGTACTTTTTATCGAAGCATTTGAAAATGAACTTTAGCATCGCGGAAGCATGAGAATACTACACAGAACTACATTTAACGAATATCCGGATGTGATCACAAGTGATATTATCGTACGTATCGTATAAAAAGTTTAAAAAGATTATCCTGAAATATAAAAGATTAACGATGTAACAGAAATAAAATTGTACGATAACAACTTTCTTAAAAATGACGTAATACGCAAATGAACGAATGGCTCAGTTTCAAGTCATACCATTTAACAATATTCCGTGAGATCGTAAAATATGCACAGGAGAGGGAGAGAACATTTCGGAAGATTTTTAAAAATAAATGGTAACGAGGGCTCCTCGTATTCCAAACGTCCGAGAAGAAATAGAACGATGCATTCCAAGCTGCATAAAATACACATACTCGTAAACCAAAAGCAAAGAAAACATATAAGAAAATATACTCATAAACAGGATACGAATCTATTGCATAAAGAAGGAATCCCATATTACGTCGATCATCCTGGTTTTCTTGAAGCTGCGGCAAAATAATACAAGCGTATTTACGCTATGATGCATTGACGAAGTTTATGAGGTTGTATCCTGTGAAGATTGCAGCCAGTACAAAAGTTATCGAGAAATTAAAAAATCAACAAAATCTCCGATAATTTTCTAATTATTGGAACTGATGGTTTCATTGGCTAATTCACTTCAAAATATTCTAAAGGCTCTTGTCGCATACGAAAATATTGAACACCTAGTAACAACAATCTGCCACGAATAAATAGACTAATCGAGCATATAATTCCGATGATAATACCTGGTTTGGAAAAACTATATTTGTGTGATCCAAATAAATGGTAGTAATACATCGATAAAGTAAAACCGTAAACGTTTAATTATAAATTTTACCAAATTATCGAAATCTTGAATTATTGAACCTTCTGAGCTATTACTGAACTAAAAGATTGGAAGATTCATGAAATAATTGAACCGGAAACGTCTCGGCGCGCTTTAAAGAATACCGAGATAAGTTGTGAACATAGTATTCAACGAAAAATTTGGGAAATATGGAAAATATATGAACGTAGAATAAACGTGAACACGATTATTTTATATCTTGTCTATTATTTTTCAGCTCTGTTTACATTATTTCCAAGGCATTTTACACTATTCCTCACTCGTAAATTTCTGCTACCATTCACTGCATTCGCTTGATATTTTAGTGGCAGCACTCATGTCAGTAATACCAGAGTCCGGGAGGAGCAGCGTCCAGCAAGAAATGCAGATAAGCTAAAAAGGACGAACCGCACGGAGAGAATTAAACTTGAAAAATTACCGTGCAGTAACAGTAGAGAGAATACGACCTGCAATTTCTAAGATTATTGCTGAACAAAAGACAAATTTTCATGGAAATTAAATAAAAATTTTTGTTTAAAATAGGAAATATTACCGGAGTGTAATTTTAATGTCCAGTAAAATATGCTGAACCATGAATTAAATAAAAAACTGTGTGATACAAGTGAAATTTGACCGTGTATTTCATTATTTTATGTCTTCAAGAGATGTCTTTGAAAAAGTGCCGGACGATTATTTCAATATTTATTTTGAAATATTACATGAGCGTCACGGTAAATTTGACCATGCTACACGGTAAAAATTTCCCCACAAGTGTTTACGCCAGGATGGCATAGTATTTGAAATTTTACAATTCGCAAGTTAATATAAAAACTTATCGCTTACGAATAAATACCTTTTGCCAACTTGTCTCCACGTTCAAATGTATCACGGTAATTTTTATCGTAAATTTAACTGATTAATTCTCTCCGTGCGCGTATTCTTCAAATAACATCAAAACTTAGTAGAGAAAAATAGAGAAAAACAAGAAAGACAGACGGAAGAAAAAGAACAGCAGCCTTTCGGTATTCCGAGGGCTTAATATTTCACACCTCGGGCTTTCGCGATGGGTACTACTAGACGTTGATGATGTATATACCCATTTACGTTGCATAAAGTAAGAGTAACGTCGCTCGCCGTGCGATCCTCTCTCCTTTCCCCTTCATACGTGCTGTCGACTTTAGGAAATAATGTTTATACGGTAGCGAGAGAAAAAGAGAGGGTGTGAGAGCGATGGAGAGGGCAGCGAGCCCTCGTTTCACGATGAATTTCTCCAGGATATCTACGACCTATGGATCCTCCACAAACTTGCGGCTTTACTTCCGGTGTGTCGAGCCAGGATGAGACTTGCGCAGACAATGTACAGAATATATTATGTACACACCAGATACGACCTAATCTGCTCAGACCACGTTCATTCGTGCGAATGAAATTCGAGATTATTTCGTGGCGTAAGATACTATGAGTAAATATGTAAATATGAGTAACAATGAGTAAATAAGTTAAATTCTATTAGAAAATTATAACAGATGGATCAAGGTTTTTTGTCTAATTGTTTTCATATCGTAATCTCATCAAATTCAAGACTTTTCATCAGACAACCCTCAAAACATTTCGATTAAATACGAAATTCGGAAAAAAATGAAAATTCAAATGGCGCTAAAAGTCAAGATTGAAGTTAACAAAAAAATATTAGATTATTAAAAATCTACAACAGTTTATATTAATTGCCGTGCAAGCACATAGAACTTTTTCATATTTTACCAAACTCCAGATAATTTACAGACAGCATTTTAAGGAGGTTATATCGATATTTATATGACATCATACGAAAAATACATTATATTTGATTATTCCAAGTTAATGTATTGAAATTTGGCGTGAATCTTCTTGAACAGCATTTAATTATGTGTGAAAAATTTGGAGAGGTTTCACCGTCTGGTAATCGAGATATTCATTGTTGAAAATGACAAGTTTAACATGGGCTCTTATGAAAGCTTTGAAAAAATTGCGAACTTCAACAATAAATATCTCAATTTTGAGACGATGAATCATCGGCATATTCCGCCAGAAATTTAATACTGTCTTAAGCTTTCTATTTACAAAATTTTATTGTGCAAAGTTGGAAAATAATTTTTACATGAGAAACGATATAACCTCCTTAAAGTAATTCTAAAGTAAGCCTTATGAAAAGTCATTAGCTTTAATGAACCAAAAAGTTCTTAACCATCCCTCGAAAAATGGTCAAATAAATTGAAACTTGATAATTCATCTAATAAAAAAATATGCAATTTATTCAAACGTGCAAGTACAATAAAAAATGTAAAAAGTTCTCTCACAAAAAAACTCTTGAACCAAGCAATTGATTATATAAAGAAAATTCGGCTGAGGTACTCAGCGAGTTTTTTTTTCTCAATCCACGTGATGTAAAATTCATCGTACATTGTTATGAACTCATCCAGAACTTCGGTTGAAATATTTCGATACGAACAAATTTTTTATCGGTTTTACAATCTTATTCTTTTGATCTTTTATTTAATCTTCTTGTTCTTCATAACTGCTTCAATTTTTAATTCATTTAATCATTTTTCATTCTGTTATAAGATTTTCAATTAATTGACTATTTTTTGGAGGTATAAATACGTACATCGACATTTAAACGTAATAATAATAATATTCCTATATATAGTATGGTTTACAAAGATTTGGTATGGGGTGATAATCGATCCATAGTGTGTGGCTTCTGCTTCCTTTCGGGCTTACTCGCGAGGCCGTAAACGCGATCCCTGCTGCGCGTACAACAAGAGGGGGCAGGGCATAGGGAGACTACCAGTAGTTTCGTCGCCTCGTTCAATTTATCGACGCGTACGATAGTCCGCTACATTCCCGCCTTCCCCTTACCAGTCCTCTGTTCTCTGCTGGAACTTCCGCCGATACTTGATTCTTCAGGTCAAAAGCGACAAGCTTGCCTACAAACCTTTCAAGCGAATGAGAACCGAGGAGGGAAAAACAAAGCGTAGGAACGTGCAGGGTATTCTGGAATCGATGTTTATAATGGAAACTTAAGGCTATAAGCATAAGTCGCGCGAATCCGTCTCTTTTGCGATCATGCGTCCGCCATCTTGTATCTCTTTTGCACTCATACGACGAACTTACGCGATAGATCCATACTTTTAAGATCGCGATCGAATTCAGAGTAAAAGTAGTTCCGATCCTGTTTTCGATCGAACCCTGATAAATTATCAATTATTAAACTTGGATAAATTATTGGCAAACATCACTGAGAGAAAAGTCAATGGTATCTACAACAAACGCGTATGATTGGACGTCGTATGGTAAAATTTACTAAAGAAAATTGTCAGGGAAATTATATCATAGTTAATTGAATTATAATTTTAGTCTTTATTCAAACATAAATTCCCAATGATGTGTGTAATCATGTGTTATTTAAAAAGTGCTGTGGGCCATAGTAAAATCCCTAACAATGAGCAAATAATCCAAGCAATACTATAAGCAAGTTCCTATTGATATAAAAAATATGATATGCTGTAGCATATTTATTGTTGGACCGAACTTTTGGGAATTTAACCATTTTTTCACCATTTATATGGTGGTTTATAACTTTCAATGGGTAGGCCTCATTAGAATATCTCATGGTAGTGAATATTAACATAATGTAACATAAACATGGCTGGCATGCACGTGAAAAAAAGTTATATCGATATACACATTGGTACCTTCTACCATGAACATAATTGAGTGCACTATTTCGATCGTAAAAGGTTCTATACATTTTACTAAAGGTATCACTATCCTCTGGTAACAAATACGCAACATATATTTGCGAAGATCATTGTTGCAGCCAATATACGCACATAATGCAATCGACTAATAAAATATAGTAAATAGAAGCACATTTTTTCGAATTATCGTTACCAAAAAATATTTCTATCACCCCAGGGAAACATCTAATATGGTTAAAATATTGTCGCCTACACCATAAATTTCTCTGAGTGATTGACTTGGAGAACACGCGATTCAAAATTTCCCTACTTTTTTATTATCCAATAAATCAAGGCCTCATGAAAATATACGAAAAAGATTCAGAACGAAGTGCATGACACTTACGTGAAAAATTGTAAGATATCGGATTACGTACGTACTACAAATGAAAAATGTCAATATAAATGTAAAAATTCGCCAATCAATCACCCCACGCGCTCTTACCGAGTGCGAACAATCTTATAGTGAACCCAATTTCTTACAACAAAGTCTTTAATTGCGTTTTTATGCATTTGGTAGTTTAACCTTCCAGTGGGTAGGCTTTCATCTATCACAAACCCACTCGCTCGTGTTGTATAAAAGCCCACCCACCGTCTCATCCCTCAATATTTCTATGTAAAGTTTAATAATTATGGCAAATTATGATGCGTAAAAACTGTACTATTATAGGAAAATAGAATAATCGAAACACACATAAAAGGACGAGACTGGCTTTTCGATGGTTAGAAAATTTTGTTTTCACTAAAAACGAATCTTCGTGCACAAAGTACACGTTTGCGCCCGACGAAAGGTTAATCGTTGGATGCGTCTCTAGAAACGACACAATTTCAACGATTATTCGTAAATCGAGTGTTTTTCAGATCTTTTTCTATTTATCATTTTCATATCCAAACATGATGAAATTATTCGAGTATACGAATGTTTTCGGAGTTAAGATGCATACAGATATTTTGAACAATCTCAAATTTCGAATTTCAAGGGGAATAATTAGACTGTCGGGTGCATTGGCATCTGGAATGTCTCGTGCAATGATTTTGTCTCTCTACAGATATGCAGGGAAGTGACATATTATTAGTCCGCGAAGAATCTTTACACATACATCGCATATTCGCTCTTGCTGCCGTCCCCTCATTTTCTATTTTCTCAGTTCATTCTGAATTCAACGTCCCGACAGTGCGGGAAAACGTTACACGTTCCGTTTTCAAATGTGTGAGATTATGTCACGGCTGCCTCCGGAATGAATCACAATGTCGTATATTGTAACGTCCTCGCACGACTCCGCGATTGCTCGGAAAAGGGAATTACGACCACGTGACATCTGATGGCTTTGTTTTATGGAAATGCCCAGGTATTATAAAAGAGCGCCAAACCTCCTTTTGACGCCTGAAAACACCAAATTAACTTGACAATCGTTTGTCGAAATATTATCCTATTCCCTCTTAAAATGCACGAGGCAACGAGAAACATAGAGTTAAAAGCTTCAAGAAATGCACACGCATGCATGTTTCTTTGCATTTTCGAAGTAATTATTTATCGACATAAATCGTACCTCTACTTCTACATTAACAGAACAATGTTCCTAGTAAAATTACATCAAATCAATTCAATGATTGACAGTAAAAATATATTATAACGCGAAAGCTCGTTTCCGACGATTCAGCTGAGCGAGAAAATGACGATGAGACACCTCGAGCTCACCTTCGAACGAATAATATTACGCTCAAACAATTACGAAAGAACCGTCGGAATTTCCTTCGATCTCGAGTGGCAATTTTCTTATATATTCCATTTCAGAGGATGGAAAACTTTAGATTGCTTTTGTACATCGTAAATTTTAATTCGTAATTAATGATGATCATACCAAATCAGGAGGTACATACAATTGACGGCGTATTCGTTAGATATTCAGAGAAATTACAATTGAACATATTTATTTCATACTTTAGTATGAAGACAACGCATTCATGCGATAGAATAAAGATGATGCTGAACTGAAGGACAACTTCATCTGCTGCGGATGTAAACTGTGGTCTTCGAGTTGAGAGAAAACGAGGCAAATGAATCGGCCGAGGAAAAAGAAACATTTCCCTTTCGTGAGGGTTCTGCTATTGTGCTTAGTAGCCACCAAGCAGAATTATATAAATTGACCAATGTATATAGTAAAGAAACGTCGATAGAAAAAACCTCAAAATAAACACTTTTATCTCGTTCGTATTATAATACAATGGTGGTCCGAAAACTTATTTAGAAAAAAAGAAAGAAAAAGAAGGGACGAAAGAAGTATGGGCACAAGTCATTGGCAATGCAGAGCATGTAAAAGACGATTCTGCACTTTTAATCGCATGATTAAAGAACACAAACGACGGAATGAGATAGTTTCTGGTTTTTTTCTTCGGATTATCTTCTCACTGATAACAACGTTGTTGGAAGAACACAACTGCATGATATAAGCTTGAATATACGGTCATAATTTATCCTATTACACGTGAGCTACGTGCCTCTGATTGAGACCGTTGATACAGGAGTGTATAAGAAAGAAAATAGCTGGGAATTAACCTCAGTGTTCGTAGGTATTTTTGGAAGGAGGAACGAAAAAAAGTGTTTAACGCTCTGCCTAAATTATTTTTCAGTCCAAAATTCAGTTCCACTCCTATTATTGTATTTTTTTTTATCGGTATTGATCACTTCAACAATGATTCTACACCGCCTATTGATTCGAATTCTGTCCGTGACATTCGGAGTTTCCATGTGCTGGACCATAAAGATTAATTCAAACATGGGGAAAGATCCTGTAGGAAATCACAAAGTGGAATCCGAGGAAGAACCTTTCGCTTTAATCTTCCCAGGTGAGATTCAGGCATCGCAACATTTCGAAATTACAAAAACAGAAAAAGCTTTAGAATCAAGAACGTTCCTAATGTGGCTGACGAAAACAACTGTGTCATCACTACGAATGATTGCTATCTCTGAAGTGTATCTACTACAGAATACGTATTGTTAGATCTCGATGTCGAACGTTTCTTTGTTCCAACTCAAACGAACACCAACAGAAAATTAATTGTACCACGGTACCTATTGTGTCAAAGTATTGTTGGTTAATGTGATTAAGTTCTTTAAAGCGGAAATCTTAATTACATTGAAGTAAAAATTTTAAGTGAAATTGAATTTTCCTTTTGATTTGTAGATGTAATTTTAATTTGTTATCGAGAAAACTCGTTTCGTTAAACAAAACGTATACATGTACACAGGAACAAAATGGTGCGGCAGCGGTAATATTGCTGAAAATCCCGAAGACCTGGGCCATTTCGCTGATACGGATGCCTGTTGCCGTGACCACGATCAATGTGATGATATTATCGAAGCCATGCAAACTAAGCACAATCTCACGAATCCAAGCACTTTCACCAGGTCATAAATAACAACCAACTTCCTTTCGAAGCGTATAGTATCGGCATTCTCAAAAGAAAAAATCCTCAAATAGATATGCAACTTTAGTTATCCTCGGGGCAATCATACGCAAAACAGTTTAATAAATTTATTAGGTACAAGCTCGATTTTCGTTTATAGATTCAATTTATAAGAAGGGAAGATCGATTAGGTAGATCGGATGACGACGCAATTTTCATTTTTGGGGCGATTTATAGTTTCCAATTGTTTTAAAAAGTTCCGTCACAACAATTGAGAAAACGATCATTTTTCGTGGATATTTATAATAACTAGCAATAAAACTAAATGTCTACAAAGGATTTCTCGTCTGCAAATATTTAGATATCGTTGCAAGATAGAATTCTTTTCACTGTGAATGGTAGAATGGTTTCGATACAACTCTTCGTATAGCTCCGAATGGAACATAATAGCTTGGAGACATATTTCTTTTGGAGTCTTTGCAGCTGAACACCCTCTTTCGTCCATCCACAAGATAAGGCAAAAGTAAAGATTGAAAAATTGATCGAATTTACGTCTGATTGATCGCAGGGTACTCTGTTCGTGCGATGAAAAGTTTTACGACTGCCTGCACAGATCGGAGGACAAGGCAGGCGTACAGATAGGTACTGTATACTTCGATCTGTTGAACACGAAGTGCTTTCGCAACGACTACCCCATTCTTGGCTGCAAGCGACATACGAAGTAAGTTTTTTCTCCTCGTCCCTGGAGCGCATAGGAGTTTGCTTTTTTTTCACGAACACAATATGAGCGTCCAAAAGAAAACAAAAGGAAGAGGTGAAGGGTGAAGCGGACCAAGAGTCAATAGACCAGAGAACGCGTGGAATTATTGAAGATGAGTGCAAAGATCGGCGGAGAGAAAGATTGGAATGAAGCATTCTGCTTGCCCCCTTTTCCTGTGTACTCCTTGGCCTCTTTTTCATTTGTATATAAATATAAACACGTATATAGGGATATGGCATATATCGGATGATATCTGTGTATAGCTACCCCAAACGTTGTCTCGAGTACGAGCTGGATGAAAGCCAACCGAAAATCTACCAATGGTTCGACGTTCCTTTTTACTGATTGCCACCGTCGTAGTAGTTCAGAAGGAAACGAGAGAAGCAAAAGGGAGGAATCAAACGGAGGATTTGCAGAACTCAGCATAAAGGAGTGTGCGTTTTTCCCAACAAAACCTAAGCCAGAACCACTACCACACACAAACACACGTCAGAAGTTTGACACGTTAGCAAAATAAATTGCAATGCTCATCATTGCATCTTGAGAACAACCAGATATTTATCATTTTGTGTATCAACCCCTAAAACATCGTAGTGAGCAAACATCGAATACGACTAAAACATAATCTGAATATTGATAGTAGAGTTCTTAGGCGTTTCCATACGAAAATTGTTACAAATTCCGAGAAATTAAAAAGAAAATAAAAAAACTTGTGTAACTGCATGAAAAAGTCCTTTCGTGTGCAAAAATGGCAGTGAACTTGAACAAGTATGAGGTGAAAATTGTTTCAAATAAAACCAAAAAACTTTTAAGTGCAAAAATAGTAGAGTACTTCGAAAAGTATAAAACAAAATTTGATTAAAAAATAGAATAGATGATTAAAAAGAGAAAAATTGATTTAATTCCTAATCCTAATTCCCTCACGTTTTATTTTTCTGATCAATATTGATCAACTTTAGGATGAATAGTTTACATATGGAAATTAATAATCGAAAAGTAGTTAAATGTAAAATTGTTAAATGGATGTGCTAAAAAATCCTCTTAGCTGTTGTCGGGAGACGCCACCTCCGTTCGATCCATTTGACAATTCCATGGCTGCGCGATAGGAACACATTCATTTTTTTTAAGACACGAGCGAAGCCCTTTTCGAATCCGAAAATAATTGCGGACTCTAAAATATCCTGTAAAATAAGGTCATCTACGTTTTCACGAAAAGATTGGGGAGGGAGGGTTATGCAGTAACCCGCTTGGAAATTTGTTAAGGTTTGCCTGTTCGGAATCAGGCCGTGATCAGGTTAAAGAACGGGTAACCTCATTATGGAGCACCTGATCCGGTCATAATCAGGCCTTTCTCAATGATTGACATATCAGGCTAGCCTTAAACGGTCATAAACAGGCATGCCTTAGTGAGGCTCTATTAAGTCTCTCCCACTCAATCAAACCGTCGTAGGGCTCATATTCAAAATGCCCTACCGGGGTTGCCGTATGAGGACCTACTAAGGCCTGCCTTATGACCGCCAGAGTATTGCTCCAACATTGAAACGAGTATCTCTAACCTCAAAATATCAGACTACGCGTGTCTGTATCTATTTGAAGCATGCTCTTGGTTTCGCATTTTGTTCATTTATTTAATCTATTGAAATGTGTATTTATGGTTTCAACAATTGGAAATTAAAGGTTTTTTACGTATCCAAGTGTGAATATTGGATTCAATTCTGTATAATATTATAGTGTTGAGTTTTTTCTGGAAACGAATTCTAACCTGAAAAACGACCACGTGTTGACAGTGCGAGTGATGTGCGCCCTGTAACTAATTCAATATATTTAGATGAATCTAACATTTCAAATGATGAAATATACCAGAAGTTAGAAAAGTATTAACAATATTGAGAAAAAATATTGATAATGATGCACAACGTAAAAATAAAAAAAAGTTCTTGACCTAAAAAAAAAAATCACTCGGCAGTGTGATTTTTTCTTAACGTTATATGTTGCACAAGAACGGGGATGCCTGTTATCAACGTAATATTACATAATATCGAACTTTTATTCTACGAATATCAAATACCTTATTAAATGAAAGTGAAAAATTAACATTAAATACATCGAATAAACGAAAAAAGTTGAATAATGCTCTTGATGTTGTTTTATTGTAGGTGTTTATAGAATGCATATACCCGTGTATGTCTGTACGCAAGGATAGCATGATAATGACATAGCCAGGCAGTTCAATCAGGTCCGTGTTTGGCAGTTTGATGAGGGTCTAGTTAGGCAGCCTGACCAGGGCCCAGCCAGATAGTCTGATCAGGACATGATCATTCTATCAGGCCATATAAGTGCCTTCATACGGCAATGAGACAGCCTGATAACGTCCTGAAAAGGTCTCTATTATATTTTCTAGAAAATCAGTAACACTTTAAATGCGCGCTATTATTTCAAGTACAACAACGTCGATGCGATGACTTGAACAATCGAAAGTTGTATCGGGAAACCAATTATTTGCTTCCGTTAAAATGCATCGTCGCATTCTCATAGAATGCTTTATTTCCACTGACACATCCGAAGTTCGATGAAGACCGGGGATCCAGAATTATAGTTCCATTACATTTCCCGTCAGCGTAAGTCCGACAATATTAATCCTCGAGAAAAAAGTTCAGGGCTACGGTTCGAGGCAATTTAATTCCCTGCGGGTTTGTTCATCACTATATATATATACACGCTAAAAAAAACTCGATAGCGCAATAACTGTACTTCACCCCCTCTTTGCAGCACCGAGTCGAAAAATATCAATTTAAAAATTCCAATATCTGATATAGCGACTCCAACAAATTTGGCACGCTTATTTTTATTAAAAAAATCAATGATTTTCAAATTATTTGCATTCCGAGCCCGAATGCGGATTACGAGTTCTGAAAGGATAAAGCTATACGAATGAGTATTGGATAAACATAATCCCATTAAGGGCGAGTTATTCCAACATCTAGGTAACTTATCTGGCAGTTAAAAGCATTGACTTGCAGACCTTTAAGGCGAGCAACCACTTTGGATGCTTCAAAAAATCAATTTTTTATTTATTTCATAAATCGTTAGCAAAATATCTTAAGAATACACCGTGAAAATTTCAAAACGATATTCGAATTCCTTCTAACGGTATGTATATAAATGATGAAGACTCTCCGCTCGACTCCCAAGCACGCTCAAACTTTAAACGTGTTTTTCTCGAAACGACATTTTTTCAATTTGCGGGAATCATAACTCAAAAACTAATTGATGGATCATCTTCAAATTTGGAACACGTTTACATTATATAATTTATTAAAACATAAACCTAAAGTTGGAAAGATTAGATTGTTTAAAACATATTTATTATTGCAAAATGCCGGGGAAAAAAATGCTAAAAATCGATCATTTTTTTCAAACACATTCCAACATTCAATTCTCGATTTTTTTTCAAAATTTAGGTTCGTGTTCTTAAAAAACATCTCAAGAATGTATAAAAATTTGTTGGACTATTTGAGATGCGAATTGCGAGCAGCACAATTCCCGCAAATCGACAACGACGATGAGGACACGCCAAGGGATACAGCGGATTACACCTTAATTAATGCATGAAATAACTTGAAAAAATTACCAGAGATGTATGAAAATATGAATAAATTATTGTCAGAGTTGCGGAAATTTCCGTTTTTTTTTCACAATAAAAAGAATCCAAAAAATCATCTAATTTTCGGTCTTCTAAAGTGGTTGCTCGCCTTAACTGCCAGATAGGCTTAGGTTGGAAAAACCCGTCCTAAATCATTTTTATTCTTTGAAATATTTTTCCATCGCCATCTTTTACAATTTCTTTAACGTGAGTAGCGATGCTGCTGCCAGGTGCAATAATTAATAGGCATTATCCGAATTATGAATTGCTGCGGGCAATTTTCACTATTAAATATGTGGTATAAATCGTCCATATAATTTAACTTGATGACCAAAGTTAAATAACGGGGTCTGTATGTGTTCGCAGATGTCACGACATCCGTGGAAGTTCATTTTGAGAACAAGGACGGTGGCTTTTTTCTCAAACATACACCGAAGCAGTATTTTCCATCGAGATCGGATCCGCTGTCTTCGATCGGTTCAGGGGCTGCACAAATGCCTGCGATACCAGCGGACGTGATGAGCTCATCGCCATCTGTGATCGTACCACCACCAGGATCGTTACTATCGGTCGACAAATTCACAGTATTTCAAACGAGTGAACCGGCCTCGGTCAGGGCGACGTATGGTCCATTTAGCACGAAACAGACAGTGCCGGCACGATATATAGTCCCCGATCCTCTAGAGGCTTTGCCGGGGCCAGAAATGCGTAGAAACATCACCGCATCTTCCAGCGCTGCTTTTATGGACGCTCAAGAGCTGGGAGCCCGCCATCTTGACATGTCAGCTCATTTGGTTGGCTCGAACATACCCAGAGATTCACCGGTTCTCAGAGTTCTATTTCATGCTGGTAGCGAAGCTGGCGGACGTCGCCAACTTCTACTCGCGCGGCATCAACGCGTGTGCGTTCTGTTGCACGCTTCCTTACCGGGAAAAACTCCTTTAACAGCTACCTGCAGCCCTGACGGCGAAGATGGAGTTTGCTTAGCACAAATCACGATACCAGCCGATTGGTGGGCACCATTACCAGCACCTGACGCCTCGGGCAGAGTAAAGATTGCGAAAACGCCTCCAAGATTAGTTCAAGTTGCTTATTCCGTTCTCGAGCCAAGAACCATCGCAATAGCGGAAGGAGACGCTCTAGCTGATGGCTCTGGCAACGGTTCCAGAATGCAAAGTCAAGTCGACAGCTCATCCGTTGGTGGATGTCGTCCCAGAGTTCAGATTCAACCCGAAACCCCACTCGGCAATATTCCTCTTGCTCCAAATCGATCGGACTACAAGGAACTTCGTGCTGATGACTCGTTGACGCTTCTGGTACCACATGGACCTCTTTATCCAAGATCGAGACTGCACGTGCCGGCTTTTCTTCATCCTCAGACAGTTCCATCATCGGCCAGCATGTCCTCCCAGCGACAGACTGCTCTGGAAACTTCCATTGCTACGGTTATTCTCAGGTAGGTGCGTCTTTGTTTTTTCTCCCCTGACCTCGCCTTTGCAAAGTGTATTCTTTCATAAAAATAGATGCCAGCGAAAATGAAATCCTGTCATTGGAGAACTCTTGCTGTGCATATTTATAATTGTCTAACGAGTGACTCATAAAATTAACTTTATGAAAAATTTCCCACCCTGTATGTAGCTCGCTAACTTCTTCATTTTATCGATTCAGTCCATGTTATTACCTTGATGGAATACTATTTCTAGAACTCGGGCATCAGCTTTCATTTATGGATGTGCTCTTGTGACGCACAAGAATTTCTTTCAGCGAGTACATTCTATTTTTTCTGTCCCTTTAACTGATATATTATTTTGGTTTTTGCTTTGGTAACCCGTTGAAACGTGCACTTATCTACCATCATTCGTTGATAAAATTTCAAAAAAAAAAATTTAATATCTATATTGCATTTATTTTATGAATATTTTTTTATAACTGTGATTAAACTAATACCAATTAACGCCTGATATGAAATCATTTTTTTTCTCGCTATTAATCGAATAAATTATTTTGTAACGAGGTCCTCAACTGAACTAGAATAATTATTAGAAAGATAAAGCATAAACATTATGTGGAATTTTCATATTTTTGGTAAATATTTAACTCACATATTCGGGAAATAAGTATGAGAAACAGTTTCATGTGCTGATGGATCTGACGTACTAATGATTAATTATCTAATTTTGCGTATTTTTTTATGTTTCAACTATTCCTTAATGGGTATCCAAAAGGTTAAATACACAAAATAGTTTGATTTCGAAGGAGCATTATTTATTGAGGTCTTTCGGGTCGATAAATACGAATTTAAGGTTAAAATCTGAAAATTCAAGATCGAAAAACCAACATGATTGACAAAAATACCAAAAGCTACTCGATTATAACAGAATTTGATGTAACAAGGTTTTTTGGGTCGATACAAACGAATCCAAGCCAACAAGTTGGACATTCAAAATTGTCAATCCAATATCGCGACTGAGTAAGCTACAAGAATATATGTCGTTATAAACCGTGACAAGTGCATGAATGTAATTACATTTTCGGAATATGAGATATTTTTGTTTTGACCGTATTCTGACAATAGGATATTTTGGTTTCTTTTTGACTGACGGTGGAGAAATAAAAAATGCAATTGAATGACTTAAATCAAATTGGTCTGAACCCCGAATTCATATCTTGACAAATATTGCTAAAAACGTACCTAGTAACACGATTATATTTCTGTAACTGAAATCATATAACGTTTTTTCAGCAGTACCAAACTTCTCTCATCCAATTTGTATATAATCCGTGAAATGGTTAAGTCAAAACAGACAGTTTTTCAATGTTTTAGTCAAAGAACGTCAAGTCCATTGAAATATTTACAGCGCTTCGTTTCTTCAGATTTCTATATACATTATCGACCTTGTTTTAGTTTTATATAATTCTGGTTATTTAGAGAACGTTAATTTTAATATTTTCTGCAGTCTTCTATACACCATATGCTATACCGATGTTTATATATTTTAAGTTCAGAACCGTATCCATAGTGAGCTCAAAAATCCTTGTGTATCAAGTTACACAAAAATTGACTAACTTTTGATTTTTTTGCCACCGTATTCGACCCAGATTATTGAAATTTCGAGCTCGAAATTCAATTTCTTATTTCGCGACTCGAAAAACTCTTACGTTCCAAATTAATAGTTTTTTTTTCGAATCTTAGGAATCGCCTGAAATTTTAATATGGTATAGAAACAACTTTTATGAACAGATTCTCAAATGTTTAATTCGATTAACCACTTAGTTTGTCAGATAATTGCAATTAAGAATCGGTCTTTTTGTACGCGATGCCTATACCTAACACGTGAACGGACAGAACTTTGCTCACATTTTTCATTACAGACGCTAAACGGATCTTAGGATTTTTAAATAAAAACACTCGTGTATGCAGTACTATCATGTGATTTATTTATTAAAAAATAGCATTTTTCGACCATTTAGTTTCGAAGATATCGACTCACAAAAAAATTAATTTCATTCGACACGGAACAAATTGGCAACAAAGTACAACGGCCCAGAAATTTGTATCGTATTTTTGCCTGAGTTTTAGTTATTGCGAGGAGGAGTTAAAATAAGTAAATTTTCACAACGAATTACATCGATTTGATTCATTCATTCATTCGCTCCTTGCATTAAATGCATAAGCCGGTTAACCCTCAGCGTACCGTCCATCGCAGATTTCCGTTACGCACGTACTGGGCATGCGGTACCCAGAACAAAACCGTTCCAGCTACTAGTAATCGAGAAAACCTCGGTTACTACCATTGGGTCAATTTGACCCAGACTAAAACCGCAACTGCTACTGGTAACCGGGAAACCCCGGTTTTTACTATTGGGTCATTTTGATCGAGAACAAAATCACTCCTCCTACTAGTAACTGGAATAAGCTCGGTTACTACCTTTGGGTCATTTTGACCCAGACTAAAGCCGCCACCGCTACTGGTGACCGAGAAAACCTCGGTTACTACCATTGGGTCATTTTGACCCAGAACAAAACTACTTCGGCTACTAATAACCGAGAAAACCTCGGTTACTACCAATGGGTCATTTTGACCCAGACTAAAACCGCTCCTGCCACTGGTAACCGAGAAAACCTCGATTACTACCAGTGGGTCATTTTGACCCAGAACAAAACTGCTTCGGCTAATAGTAACCGAGAAAACCTCGGTTACTACTAATAGGTCATTTTGACCCAGACTAAAACCGCTAATGCTACTGGTAACCAAGAAAACCTTGGTTTTTTACTATTGGGTCATTTTGACCCAGAACAAAATCATTCCTGCTACTAATCACCGGAAAAAGCTCGGTTACTACTTTTGGGTCATTTTGACCCAGACTAAAGCCGCTACCGCTACTGGTGACCGAGAAAACTTCGGTTACTACCATTGGGTCATTTTGACCCAGACTAAAATCGCTACCCGCTACTATTAATCGAGAAAACTTCGATTTCTACTATTGGGTCATTTTGACCCAGACTAGTACTGATACTGCTACTGACAACCGACAAAACCTCGGTTACTATCATTGGATCATTTTGACCCAGACTAAAACTGCTACCGCTATTATTAACCGAGAAAACGTCGATTTCTACTATTGGGTCATTTTCACCCAGACTAAAACTGCTATTGCCACTGGTAACCGAGAAGACCTCGGTTTTTACTATTGGGTCATTTTGACCCAGAATATATTCACTCCTGCTACTAGTAACCGAGAAAACCTTGCTTACTACCTTTGGCTCATTTTGACCCAGACCGAAACCGCGCCCGCCACTTGTAACCGAGAAAACTTCGATTACTATATTAGGTCATTTTGACCCAGACTAAAGCCGCTACTGCTACTATTAACCGAGAAAACCTCGATTACTACTATTGGGTTGTATTGACCCAAACCGAAACTTCTCCCGTTATTAGTAACCGAGTAAACTTCGGTTACTAACATTAAATGGAAATAAAATGGAAATTATTTCCATTAACCATTTAATTTAATTTTTAATGGAAATTATTTTCATTAAAAATTGAATTCAATGGAAATTTTTTCCGTTAAAAACTACATTCAATGGTTAATGGATTTTTTTTCATTAACCATTAACATTAATGGTTAATGGAAATTTTTTTCATCAACCGTTGAACGGATAATTAGAAAAATATTTCCGTCCAATTTGCATTTCTCACGTAATTAGAGAAATATTTTCTTCTAATTTTTTATTTGCCAAGTAATTAGAGAAATATTTTCTTCTTATTTTTAATTTCCCAAGTAATTAGAGAAATATTTTCTCCTATTTTTTTATTTCTCAAGTAATTAGAGAAATATTTTCTACTAATTTTTTATTTTTCAAGTAATTAGAAAAAAAAAATTCTCTAATTTTTTGTTATTTGCGTATTTAGGAAATTATTATTCTCTAATTTTTTTTCTGATAATTAGAAAAGTATTTTCCAATAATTTGTTATTTTTTAACTAATTAGGAAAATATTTTTTTCTGTTTTTTTTTTATCTTTGGTTAATTAAAAATATTTCGCCCGATATTTCTAATTTTTCAAGTAATTAGTAATATTTTTTTTCGATTCTTCGAGTAATTAAAAATAATTTTTCTACAATTTGTAATTTTTTGGGTAATTAGAAATAATTCTTCTGCAATTTGTAATTTTTCGTGTAATTTGAAATATATTTAAAAATTTATTCTTTGCTATTTTAATTTGTAATTTGCATACGAGTATTATCCATCTGTTGAGTAATTAACAATATTTTCCCGTAAATTATCAATTTTTCGGATAATGGATATTTTTCAAGAAAATAATAGTAATTTTTTGAAAAATTAGTAATAACACCGAAAAATGGCCTTGAAAATAATATTTTTGCCAATCTCTGATTTATAGTCGAAGGCATAACATTTTTTACCCCCCACTACTAGCCCTCACCCTCCTCGCGGCTTGTAGTTGCCAGACCAATGAAATTTTCATCTGGGTATGCCATACCCAATATGTACGCTGAGGGTTAAAAATAGTGTAACAGTTTCTATCTGACAGCATCATATCGGAATTGAATTTTCATCGTACGCTATGGTCAAAACTTTTAGCCCATACGTGTATCTATAGAACTACCTTAGTTAATCAAAAATCGTTGAATCTAATAACAGAACGATGTGCGCGCTATTATGTTTGAGGTACTCAAGAGGTTAATTAAATTAATGGACCAACCAAGTTGACATTTTTGTTTATGTTCTATGTAGAGCTAAGGTCAAGTCGGGAGTGCGAATTTTAGACGCAGCACCAAGCAGTCCACATTGGATTCTTAAGTCGGAAATAAATGTCAAAAATACAGCGGCTACATTCACGATAAGACGACGGGAAAATTCGCCGCGGCTGCCAAACGCGTAAGTATAAAAACACGATGACATACTACGGCGCCTATTATACGATTAGTCTGGCTTCAGTCCAGTCCAGACGAATGGATTACTTAGAAAATGATATCGATGTCTAGATGATTATCATGCAGATTAATCAGTCATTCAATCATCCCTATTCCACTCTCAGTATTTCGTCAATTTTATTAATTAATGAAGCGTGTAATGGGCGCCTAAAGTATTATATTGACGAACTTATAATTTCCTGCGCCTGCGTGAGATCGGAATTATTAATAGTAACAAAAAATCGTGAATGAGCACGAAAAATATATTTCTTTTCTTCGTAAGGTGCATAATTTTTTTTTTTATTTCGTTATAATTGAAATCGACTTAAAGATGATCAAATCAATAATATCAATTGAAATTATGGTGGTTACAAAAAATACAACTGTATTCAAAAAAATAAAATATATTAATTCAAAAAAAATAGTCTTTACTTCCAACGTAAAAAAAAACGTTGACAATGAAAGTTAATAATCTTTTCATATTTTTTCATAAAGCATCTTTCATATTTTAAAAGATCGACGTATTGACATTTGTCGAGATCT
This sequence comes from Rhimphoctona megacephalus, assembly GCA_963989365.1. Classification (NCBI taxonomy): domain Eukaryota; kingdom Metazoa; phylum Arthropoda; class Insecta; order Hymenoptera; family Ichneumonidae; genus Rhimphoctona; species Rhimphoctona megacephalus. The sequence continues at coordinate 33,509,483 of OZ022415.1, read as the reverse complement.
TGATTAGTTTAAGAATTATCGGCGTTTGAACACTTCTAAAGTAGCAAAAATCAATTTGAAAATCTAAAAATTGGTTTGGATATTTATTTCATGAGCTATTATTTTACAAAAAAAAATCGTGAACATAAAAAAATGGTCGTGGCCGCGCGAAATGGCGTGGAATGCCTCATATATACATAATTTTTTTCCAGCACTTGTAGTTTTCGAGTGATCGCAGTTTGAACAGATAAGGATGAAGAAAAAAAAATTAATAACCATTAAAAATTGTAAAAATGACGAACTGAAATGCATAATTTCGCATTTTTTACCAAAATTAATATGCAAATATCGATATTTTCAATCTTTCATATGAAATATTTGTTCAGCTCAGCAGAGGAGATTATGACGATGCTATTGGAAGCGAGCGAGGAGGGTGCTGGGAGTAGCAGCTGGGATGGTGGACGTATCGCCTGGAGCGTTCGCTACGTCTTGGAAGGCGATTCAACTCTGCAACCGCGAACTGGACAAACGGACGATGATATTCAGCCCGAGAGACAACAGCAGCAACAACATCACCATCGTCGTCCTCATATCGAGAGAAGGAAGCTTCAAGCACGACTGGAGATACAAAAAGACGATATCCAAGCTGTTCTACCCATTTCGAAGGTACGAAACGGTCAATGACACCTATTGTTAGTAGACGGACGTGAAATATTTTTTAAGTTATTTTCGAAGCCACACCAAAAAGCTAACGGGCAAACAACGGACAAGATTACTAATGAAAAACTGCATAACGGGACCACGTTAAAGTTTGCATCGTTGGAATGCAACGAAATTCCTTTTTTTCTTCTTTAGCAGAGCACAAATTTCATTTGCAGTGTTTGGCTACGATAATTAATCAAGCGTTTTCGAGGCCTAGAAACTAAATCTGCGAAAAAAATGGGACCATTTCAAAAATTGAAAAAATACTTGATAAAAAAAATATTTTTCGTTGGATTCCAGTGATGCGAACGTCAATACCATATAACGGGATTAAGATTGAATTTAGGTATAGAGCATGAGTTCCTGAGTTCACAAAGAGTTAACTTGAAATTTGTGAGCCTATAAACCTTCATTTAGGTTTTTCAGAAACTGCTGAATCGCAGATCGAAATTACGTAGGTCTGCGTTAAACTAGCACTTCAATCTCATGAATCAATTAACTTACTCACAGTCAATCACGCACTTTTTCTGAAAAAAATCATATTTATACTATGGACATTAGATTGTGCCTTGGTGTTGATATATTTTTGGAGTCACGAGTTTAAACTCTGAAATTAAGGATTGAAAATAGCCTACCGAATATGAGGAGCTACAAGAGTGAATCTTTGAATTTTTTTTGAGTATGATTTTGTAATCAGCGACATTATCATCGTTGAAGACTGAAATTTATTAAAATACAATAACTTTTTGCCCTTTCATCTTCTGTACTGCATTTGCGATGTGGAATTTTGAAAATGTGGCACTAAATTTAGATTCAAAAAGAGAAAAACTGCTTGTACTGAAATTTTTGTGCAGTTTTAAAACAATATTATTTCGAACACTTTTATTGCACTAAAAGTCATATTTCGCTCGATTGTGAAGAAGTTAATAAGCGATTATATATTGAACGTAGCGATATACAAACAGAGGAAGTGTTTACGGAACATGAACATTTATTCCCGTGCTTCGGAAAAATGGATTTATAATTATAGTGTTCCATTTCAGAAATGTCCATAGGTTTTTGGTAATTGGTATTTTTCGAGGCAAAAAATAACTAGTTTTCAATGATATTGTAATTTCGAAATGAGAACGAAACAAGTATTCACTTTTTTTTTTTATTCGGATTTTTTCCCCATAAGGGGCATTTCTACATGGGAAACACCGCCGTGAGGGGTCGAAAAATCCATATTGAGGTTTTTTTTATTAAAAATACATATTGACAAGAATGGGTATACAAATTTTTGCGAATTTAAAAATCAAAATATCTCTAATCGTGCTACCTGCCGGCCGATTCTGGCCAACTGTGGCTGTGGCTACTGGGAATTTCTCATTAATATCATTTTGGTTTATTTCTCGATAAATCATGACAAAAAAACTCATTGGAGATATGCATCGGTGGATTTACGCAATAACGAATATTTCAATTCAATAGTATCGCAACAAGCACCTAAATCAAAATTAAGCTGTGTCGTTGTTGTCAGAATATCTTTGGATGTTTCAATAATAATCTTCAACGAGAGTATGCCATTGAATATACCAGAGTTTTCTGGCGTTCAAGTTGAACCGCTACCGCATGCCTATTGTACTGAGCGAGATTAGAGCCGTGAGCAAACTGCCGAGGGCCACGCTGACAATAATGGCGATAAAAAATAAAAAAAACTTTATAAAGACGGAACGACGATGAGAGAGAAGGACGGTGAGGAATTTTTTATTTTTTGCACACAAAAAACGTGCTTAAACTTTCAATCGCGTTTTTTCCGAGACAATTTTTTCCGAACTGGTGTTATTGATTGTGTGACGTTTAATTCTTCGATCGTAAAAATTTTTAAACACGAATTTTTGGATTCGCAGTAGCTAGCCCCGGGCGCAGTTGCTCGACTTCCATTTTTTTACAAATATTTCATAACCCTTTTAAATTAATTTTTTTTTTCGAAACATCGAAGATTCTTTTTTAACATTATACTATTTTGTGAAAACATGAATTAAGAACAAAAACAGCTATGCCTTAAACCGCAGACTAAGCAAACATTGCATTTTTTTTGTAACAATCAATGCCAGAAATATCGATCACACTGTTGAGAGATTAATTTTTTACTAATCACTCTGTTAATTGTTATCATTTTTTAAATGAAAATTTATATTGAACTACTTCGAAATGTTTATAATAATATATTCTTTCTTCAATTCTTAAATGATTCGTTGAGAAGTAAAAAAAAATTATGAAAGTGATGTTCCCCTTTAAGGTAGCTATCGTATAAATCATTTTTCTGAGACGTTCCAAATTTCAAAATAACATCAATAGGGATCTAATAGTTTTGTTGGAAAACTAACTAGTAAAGACTTCGAATGTATAAAGCATCAAAAAAAAGATTCTTTTCTGTTTTATGCGGCACAGCTGTAGAAAACCTGAAACTTTCAGCAAATAAAGATTTGTGTTGGTTGGACATAATTACGATCTGAAGATGTTCTTGGGAAAGTCTTAGATATGTATTGCCTGCTGCAAGCGTAATTTTGGAATAAAATTGTTGCCAAATTACTACGTTAACATGTTTCGGATCAAAACCCTTTACAATCACATTGAAGAGTTTTTTGCATTGTGTACAGGGTTACTGGGACATGAATAGATAAAAATGTTGAAACGATGGTTTTTTATACGTATTAAATTAACCTCGAATCACATTAATTCCAGCAATTATGGTAGAGTTGTATGAAAGCGAAATAGATTGGAACGAAAAGTTGAAAAAAATTGTACTACGTTGCAATGAAACGAATATACAAATTATAATTTGAATTATCTATCCATTTGATTAGGAATAAACGAGGCTAGGGAAGTTGGAGAATTAAGGACGTTTTTTCTGCTGCATTTTGGTGCATTGACAAGGTGATTACTATACTGACACAAAGTTTCGTATTAGCAAGAAGTACACAAATACCCGACTGATGAAGTTAGGCATTCATCGACATGCGAGTAAACCAAAGATGCTCCAAATTTTTAATGCAGTAGTTAATTATCTGAAGGAATATCTGCAGTCTGGCTTGTAAGGCGCGGAATTTCGATGATATCAAAAACCAAGAGAAAATGGGAAGAGCGAGAGAGACGGAAGTCGTTGATTATTAATTCGTTGATTAATTCGCTTACGCGGCTGCTTAGGATGAGCAGCCTTTGAAATACGTACGTTCCGTGTGTGTTAGTCGAGAGAGAACTCGTTACGAAGTCTTGAGAACGTTAACAACACAGCCTCGCAACCCTTGGTAATCTCTGGTAGCAAGGAAGTAAAAAAGGGGAACTCCTCCCTTTCCTCTCTCTCTCCCTCTCTCGACTTTATCAAGCTCTTTCTCATCTCGACATTAATTTTTACATAGAAATCATTGCTGCTGTAAAAAATTCGAGGATTCGTGATATAACTCTTTTTTTAGCTTTATCCGGATCTATCGGTATGCGTCTATCTTATACAGATAAATTGAGTTTCGTAGAATACCTATTTTTATGTTTTTGGGCGGTCTATCATTTTTATCATTTATCGGTTCATTTTATTTCCTACAAAAAAAATACGATGTGTAATTTATATTATTTTTACCAATAATAAAATTAATATTTCTCAAAATTTTTTGTATTTTAGACATTCCTTGTTAATATTTTATTGGCATAGAAGTAAAATTGATACGAAGTTTTCAGATCTTGTGAAAAAAAGGCGAGCGAAAACCACGATCACTTCTAATAATAATGCAAATCCTGTAAAGGACTTATGGAATCTTATGGGAGTAATCTTTCGTAGAAGAAGCAATTTATTATTCTCTGGTGCGACAGCACCGCCCACTTTGTTAGAGATCCCATAAGAAGCCGATATTCCTATAAAATTTTTCTCATGCGCAGTTAAATCAACGAACTTTCCAATGATTTCAAATTTACAGAATGTTGAGAAAAGGAAAAAACCCCGGAGCACTCCGAATTTTTAGAGCCTACCTTTTTGTATCTTTATTTTTGAGTATTATTCAATTAAAATGTACAAGATTGCCAGTTAAAAAAAATATTTGCTGAAATAACGGGAATAAATAAGTTTCCTATAGCTATTAAGATCATAAAATTTACGAGCGATGATAAAGATTCACTGATCGCGTCAGAAAGATCTTATTTATCGACCCAATGAATTTGCTGTATTTTTCTATACTAGCGTTGCTATGAGTCCCTTTTAATAACACTAGCCTTTTCCTCAAATGTTTGTTTCTCCTATTCATCATCGTACGGTCCAAATGTACGTTATTTTTTATTTTTTATTTTTTTTTCTTCCTGGTATAATAAAAATAGATGGCAGATAGTGTTTCTTGCTCCTCTCCTCTTTCTCCATTCCCCGGACGTGTATTAATTTTTTTTTTTACCATCATAACTTTTCTTTCATTACAAACAATCCGGAGTCTCGCTTCTTTCCTCTTCTTCGACAAAATCTGCTAAGATTGCAATCTACCGTGCGATTATGACGCCGGACATTAACTGATAAATGTTAGGAAATCACATGAACTTTATGAAAAAATTCAAGAATTGACAAGGAATGCTGAAAGAACAAATTCCACATTTAAAGATTGTAGTCAATTGTTGACCCTCAATGAAAAAACATGGGAATATTCCCCTTCATTTTGTACATCAAACATTTTGAACCAATGGAAAAAATGTCCTTGACGTTTCTGCTTTTGACTTAGCGAGTTGCTCCTATCGTATTCCTCTGAATGAATAAGATCAGAAAATAGTATATTACGCACCTAGGGAGGGAAAGTAGACTACTTCAAACCGCGGGCAGAATTGTCACCCGAGCCGAAGGCGAGGGCGACAAGCACGCGGTTTGAGGTTGTTTAATTTCACTCCCATGGAGCGTATACTATTTTTCACCACACATGCCCCGAAAGTTCAACTTTCCGATTTCGGAAAGTTGAACTTTCGGTGCATGTGTGGTGAAAAAACAACTTTCGACACCCCAAGAGATCTTTTTACATACTTCAAAATGAGTTGTGGTTTCAAGAACACGCTTATAGTAAATGAATAATGTATTATGTATACAGCTTTGAGAGGGTTGATCGAGATGATTCTTTCATTGTTTATACGAACGTCTTTATAATTTATGGCAAAGCGCTCGAAGCTTACAATAAAAGTTAACTCACCATTTTGCAAAAACTTTGTAAAATCAATTTGAAATTACAACTTAATAAATATGAATATTCGAAATCAGAATTGCAGTATTTGGGTCACAATATTACCAAAGGAGACGTAAAACCGAACTCAGAAAAATGTAACGATATCATTAATTTTGAACGACCTGAAAATATATTTTTATAAAAATAAGAATTCCCAAGTTTTACAGTTTGTTATTTTAGAAAATTCATTTAGGAGTAAAAAGTTACCCTTTAAAGAGAATTAACCCTCTGAGGGATCCATTTGTTCTTACGGACGATTTATTAGGTGTATAACTTAATTTTTCCCTTTTTTTCATTGAGTAGGGAGTCCTATTTAAAATTGAAATATTTGCACGTCCGTTTGCTACTTGAAAGTTTCCGTGCACAGGTTTTTGAGATCGCTGATTACGAATCTGAACTAAAAATTTGAAAATGAGCGAACGTTTTCAGTCGATACTATTGTTAGTTTGGATCTAGTATAGAAACAATTGAATCTTTTTTTTTAAACAAAAACCACAGAACGGAAAATTTTGGAAAAATTCTGAATAATTCTTTGGAGTGTATTAAGATTGTGAAAAAATAGCCATCGCGATTTTCATAGGAGTTTAGTATAAAATACATTTTTTCATGAAAAAATACAAATATTGACTATTTGTTTATACATGGTATTTATGCAATTAAAAAATAATAAATGTAAATATTTTTTGTATATTTGTAAATGTCCTACGGACCATGTACAAACGAAAAATCCGGTATTTGTTGCTCCCAAAGTAGTTGAATAATCAAAAAACGGCAAAAAAAAGGGTGACACAGCGTATGTTCCACCATGTCTCAAAGGGTTCAACGGAGAACGGATATTAAATAATTTACCCGGATTATTCGAAAGTATTTACCGGTGATGCCTCGGGAGTTAATATAAATAGTGCATCGTCCCAAACAAGGAATGGGAAAGAACACCTGCCATCCTGTGTGAAGGTTGAATAAAGTGGAAAAAATTACTCGATCGCGGGAAAGGAATTTAGACTAGTCACCCAAGGCTTTGTTGTACGCAAAAAATGAGGACCGCGTTCAGCCAACAGTTTGTAGAGATCGGGGACATCAATATTAATGTTGCTAGGTCAGACAATGGTTCAACACATAACAAAAAATTAAAAAATTGTACGAAAGCTGCGTTGAGAAGTTGTACAATCGAATCATTTATTAGCGACAGTGGAAAGTAATAACAGCTTTGTTTTTAATAAAACAAAAAAATCATAAAAAATATTGAAACCATTTTGTATTTTAAATGCTTAAGAAAAATTGACGCAAAAGAGTGTTTACTTACACATAAATATATACAAATGTTGCACAATTTTATTATAAATTTTGACAATTTTTGTTCAATCTAGTGCAAATTTAGTTTTTTTACAATTACAAGACATCGGTTTGGCATTGAGGAGTAATATTCACGAGGGTCGATTGAAACTTCCTGCCAAAGTATCTTTGCCACTTGCTTCGGGTACAAATGACGTTTTCATGATTTAAAAAAATCAGTGGGCTGTTTGGCATTTGAGCAGTCGTCTCAGAATCGAACTTCTGCAGACACTGGAAACTTAATTCGAAATAGAAGAAATAAAGAAGTAGCACAGAGGCGGCTATTTTTATATCCAGTTAAAAATGCAATTCAATTCACGCTGTTATCGTATCTTGGTTACTATCCTTGGAGTATTATCCGCTAAGCAGTTTAGAATCCTGGAAAAAGTTGGCATTTATCTATTGTCAAATTTTGAAAAATAATAAAAATTTAAAAAAATAGCAGCAGATCAACTTCGATACAAATTGATTCTAAGGACACTGGATTCGGTTCAAATCGGTGTAGAATAATATGTAATTCTGACCCACTTTATTTGCGTTGTTTGGGAGTCTCGGCACAAATTTACTTATAGAAAATGTCTTCAGAACCACTTGCAAGCTTATTGATTTTCTTAAACCTGACTGGCCTCCTTTACTGGACTTTTTAAATAACTTCTGTAAATATAATTCTAAATGTCAAAAATTGGCTTGTAAATTGTTTGAAATTAAATTTGACCTGTATTTCATTGCGTTATTGCGTCCTTACGAAGATTTTGGAAAACGTTAAGGAGGTTGTATCGATATTTATATGACATCATACGAAAAATACATTATATTTGATTATTCCAAGTTAATGTATTGAAATTTGGCGTGAATCTTCTTGAACAGCATTTAATTATGTGTGAAAAATTTGGAGAGATTTTACCGCCTGGTAATCGAGATATTCATTGTTAAAAATGACAAGTTTAACATGGGCTCTTATGGAAGCTTTCAAAAAATTGCGAACTTCAACAATAAATATCTCAATTTTGAGACAATGAATCATCGGCATATCCCGCCAGAGGTTTAATACTGTCTTAAGCTTTCTATTTACAAAATTTTATTGTGTAAAGTTGGAAAATAATTTTTACATGAGAAACGATACAACCTCCTTAATGCTAATTTCGCAAGTATGAAACAAAGTAATTTTTGCATCGTAACGTATTTAACTTTTCAACTTTTTTAATACATTCTTTTTAGCTGCAATTGTAAAAGTAAATAATATCTTCAATTTAGTCTCAAGATCAAAAAAAGTCGCCGAGAAACTCTCAGCTTGTCATGATCTTTCAATATGCATTTTCTAAGTTCACTAATCTCGATAATAATAATAATATCGACAACGACAATGATAATAATCGTAATATGTATAATTTCGTATTTGCTGTGGCATATCGTTGTAGAATTGGGAAGTGATGAATACGGCCGTATTAACGGGTCGTCAAGTGTCCCAGGCCATGAAGGTTTTCATCGTAAGTCAGGCCGGTACCGTAGCTGACGTAACACTTCAATCGTCCTGTCATTCCGAAGACGAGAGTGTTCTCAAAGTAAGTATAATAATGTTACAAGAGAAGCACTCTCTTATAAATGATGTAAAGATTCTAGATTGCTGCACATGGATTCGCATAGTAATACTTAATAATTTCCATTATCTTGGTATGAGAATGATTTGACCAACGAAATTGTTTCTCTGAAATCATAACCAGAAATTTTCGTTTGTCTACCATTACCAATTCTTTCGATACGATAAAAAACGAATAAAAAATGTCGAAAGAGTTGTTTTTTTTTTTTAATGGTAAACGGGAAAAAACAATTAACTCGTGACAATAAAAATCTCATCATTAATTCGCACAGACGTCAAAACTGGAAGTAATCTTTAACGTAATGTTTTTGGCAGGTTTCGTCATCGTGTAGCAGCGTTTACGTTGATGGTTCAGAAATCCGTGGTTCGAGTAACGCTTCGGTTCTCGTGAAATACGGAACGTATACGGGTCTGGCTCGTTTTACGGTTTGGATGCCAGAATTTCCGTTGGAAGTGACGGTCGGTGATTCGAGATTGAGTCAGGTCAAGGGTTGGCGAGTACCGGAAGGACATTTGTTACAGAAGAATAAACGTAGCTTGGTGAACAATACGCAAGAAAACGGGAGGGCAACGACGGCGACGAATTCTCGAACGAAGCGAGATTCACAGAGTATCGAGGAGAACAACAATGAGGACGAGGAAGATGAGGATGACATTGATGCCGAAAGATTTCGCGGAGACGATCGTTGGGAGGCAGTCAATTCGATAGATCGAAGTCCTCTTCAGTTAAACTGTAGACTACGATTTCAGCAGAGCCCGATCGAGGTACACGCGAAATTTTTCGCTGCTGGTCATGATTCTGGGCGCGAAAGTTACTTCGTTAATCGTAGAACTTGGCTCCGAGTTACCGATCTTGTGGTTGGCTTATTGAGAGTCTCGGATCCTCGGATTGCGACTCTCCTTCAGGATCGAATTGTCCAAGGACGCGGAGTTGGCCGCACCGAAGTCCAAGTACTATCACCAATTACTGGACGAGTTATCGGTGCCAAAGAAATACGAGTCGGCAACGATCGCGTCACTATCACGAGACTCTCTGTCAGAGTAGTTTCCGGCTTACAGCTCACAATCAGCCCCGACTCCGTTATAGAGAATGGATACGTTGCCAGAACTTTCGTTACGAGGCGACTCACAGCGCAATATCAGGTATGAACTCAAAAAACCAAACCCTCACGACATACACATCTGTATTTACAATTTTACTTCAAAAGTTCCTTTTTTACTCAAATCATCTCTTTTTCGTTTATCGAATTTAAAACGAAATCTTTTTAGTCGCTGTATTTGTTTTTAACATTACTATCAAGCTCCGGTTCCCCCTTTTTATCCAAATTCCTCATCCCGCTGTTCCTCATTTAAACATAAAGAAAATTTTTAAAAAGTCACATTCACCTGTCTATGGCGAAGGGAAAACCGAGAGTTTTGCTCAAATTTGGACATTTTTTCGATTGTTACAACCAGTAGATGAATGTTTGTTCCGCTTCTCAGAACTTTGACCGTGATAATCCTGAAATGATAATTACCACTATAAAAATAAAACGAATGTTTAAAAAAACGAGTCCCTTTTGTTAATTTTTCGCCAAAAAGATAAATTAAATCTTAAAGCCGTTAACTTCATAAAAAGTTGTTTCCATTTTTTTCAAAAACTAGTCGTATTTATAAAATTGATTAGTAAAGGTAGTAATGTACGTAATTTGCATAGTGAACTGACGAAAGCTATAATCATTTCTGAAGATCAGATATACCAAGTTAATTTTATTTGGAAATAGCACGAAAAGATTTGTATGAATAAAAATAAGAATTTGAGTCCGTCCGCTCGTTTCAAGTTTTTTGATTGACGTAGACCTACTTTTTGATAGTCCGCCGAGAGCCAAATATATTAATAAAAAATGTTGAACGTGATCAACGATTCACCCTTATTTGTATTTCGAGAGTGGGCACAAAATTATAGCGGTTGTCAGAACGGCATGTAAATTACTGGAACAAATATTTTTCGTCGCCAAACATATTTTGTGAAGGTGGAAAAATGGAAGAAAATAAGTGTCGAGCGTATGTTGAGTTTGTGGCTGCGTATTATGGAGCAGGGTGGTTGGTGGAGGGTCGTTGATCGATCACCTGGTTCTACACACGTGTGTAACGAGTTATACAATCCGAGATTCGTTAACAAGCCGGAAAATTGCGTGTCGTCGAGTCGAATCGACTCTACATTTCATAAAAATCTTATTTCCTTGTTTTTCATTATTCTCCTGTTTCTGGTGACTTGAAATTACATTTTTATTATTTCCTTCGACAAATGTTACCGTCCAATTTTCCGTGATAAGTATTTTGTTTTGTTTTTTGTCATATTCAGGAAGGACTTTTGGATATTGACATTGAATTTTCGGATAATACTCGAACTCCTTTGAGGGAAGTGGCTGTCAGTGATTATCATCTCGTCGTCGAGAGCCTGGACCCCGAGGTTGTGGCATTTGCTCCTATGGTCGCCGCTCATCACCCCCGGGTTATCGCCGTCGGTGAAGGCCGAGGTGATTTATTACGAGTGACCCTACAATTGGCCGATGTTTGCCGAATCCCACCTAGCGGAGGTCGTAGGTTCAAAGGCTCCTCAACAAGATCAAACGTACCTTCGCCCGCTCTTGCCACCGCATCGGCTAACGTCGAGGTCGATTTCGCCACCGCCGACCTTCCTCATCGTCCTGAATTCGTGCAGAACGACGGTGGCGGTACAGTACAAGGAGGATCATCGCATCATCATCGAGAACGTAAACCAGGACGTGAACTTTCAACGGATCTTCGCGATATTATTATTGGTAAATGTGGATTCGTCATTTTTTTAAAACGACATTTGGTTGAGTTTGATTTTCTGATGTTCCTGGTATAATCATTTTACAAAAAAATTCTTACAGAGCAAATCCATGTTTACAAAATTAAAAAGTCATGTCTCAACTATTTTGGAAGCCAAATTATTTCTACGACAATAAAATAATGTGTTTGATATTTAACCCCTTCGGTGGCAAGACATTTTTCACGCTAAGTGCCCAAAACGCTGAAAAAAACGAAGTTTTCCGATATCCACGAAAACTGGTAGCCAGGGGTTTTTGAGGTCGCTGATTACGAATCTGCACTCAAAATACAGAAATTCAAGATGGCGGGTCCAAAATGGCGGACACAAAAATGCACAATTCGATTCAAATCGAATGAAACTTTGTAATAAAGGGTTTTCGTGGTCGCTGATTACGAAAGTGCACTGAGAATGCAGAAATTCAAAATGGCAGATCCAAAATGGCGGACCAAAATCCACAAATTGATTCGAATCGAATAAAACGTTGTAATCAAGGGTTTTCGAGGTCGCTGATTACGAATTTGCACTCAATATGCACTAATTCAAAATGGCGGATCCAAAATAGCGGACCAAAATTCAAAAACTGTTTTGAATTAGATGGTAATTGGTACTTGGTGGTTTTCAAGGTCAGTGATTATCAATCTATTCTCGAAACGCAAAAATCCAAACGTTGGATTGAGTTTGGCGCACGCGAATTCAAAACGTTAAATGATTGGAATAAAACCTTCTTCGTTCACATTCATTGGGTATTTGAGTTTCAGTATACAGTATGAATATTACTAAAAATTGCCCCGTGCATTAGCTGGTGAATTTTGATTCACAACCCCAGAGTGTGCCGCGAGGAGGCTGCATTCGTAGGACTTTACACTCCATTTTTTTTTTTCATTATATTTTTTTGGTTTTTTTCATGATATTTTTTTGGTTTTTTTCATTATATTTTTTTGGTTTTTTTTTCATTATATTTTTTTGGTTTCTTTTCATTATATTTTTTTGGTTTTTTTTTCATTATATTTTTTTGGTTTTTTTTTCGTTTTTGTATTTTTTTATGCTTGTTGTTTTTTTTCTCAATTTTTCCGCATATTTTTGCTGTGATAATTATTTTTCTTCTGGTTTTAGTTATAACGATTTCTTAGGAGAATTTGTGCTTTTTCCCCAAACGTCCAAGTGGTCCACTCGATCTTATTACGCGTCATTTTTATGAAAAGGACCGAAACAAGGAAGGCATAGTGGGACGTCGCCGCACTCAACACAGACAAATGTTGTATCCTTTCTCGTACCAGCTCGGTAACAAGAAAAGCATCGTTTTCTAGCACGCTTTCCTTGTAATTTAGGCAATTTGCTTGGAGTATGTGCACTACGTCTTGTGCGCATCGCGCTTGGGTCAGGGCCGGAAAAACTTTTACGCGTGTTTGTGTCTTCTCGATCACAATGTTCCTCAAGAAGTTTTTTTACCAGTGCTTGCCGAAAATCTAGCTATGTTACATCTGTTTTATTTGAGTGAAGACTGGCATACACAACAGAGGCGTTGAAAATTGAGATATCGACAAGGTGGTAAAAAATCTTATGGTACCATTTGCGAGTCTTACGCAAAACATCATATGGCTGTAATAATTGATCTGATCGGTCGACACCTCCCATGTTCGCATTGTATGACATGACAACATTCGGTTTTTTTATAGTTTCCCCTGTTCGCCAGTTTTTTTTCTGGGTGGTCAACATTTTTGGATACTGCATTGTTGAAAGCATGCTGACAACTTTTTTATCCTTCCAGCAAAGGAAAACCATTTTTGGCGTATGGAACACTTGCATGTCACCAACTTTCATTCCTTTAGTATTTACTTTCGGCAGATATTTACGATTCAGTCTTACTGTTCCACACGCATTGGTTCCCTCATCTACAAGCTGCTTGAAAAGTATCGGTGATGTATACCAATTGTCGATGTACAATGTGCGGCCTTGTCCTGCAAGGTCTCCAATCATAGTTTTCACAACAGTACCAGAAATTCCAATTTGCTTGTTCGTCTTAGGCTTTTCAATCTCCTTACCAGTATAAATTGAACAATCATAGACGTAGCCTGTATTCGACTCACTGGTTTTATAAAGCTTGATACCGAAACGAGCACGCTTGTTCAGATTGCACTGCCTAAAACTGAGCCGGCCTTTGAATCTCAGAAGAGATTCATCGATGCTAATTCTCTTTCCAGGACAATAAATGGACTTAAACCGTTCTACTAAATACTCAAACAATGGTCGAATTTTTTGAATTTTATCCGTCGTCTGATTGTCGTGTTCGCAAAAATAGAGGAATTGCACAATTTCCTGGAACCTTCGTAAGGTCATGGCTTTGGCGAAGATTGGGGTCTCCAGTATGGGATTTGTCGACCAGTACGTCGTGAATGTTGGTTTCTTTATGATGCCCATGAGAATAATCAGAGCAATAAATGTATACATTTCATCAACACTTACCGGTTTCCATTCGAGAATTCTCGAATGAGGCTTCAATTTGCCACTTTCTCGTAATGCTTTAAGTTTTTCCTGCTGATATATATTAGTTTGTGCGCAAATCATTTCGATACATTCTGGAGTGAGAAACAATTTCCAGACATCGGCGGGAGTGCTATTTTTATTCAACTCAACCCCTGTTTGAAGACCGACATTTGGATCGTTGAATGAATGAATGATTGGATCAAATGTTCCACTTTTACTCCAAGTCAGGTCGGCTTGAAATTTTTCCCAACGTGTCGCTAATGGAATATCATCATCATTATTATCGTCATTCTGAAAAACTTCTGCTTCGGAAATTTCACTTTCATTTCCAGTTTCGTTCACCAACCATTCGTCGTCATCATCACTGTCCAGTACAGAAGTATTCGTGTCGGAATCGTCGTTTGAACTCGAAAAATTTGGTTCTACTTTTCTTTTTTTACTTGTTGAACCTCGTAGCGAATTCATATTGAAAGAACGTGTTATTACAAACGTAAACTTCTAAACTGAATCAAAAAATTTTCGCTTCGATAGCAGGACTATGAAGCGTAACAGGATAGAAACGAGTCTGCGGTCTGTTGAAACAGGATTCAGCTCATAGAATTTTTTTTTCGACGAAAAAAAATTTTCAACACAAAAGTGAACTATTTTTATCGACAAGAATCAAACCTCCATTACTTGGTGAACGTCGAATTCAATATCTAAAGTCATACGTGTATCCCACCTACGAAGATCCCACTAGAAAATTTTAATTTATGTGTTCTATGGACACATTTTTGCAGTTTGGTCCGCTATTTTGAATTTTCGTAAGTTGAGTGCAGATTTGTAATCATCGACCTCAGAAACCCTCGAGTACAAAGCTTCATACGATGCAAATCGATTTTTGCATTTTAGTCCGCCATTTTGGACCCGATATTTAGAATTAGTTGCAGTTTGGTCCGCTATTTTGAATTTGTGTAAGTTGAGTGCAGATTCGTAATCATCGACCTTAAAACCCCTCGAGTATAAAGCTTCATACGATGCAAATCGATTTTTGCATTTTAGTCCGCCATTTTGGACCGGCCATTTAGAATTTGTTGCAGTTTGGTCCGCCATTTTGAATTTGTGTAAGTTGAGTGCAGATTCGTAATCATTGACCTTAGAAACCCTCGAGTATAAAGCTTCCTATGATGCAAATCGATTTTTGCATTTTAGTCCGCCATTTTGGATTCGCCATTTTGAATTTGTGTAAGTTCAGTGCAGATTCGTACTCATCGACCTCAAAAACCCTCGAGTACAAAGCTTCATACGATGCAAATCGATTTTTGCATTTTAGTCCGCCATTTTGGATCCGCCATTTTGAATTTGTGTATGTTGAGTGCAAATTCGTGATCAGCGACCCCGAAAACCCCGGGGTACCAATTTTCATAGAAATCGATTGAGCCAATCTCGAAATAATCGATGACGCCATCAGTGGCGTCATCGACATTTTGGGCACGAAAAAAAACTGACGCCAAATGGCGTCAATGCCACCGAAGGGGTTAATTAAAAAAAAAATGAAAACCCTCAGGTGGAATAGGTGGTCTAGGAGGACACGAACATGAAGATTCAGAAATGACACCACTCGAGATCGGAATGTACTTTCTACTAGCCGTTTTTTCTTTCGGCATTGTTGTCTCGGTAGTTTCGTGTGTCGTTTATGCGAGCAAGTTTAAACCTCAACCGAGTGATTCACCATTGCCGAGTCTCCCAGTTCTCGGTGCAGCAAGAGCCAGAGCCGCTGCAAGTCAATTGGCAATGGGTCGAAGACCCCGTGAATCTACGACCAACGCCCACGACTGGGTTTGGCTTGGTCGTGCGACTCTGGAACGAGCAGCCTGTGCTCCTCAACAGGTGCGTATCTTCTATCATTTGTAAATATAAACGAGCCACACAATTTGCAAGAAAGTTTCATTCTCCAACTCACGACATTTCTTATTAATATATGTTTATTTTATGGAATTGTATGGACAAACTTTTTTTTCAACAGTCTGGATTGAATTACAAAAATTTTGAGCGCGCGCCTAAACTGGGTCGACGTTTCGTAAAATTAAAGCGGTTTGATTTTTTTTTACTAGGTGCATTGCTAGTAAATTCGATAACCAATTACTTTTCAACGAAAGATTATCGCACTATAGCGCTGGCGGAATATGATGAAAGACAATTTTAAATAATTGGTTCAAGGAAAATGAAAGTAATGACAATTAGTACTGTATTCATAAATTTTAGTCTAGAAAATTGGTTAAAAATATTCAAGAGATTTAAGTGAAAATCCAAATTGTGGAAATAAGTGGAATTATAGTCTCAACATTGTACTAAAAAGAATTTTCAATACTTGTTACATAGGTTCGGGTAACTAACAATCCATTGGCTGGTGAGGAAGAAGTAGATCCGGTAATAGCAGAAATCGGCACGAGTTTCGACAATCCAAATCACATAGAATTACCAACAGCAACGAGGCCCATTGGTTGGTCAGCGAGCTCAGTACCAATTGACACGACGACTTACTGCAAAAGGAACAAAGGACCACGAGGTTTGGTCAGTAAACCGATCAAGGGAAGCTCGGGGAAATCTCACAGTAATGCAGGTGTGATGGCCAACGTAACTCAGCGAAACGGGTAAATGTTTAACCTTTTAAACTCGCACACTCGTGTGAAATACAGAATAATAAGCGATCGACTCATGCGGCAACTTCAGGCACCCTTACAATTTATTTTTCCGAACGTAAACCCTACAACGGAGTCGAAAACGACCTCGATCTTCTCTTTAGCATAAAATGTTCCTCGTATGCGATAATAAAGTTTTATTATACACCATTCTTTTCGTTTTTTGATTACTGAGAGAATGCTGTATGATAAAGTCACGTATAATAATAAAAACTCTATAAAACGAAGAAAAGTTTCGAAAAAATGCAAAAAAGAAGTTTTTACTAAAAAAAAATGGGGTCGTTTTCGACCCCGTTGTCGAAATCTTGGGTTAAATACAGTTTCTCATACGCAGTACGTAAATTATTGTTATCGCATTACTTTATTATAGAAATGAGGAGGGATCTACATCGGATGTACCACCGCCCTTGCCACCCCATGGAATTCCCGTTGGGAGCTCGGTGATGATTCCAGCGACTAGCAACGGTAACGAGGATTATAAGCCGCCAGTACCACCGCACAGAAATACGGGGGTAATGGTGAGACCTCCAGAAACGCCGAAAAAACACCACAGAGCATCGAATGGTGGGCATAACAGTAACCATCGTCATATTAAGCACCATCACCATCATCACCATCACGCGAAAAATCCTAGTAAAAGTAAGCAAGTAGTAACGGCTGGGGTTTCATCACAAGTGAACGAACATCCGAGTATTTCTGAGACGGAAAGCGAATTCGTACTGGGTCAAAATTCGCAGGACGACAAAGCGACGAAAGATGGAAAATCGAAGGAGATTAAGAGAGCAACGATAATCGGTAACCCAATGTTTTCGTCGTCATCGTCATCATCCTCTTCATCATCGTCATCATCTTCGTCGAGTCATGAGACCGAGGAGCATGTCGCAATGGATGATCTCAATCTAGACATGGATTACAATCAGATTATGCAATATTTCGATAATCTGAAGGAATCTAACGCCTAGAGCATCTCGACGTCGTTCGATTGTGGACGATTCGGTTGAATTAATGAAAAGATTCCCAGGCCCGGTGCAATCAAATATTGTTCCTAACGTACTCCAATCCGAAACATTCCCTTCCTATTTCATCCGTCACTACAAATTTGCAATATTTCCCGGGATACTTTTCGTTCGACATATGAACGACGTCGAGAAAACGCCATTGTACACACGCGGAGATCATACGTTTGCGATTCGTCGAGTTTCGAGAAAACAAACAAACTAACTAACTAACTAACAAAGAAAAAATGCGAAAACTTCCTAAAGTCCTTCCTTCCTACCGTGGGCGCGTCTTCGACCGTTAGCGGAAGGATAGTATTTACAATCCACGAGATATTGTACCGACAAAAAAAATCTTTCCGATTTATCGGAAATCGAAAAGATTGAGATCGTATATTCGGTCAAAGATATACATAAATCATATTTCACGTATGCTCCGAAAGAGTCGTGGATTGCTTTACGTAAATATATGTAAATTAGATTGATGCAAACATTTGTTTTTTTTTTTTTTTTTTTTTTCAAAATTTATTTCATACAGTAATTCGTTTTTTCTCAAGATATGGATGAAACACAAGTCCTATTTAAAAAAGCTCGATTGCTCAATCTTGCGACGATTGATGGCCAATTCAACTTGAGTCATTTTATCGAAGTACAATAAAAATAAAATAATTCTAACACGAATGAAAAAAAGCATGAGAAAATACAGAATAAATAAAAAAAAGTTGTAACTCATTATTGTGGCGAACTTAAAAAAATTGAAGAATCGATTGAATCTCATACCCAAGTTGCAATTCTTGGTTACCCGATCTTTCAATTTAATTTTTTAAATATTTTTCATTGTACTTTATTAACATTATTGAGTCTGAATGGCGTTAAATAATTTATCGCACGTCATTCAAAGTAAAAGATAAAAAACAACATTAGCAACTTTGAAAAATTGAGCGATTCAGCTTATCGTTCATTAAAAGAACTTTTGTTTCATGTGAATCTAAGTAAAAAAAAGAAAACGGCTGCACGTAAATAAAAAAAATTAAAAAACATTTTGCATCGATCTAATGTGTGTGTACGGATGAGTGTGTGCGTGTATGTGTGTGTGCGCGCTCGCGCGCGTGTGTGTGTATGTATACAGGATTTCCCTTTCCGCGCAAATATTTTCCGACATATCCGTTCGAATTGAAAGTTATACCGTTTCGAGGGGAATATATTGTGCGAATAATTATTGTCTAGGTTTCCTTTGATTCGCCATTAAAAACAGTCTGTCAGTCTGCATGAGAAAAAATATTCGAAATTTTTTTCAATTGCAGCTGAGTTAAAAGAACGTACTCAATTACCGGTCAAATTTCACACCGATCGAACGTTTAAAACTTGAGATAACCAGCATTGAAATCGCTATTTTTCGGTATAGTTGAAAAAGAAAAGTCCGAAAACCATCATATTCGAGTATATAAGAGTGCGGCAGGGCTCACACTGGCTTTTTTTAAATACTTGGCGTCGAGCCGCTACCGCAGCTCTTGATGTATATAAAAAGTATCGATTTTACCGCAATTAATTCGAACGGTGGCGAATGACGTTGAATTACTTTCTAATGTCAATATATTGGAAAATGAATGAATGAATTCGTGGTGAAATTCGCTATACACCAAACGGAAAAAGAAGAAGGAATTAATGTTCTCTCTCTCAAAAAACTAGAAGTCATTTTGAAATCTGAGAAACGCTGTCAGCCGGACAATACTCGTGTTATTCGATAATAACGTGCTTCCCTCGAAACGCTGTGTCTTACATTTGAAATAGTCTTTTGGACAACGTATATTTCGGGAAATACTTGCATGGAATGGTCATAACGGAACGCCCTGTATGTACATATATATATTCTAGTCAGCTTCCTAGCAGCACTTAACTTGACGCGAATGTTAACGACTTTAACCCTTCACTGGTAATTATTTACAAATTCGGTGCG